>JADLZN010007911.1:92500-342307 GCA_018155175.1 Sinocyclocheilus anophthalmus
AAAAATTAGTAATGAAGCCCATGAATGTAATGATAGGGACTGCGATGACTGACAGCGGAGGCTAAATCCAACGCAAGGCTTTGAGTCGCAATTACAAAAGCACTCGTGCCTGACAGAGGCCTACAGACAGAGACCTTACACTTGCGAAGAAAGAGAAAATAATATCCTGGGGAATTATAATGGATGATCTCATGAGGTTTGGATATATGAAGGCAGGCCGGTGATGATGAGATGCTATTGTCGAAGCCCTCTCGGCCCCCTCTTAATGGATGGCTTTACTGTAAGTCTCCTCTCCCTAATTAATAAGACACATACAGTTTGCGGATGCAGGAGGAACGGAGTGGAGAAGATGAGGGGTGATTAACGACATAACACTCAAGCCGAAGAGGATGTCTCCCCCCGTGTTCATTCTCCCTCTCCTGACATCCTCGGACCGTCGTCAGTGGCCTGCACATCCCCTGACAGGTGGAATAATAACGGTCATACATCACTGCTCCCGAAAAGTCCAATAACCTAAATCTTCACTTGCCACACAGCCCGAGACTCGATTACTTTATTGACATGTAATCTTCATAAGGGGAGAAATATTGAGCATGTAAGGTCAGTCGGTTATGAAGACGTATTATCATATTATCTGCATGGGGGTTGTAGGGGCGAGGACCTGACAAAGCTAATTATAATCGTACATGTTACCAGGCTCCAAGCGCATTATGTGCTTGGCTGCACGAGTGAGTCTGGGCAGAGGAAGGGAAGGACAGGAGGCGGCTGTCCAAATATAAGAAAGCCAGGATGTCCTTTTAAGGGCATCACAACTAATGAAGTCAGATATCATCTAATATATGTCCAGCACGCTAATCTCTCTCATTCATTCATACATCTATGGGGATAAAAATTCTGCTAGATAAAGAAGGGATTGCCCGTTGCATGGGATATTGGAGGATAATATTAGCTGGGGGAGTTGGGGGTGGAATAAAAAATGAAACCCTACCTTGAATACAGCTTAAAGTTCAGCAAATATCAGTTGTGATTTGCGCAGTGACTTGAACAGTTGCACTGCCCAAATGTCACTGTTAGTTAGTGATTCTGGAAGCCGAGCTTGTGGCTCTCCACCCCTCCTTTCTCATCCCCAAGGTTATCTTAATATCAGGCTTGCGTCTGCGCTGGTCATCATCACCATATATTATGTCACATTCAGATAAACAGGCCTATACATGAAAATTGAGGTGATATTTCAGATTGTCCTCCAGCTGAAAGCATTCCTCAGACTGCTACTTTTACAGGACTAGATTTAATATCCTGAGAGTAGCACTCCCAGTTTTCTAGGGGAAAAGCTATGGCTACTTTAAGGCATAAACACAAAGTATTGCCCTGAGTCACAACATGAGCGGGGCAGCCGGGTCACTGGATATGAACACGCCTTTGCTCGCTTCCTTGCTGAGGGAGGAATTGCACTTCAGGACATGTGTGTTCATTCTGAAGTGTTTTATTTCATGCCATTTTTGTCTTTTATTTGCTTCTTGCTTCCTGAGAACAAACTGTGTTCGCTTGTATCTGAGGCGATGCTGAATGGTAAAGTAGTTTGCTGGAGGTGGTACAATTTCAAGCTGCTCCCAGGGGAGGCTGGTTAACAGAGTCTTAATGGTGTCAAGTGCAGAGGCGTATTTTAAGAGCATTTGAGAAGATCTGAGCTCTCGGAGACACACACATACACTTCTGTTCAGAAGTTTACACAGCCTTTGCAGAATCCACAAGACGTTTATCACACACAACTATCACAAATGGTTGCAAGCAGTCAGTGGAGATGCCCGTGGAGGAAATGCACAATATAAAGAACCAAGGGCATGCGAACTGCTCACTTGTGTAAATTAAGTTATTATTGGTTGTGGAATAGATACTGTGTAAATAATGAGCAGCTTCTTCAGGGCAGGCAAAATAAAGTAAAATAAATAAATACACAACATATAAAATAATAATAATAATAATAATTTATTATTATTATTATTATTAATATGCTCAGCAATGACAATTACACTGATCCAAAGTGATATTATGACTTTTACATTGTTACAAATATTCCAATAAGATATAAATATTTCAAATAATGAACTTTCTTTAATCAAAGAATCCAAAAAAAAAACAAAAATATTATGCGCAAAACGTTTTTCCTATGATAATAAGAAATATTTTTTGAGCAGCCCTCAGGAACTGGAGAAATGCTGTTTAAAATTCAGCTTCACCATATATAATAATATTATAAAATAAATGACAAAACATAATATATTACAAAACAATAATTTTTCATTGTAATATACATTTGAATATCTCACAATATTACTATTTTAGTGTGTTTTTGATCAAATAAAATTATCCTTGGTTTTCTCATACGTTATTTAGAATACAAAAAAAAAAAAGATGAAATATTTAAATGACGTGTATGTATCTCTTTCATTTAAAAAAAATCTGCAAGGAGTAACTTAGGAGAAAAGAGGGTTATAACACAACTTATATAAAAATATATTTTGCACTACAAATAGTTTCAGTTGCCCATGCCAAGGCCAAACTCTAAATTAAAAGCATCTCACTGCAGTTATTTTCTAAATTCTCAATTGTGTACTGGTTAGGAACAACATAACTATATTTGAAAAATATATTATCTAATGCAGCACATTAGCAGAAGCTACAGTGCGGTTTACAACAGAACATGAAGCTGCCAAATCCTTTGGGCAAATCCATTTTGTTCACTAAATAACAGTTCAATTAATGACTTTGGGAGATCAGAGAATCCATGAAACCGAGTACGACAGCAGCAGAACTTGATCCTGACATCTTGCATTGGCTAGGTGACCTGAAGTTGAGTGGTTAAACCAGCAGCGAGACTGAAGAGGCATGATTTCCTAGGGAAATGAGGAAAGTACTCATTCAAATGACAGCAATCTGGAATTCATTTCAGTGTCTGACCTCTATGACTCAGTCAACTCAACAGTCTTACAGCGACACAACATGTCAGGAATGATCACCCAATCAAATTATGACAGTAAAACAATGTGTCCGCTTACATTAATATGATGGGGAAACCTGTTCTCTTTCGTTCGACTTCATGGGCAACTCATTTTGACAGATTAAAAAGTTGCCTGAGATGCAAAGCCTTGTTTGACCTAGTTATCTGTTTATTTTCAGAACCATTTCGACCGACCCTACAATAATTCAAGCTGAAACGTTAAATATGCTTAAGGAGTGAACGGCACAGCTCAAAGTACCTGACCTCAGCTGACTTTGATAAATTATGACATTAAGTTCAAGTGCCTGCTCAAATTTGGCCAAAAGTCCTGCTCCACTTTAGAGCGAGCCATCAACCACAGTAAATGTCAAATTCTCATCAATTTGCGCTCGGAGTCTCTGACATACTTGATCCGCCCTTTTTGAGGCTGTTGCGTGGCAGTGAACGTTAACTGTCCGTTTCCCAGCATTCACATGGAATAAACGATGTGCTAGGTCATTAACTTGAGCTACGCTGATCCTCTCGTAATAGCCTGTGTTCAGATATCAGAGAAGGCGGGGGTGTCTCGTGATGCTGTGCTGAGGTATAGTTGACAACAAATCAGTAAATTCACTGGGGAGCAAGAACACAGTTTTGACAAGAGTCCAATGGAGCTTGCTGTAACTGACAGATGAGTTCAGTCCCTTCCACCACAATGATTTCATCCCAAGAAAATCTGTGGATCGAATGGGGGAACGGAGGTCACAGGTTACTGTGAGTCAGTCATTGTCTCGAATTGCTTATTAAATCATCACTGTGCTTTGCTCTTTATGCTAATGGGTCAGTGACAATAAAATAACTTTTGTAAAATTTTCAAGAAAAAAGTTTAATGACACCACACACACCCATTTAAAAGTTTAGGCTCTGTAAGGCTGCTCAAGAAACATTTCTTCTTACTCTTAACGTTGAAAACAGTTGTGCGGTTTAATATTTTTGCAAAATAACAGTAAGCTTTTGTATATGTATATCTCACGTTTTTGGGGAGTTGCACAAACGTGACATTTTACAATCTGAATTAACCTTACCTTGTCATATAAAAGTCAAATTATCAGATTTTTAAGAAACTTATTGATCTTAACATAGTCAAGAGAATAGGAGCCCCTTGATGTCTAGAATGTAATTTGCTTTTCAATTAATATTATTATTACCACTACTACTACTACTACAAATAAAAGATTACTTAAAGTTTGCTTTTTAAGAAAGTAATTTCACTTTCTTTATGATGATGATATCTCAACAGTTGTATCACCCTGATATGTTTGACTTTGTCATCCCAAAAATATCATATTTAGACATGTTCTTGCTCATCATAGAAGTAGTATATCCAAGTCATTGTATAGATGAACTGCATTTTTGAAACTGCATTTTTTGCCATTTATGTAAAGGATTGAACAGACATCTTTCATAACATGTTTTCATCTATCACTGATGATTAATAAGCCTGAAAAACACAAGAAACATAATTAAAATAGAATAAATGGAAGCTGTCACCGAATTAATTGCTATCATTTGTAAATTGATTGTATATTGAATCACACTAACAAACGCAAACGCTGCCAAAAAAGGCCTCGCTATGAATAATAATGAATAATAAATAGTTCCAGCATGTATCTTCAACGGTTCTGAATTATAACTCTTTGGTGTGATTTTCTCTTCCTGCAAGCAGCATTTGTCTTCATAAACTTTTCCACTGGCCCGTCACATGATCATTATAATGCAATCAGGGCTCATTGTGCACAGATCAGTTTCGCCATCAAAAAGACAAGTTGGCTCAACATCTGCCAGGACTCTGTCTCAGCATCTGAGAGGGTTGAGACAGAGTCCTGGCAGACATGACATGAACCCCCCCCTGACATGAACACAGCCATCCATATCAACCTAAGCAAGAGAAGGGAAATTTGAGGACCCTGCATCGATCCCGCCGTAAAAATATCCAAACCATATGGCTTGCCTCTACCCTCATAAATTACAATGATAAAGTCCTGGGGTTCGAGACTGTGAAAGCCACGCTAACCTGCTCTAAACTCTTGGCAGGACTAAAAGCACACAGGAAATACTATCCTGCATCTCAGATGTCCCAAACTCAAGTCACAAATCACGCACAAATATGAATAATGCTTAGACTGCATTAGCAATCACTTTTAAAGCTGATTAGAACGCAGGCATGGGGTATCCATTTGTATGATATATTTCCTGTCAGTCTCCTGAGATGGTCCAGCACGACTGGGAAGCAGACCAAAGCCCCAAGTACCGTAACTATGTTATTGCGAATGGGCTGGGCAGGTTGGCTTGAATTCATGTCCTTGTCCATCATGCTGACACATTCTCCGTCCTGAGGTATCACGTAACGCTCACCAGTGTTTCTTTTGTGTATGTATTAATAGATCATCCAGGAGGGACTGCTTCATCACAGGCAAAGCTGTACTGATTAAAGACTCTAAAGCGATGACATAGCGGCTTTAGCAGTGAATTAACTGCTGCTCGTGGGCTAATGCTAAAAGATTTGGGTTGCAAAGACCATACTTGTAGACACAGAAATCAGGGAGTTACTGAGGCTGTGCTGTATCACACCTTTACACAATGTTATGTAATGTTAATGTAAAGGGTAAGGAAAGCTGTGCAATTAGTGCATTGTATTGTTTGAAGAAAAAAAAAACTGTGGTGATACTATAGTACAGTGATATAATTACGGTATATGGTTACATACAGTACTTGGATCTATCCCATAAGAATATCATGGAATTGTGACAAAAAATGTTTTGTTTTGAAGCCTGTTTTGAAGATAAAACAGTTAAAAAAATAATATAAAAAGGTAAAATTTGCTTTTTAAAAGCAATAAAAAATTAGTTTTATTATACATTATTATTATTATTATTATATTATTATTATTATATTACACCATTAAAAAACTGTTTTCAATTTTATTAAAAAGTAATTTATTCCTGTGATGGCAAAGCTGAATTTTCAGCAGCCATTACTTCAGTCTCACATACTCCAGTCACATAATCCTTCAGAAATCATTCGAATATTCTAATTTGCTGCTCAAAAAACATTTATTGTTATCAATGTTGAAAATTGCATAACTTTAAACATTACCGATTACATTTTTACATATATTTGATGAATAGAAAGAACAGCATTTATTGAAATAGAAAACTTTTTTTGATCAATTAATGAATCCTGGCATCCTGAATAAATCATAATTTTTTAAAACAAACAAACAAAAACTTCCTTACTTTAGTGTAAATAATTAAAATAAATAAATACATAAAAAATGTACAAAGTCCACTTATAGCTTTTTCTGGCAAGACCCTCACACTTATACAAAAAGAGACAATCTGACTGGCATGTATAAAGCAGCCAGCCATATTTAAGAACATATTTTATTATTTCATTAAAAGTTCCACTCATGGATATATAGTGAAGTGCCTTATACACATATCACACACACACACACACACACACACCCACACACACACACCAAACCACACACACACCACCCACACACCACACACACACACACACAATCTTGGGACTGTTTTCCAAGATTTTGCAATATCGAATTTGTGCCAGACGGACTGATAAAAGAATACGAGTGCCTTCACTCACAAAAGTTGTGTAAATCCAGCCAGTCATATTAGAGATGAGAGGGACTTCTTAAAAGGCCATTTTAATTCATAAACACTACAGCAGGCTTTTGAGAGCATTTTTCTTTGAGCATCCCAAGGAGCACAGCTACCATTAGATATTAACATGCCTTATTAACTTGAATCATTAAAAAGAAATGATCTCTCACTTTCATATTCCAGTGACTGCACCAAAGTACAAACAAATATGTTAAATGATATTAAAATAAACAACACCATCTCAACAGCATCATGTTGAAACCCTTCACCACATTTCAGCTGCGCCTTCAGAGACTCATTCCACTACATCAAACAGCAAAGTATAAGAGGAAGAAAGAAAGACAAAGAAAAAAACTATGGTGTTGATGACACATCCTCAAATCCAAACCAAACAGAATTATTCAACGAATGCAGTGCCATCTCATATGGAGATAATGACACTGAAGACAGAGAAGCCATCTCAGAACAGTTCAGGATGCCAAGCCCGAGTTCAGCAGTTGAAACTGTCAAGAAAGTTAAGTCTGTCCTGGTGTTTTAATCTACCCTGCTCCGAGGAAAGAAAGAAAGAGAGGGAGAGGGGGGTGCGTTCCAGGCTTGGTGATAAACAGGACTCTGACTGCCTCATGGAAGAATCCGATCCCATCTCTGTGTTCTTTTCTCTCTTGCACTGATAGACAGTGAAGAATGGCTGGAACAGTCTGGCTCTTCCTCTGTCTTCCTCTATTAATCTCCATCTGCAGACTAATGGATATTCATGCTCCTGTGCCAAAGCAGTCCTGGGAGGCCCACCACAACCTCTTGAGAGAAATCATATCATATCATCTCGCTCCGACAAAGGAAACAAAAGCAGTTCTCACAAAGAGAGGCCCAAAAAACAGCCCCTGGCATCTCCTATACAAACCTACAGGCCTGTAGGAGTCTACTTAAGGCAGCGGTCTCCCACAGATGGATTGAAAGCCATTACAAGCAATTAATCAGGGCTGTAGAAGACCAAGGATATCCAAAGCAGATGTATGGGAGTTACATCAAATGACTAATATGAATCAATATCATACTGACCTTTTTTTCCATCCATTATGTTTTGGCACCTGATCTGAGGAGAGTCGAGGTGTAAATCTGAAAGTCAATATAAACTTGCGTGATGGCCATTCATGTTTTATAGGAGCTCATTACTTAGCTGTAGCTGAAATTATAGGTGTGTTTTATAAAGGGGCTTTAAATGGCCGCAAAACACCCCAAACTCATTATACAGAGATCCTAAACACCTCATCAGGACTGGAAAACCCTTTGGATCATAACATTGTCACGCAGCAAAAATATCTGTAAGACAGTTCTCCCTCATCCAGATCAACTGAAAACATTTGTTAGCCATTTGGCCAAAAACTATGCAAGGGAATAAACACACATCATTCTCTTCAGGAATGAAGCAATGGATTACATATTCAATCCTTTCTTATAAAGGCACGAACATAACCCTGTGATCAACAAATTTATGATTTGTAGAAAATAAAATAGCTACTCTCATATTTATTATTGGCTCTGTTCCAAAACCTAATGAGCTATCTACAGTATATAGGCAACACATTTCAGAGCATCATAGGCGTCCACCTAGTGTGAAACCTGTTTCAAAAGGTAGAAGGTAGGATATTTATGCTGCCTGAAATATAAATTGTACTGTATAAATATTAGGGATGTGTAAATAAAATTAAAATTCTGGCTAATACTACAAAAAAGGTGAATTATTTTTCATGTTATGGTTGATAACTGATCAATTCTACTCTTCGTCTAGCACTAGAAAATACAGTAAGTGATTAAGCACAACATTATAATGTACTGTACATATGAAAACAGATATTCATCTGCAAAAATTCACAACTAACAGCGGTATTAGTGTTCTTACAAAGTAACTTTTAAGTGTATGTTAGATGATGGCAAAGGTAATCTAAATGTAATAATATGGGAAATGAGCATGTACAGTTAAATGTACAATATAAGCCAACCAATAACCAACATGGTATTGATATATCATGCATCCCTAATTATTTCAATACTGAAAATACAGTGCAACTATATTTTTGCATTTGTTAGGAAATAGAGTAGACCACTTCTGTGCATACATTCGCAGTGCTTATTAAATAACCAGTCTCTTAAAAATACCAATAAGACAGCAAATAAATCAGGATTCCAAAATCTCCATCATAATGTCAGCATAATGCCTGACAGGGCCAAAGTTTGGAGCTGGTTTGAGAATAACACTCGTCAAGGGAAAAACATTACTGTTACAATCATCATGAGAGAACCTTTAGAATCTCATTGAGCACGTACAAGCACTTTTCCAATATCAAATTCTAAAGGTGCATACAAAGACTGATACACACACTGCCTGGAAGAGAGAATGACAGCTCAACAAGCTTACCATGCAGTTTGGCCTGCAGGATTCAGTTGTATGCAGTATGCACACATGCAAACTCATGCTTATGAAACAGCAGAGAGGAACAACTGCTCGACAGGCCATAATTAAGAGGCAACTCTGCCAAAGGCAAAGCTTGGGGCTATTGCATATCCACTGGGCTGTAAAATGAGACAAGCAATAGCACATCAACAACACCAATCAAATTTATCTCAATTACACAAGATAGCTGGCATAAACATCTCTGTCTAGGGCTGTATGTTAAACATGGCATTTTAGCTAAACAATGCGGGTACAGATCCAGAATTTGGTAATTGAGTGATGCACGCTATCCAGATGTAAGTTAATGGAGGGTAGGCAGACAAACAGCAGGTGTAATTCTCTTTCAGTCCTGCTGAGCTCTAAAAGTCGGTGCTTAGCACCCACTGCTCCATCATCTGGCCTCTCCCAGTCTCTGTGACAGCACATTTGTCATCATTTTCACATTTTGGGCAAGAAATGTACTGTTTTAATGGCGCCCTCTGAACGGTTCCAGATGTTTGTTTATTTGTTGTACCACAAGTGTAAAGTCGTTTATTCTTCATATGCAGTCCCGTTTTGGGGCTACAAATCAGCGGCAGCATAATGATGGCAAACTGTATTGAAAAAAAAAACCATGGTCCCTGGGGGGTCTTCAGTTAAGATTTCCTCTTTGAAGGCTGCCCGCCTCAAGGGTTTAGTTGTGTGCCATTTAAAATACAGTCAACTCAGCTGGAGCAGGGCCCAGAAGCCCAGAATAGGAGCGTTTAAAGGCGGCGCGCACACGGCTGATGGAGGAGTACGGTTTCACCCTTGACGGCCTCTGGTTCGCTTGCCATGGTGAAGATGAATGATGGGAACTCAAAAGTGGTGGTTGCTGCTTTATATGTCCAGAGATGTATATGAGGATTTGTATATTTTCCATTTCAATTATGTATGAAGTTCCAGGGCAGTTGTGTGACCTGTCATGATGATTGTTATTAATATGGCTATCTAGAATGTGACAGCAGTGAGAGTGGTGGCTCCACTTTATTTTTGTATGTATTCGTGCCTGTGGAAAGACAAACATTGTCTCATGTAGTTTGGTTTAGAGGTGGAGCTTTATATTTAAAGCAACAGTTCACCCAAAAAAAAAAAAAAGTAAAAAAATTATCGCGATAATAGGGTTGCCATGATTAATTTTTTTTGACACCGCCAAGGATTACACATGGTGATTGTGATCTAAAATTATAATGGATAAAAGATGTTGCTGGTGCATATTGCATGCCCAAATGCACGTTAAATCAACCAAAACTGAAGCAGATTCAGAGATGAGTTTGTGCGTAGCAAAATTTACTGCAAACTGAGCTGGTCCCAGATTCACCGCAGCAGATCATGAGCTGCTCATGTGAACACAGTGCCGCACTTCACTCTGAAACACGCAGCGCATCAAAGCCTTTGCGAATGGACAGTTCCACTAATCCATATGGCATATTGCTTTTATATCGATTAATCATGCAGCTATGCCACGTATATTCACTGAAAGTCTTTACTTTTGTGACGAGAGGGGCGGGGCCGAGAGCCGTGGGAACGGAGCGAGGCCGGTGGAGTAATTGCTAATGCGCGACACCTGCACCACTCACCGGTCTCGAGTCTCACGGAGGAGCTCCGGAAGTATAAAGAGGAGAAGTGACGACCGTGTTAGACGAGAGAGGACCAGGCCTGGATTTTATTTTGTGTTTTGGTTTTGTTTGTGTTTTGAGTTTATTTTATTATTAAAGTTTGGTTAAATGTTCGCCGGTTCCCGCCTCCTTCTTCCCGACCTATAAACATTGTTACATTTACATTTTATCAAATTTTCAAATTATACTCTTTTGGAGCTTGACAGGACCATCGTTTGTAAATACAATTGTTGCGGGAAGATTTTTTTCTTTGGTAAAACAAACAGTATGGAGGTTTAGAACGACAAGGTTTAGAACGATAATTTTTGGGTGAACTGTTCCTTTAAGATGTCATTTGTCTCTTGAAAGAAACTTTGGGCTAGGTTCAGGCGACAGGCCGGTTTAAAGCTTGTGGGAGCTGACAGCAGCGTTACTTCCCTGTGGCAACGCTCTCCCCCCTCCATCTCCAGACTCTCATGGTTCTCCATGTCACGCCACGCCTGCCTCCTTTCTTAGCTTACATTTCTCTCCTCTGAGCCTCTCCTGTCTGCTCGCTGTTTGTCCACTTCCCAATTTCCCCCCAAAACAGCAGACAAGGGTCTTACAACCCAAAGCCAAGAAGCTCCTGCAATGCATATAGCTGGTCCTCCCTCTTCCCTCCACAGACCTTCTGTCTGCTGTAATTACCCATGGCACCTTGGCTCTGGGGGCCTGGCGCAGGTGACATCAATTGTAAAAATATTGAGAAAAGGTAGAGCAGGCCCCTGTTTGAGACAGCCTGCTGTCATATACGCCGCTAATCCTGCTGGCCACTGCAAGGCAGCAAGTAACATATAGCAAACATGACAGGCCTAGGCTTTTACCTATGGAAGCATGCCCTAATTTCAGCCATTCTACTGCATAAAACTATTCACCCGAAAATTGAAAATTCATCATTTACTCATGCTCATGTCATTCTAAACCAGTAGATTATGTATGTATGCATGTATTTATTTATTTATTTTCGTACAATGAAAGTCAGTGTTGTTTTGAACCCCACTGTGAGTAAATGATGACAGAACTGTAATCTGTGGGAAAACTACTCCTTTAAGAGCAAAATACTACACTATATAAGCAGTTAATTATTGCACTGCAATAAGATTACACAGACGCCCAATGAATTATAGGCAATCCAAACACAATGCCCGACTTCCACTGACAGTGTCTTGGAGGTGAACTGCATCTTTTAGTGTCATGGCTATTCTATTAAAGCATTTTCATGGCACAGCCAAAGGTGAGTTTTAGTAAAGAGTTACAGTGTCAGAGCCGATGCATTAAGCAAATAGAATAGGCAATAAGTCAAGATAAATAAAAATGGCGTGATAAAGGCAGAGGAATAAAAAGAGGCGAAGGACAAAGATGAGGGCTTGTGTTATCTAATGCTGCAGTACAGTATCGTAAAAATAACAAATGGAAAGTGTCAGCTCGCCCAAATCTAAGAAGGAGAAAAAATATTTCATATGTCAGCTCCGTTCACCTTTTAATGGACTATTCTCAAGCAGCATGATTTTGACAAAGCACTGGGCTTTCCTCTACATCACTTGAGAGGTGCAGGTCAGCCTTTGTGAAATAGATCTGTCCTTGGCGGGGGGTTGAGAGGCACACAGCTGACCTCGCATGAAAGTACCACCACCATGGCCGTGACATAAAAACAGTGCTTTGCATTGCACAGACAAAAGAGCATGATAAATGTGGCCGGCATGAAAGCCTCTTATAGAGTCCAGCACATCAAAATCTTTTCTGCACAGCTTCTATTAGCAATCGAGTGTATGTTTGTTTCGATACCTGTCATTCAAGAATAGTGCGTCATCGCACTTTTTTGTCTAAATAACACTACCTTTGTGGTTTCGGGCATCTTTGGATCCTCGTGGCAGTGGGGTGTATGACGTAGTGGTGGATTTGGATCTCAGATCACTGGCGGCGTCCTGAAAGAAAAAGAGTTTGGACAAACATGAATTCAGCATACTCAGTTTACACACCTGTGAACATTTATAACGTCTCCAACTATTCATTATCCAAGACAGACAGGATAAATGTTGGTGTTTGATTTCTGTATACAATGATCCTAATTGAGTTAAATCAAAATAACTCATTTGTCACAAGCAATCTAGAATATTTTCCCAGATAGATGACACAAAAGGGAGAGAGAATAGAAAGGCACGGCGGGGTGAGAGACAACCAAAGAATGCGGTTGAGATTTCACTGCCATGACTGATTGTCTAAATGCCATAAATTTTATCAGCCCCAAGGAGAGGAAATGTTAGGAGCGGCGTTCTTATTTTATCAGGGGTGCAGGACGAGGGCAACTTTCATTATTTTGCAGGGAGGCGAGTGAAAGGTGAGGACGGGCCATGGCTTTGATTATATGTCCCCCGCCTGTTTAAAAGAGGGGGCCACCAGGGGAAGGGCCCCAGTCACCATTCAGCCATGAAAAGCCCCGCGGGTCAGGCACGGGTCAGCCTGCCACTCACCAACACACGCTGTTGTGTGTTGACAATCTAACAGGTGGCATGAAATTACTGCTCTCCAAAGGCCAGGCCCGAGTTTAAGTAAACTCATCTTTCATTGCCCGACCTTAAAAATACAAATATATTCACATAAAGGCCACAGCATAGACAGACAGAACAGGGGAACAGCTGGAGAGAATACAGATCGCCTGTGTGCTTCTGGTAGGTCACAAGTGTTGTTCTCCACCTCCTTTGTCTTCTTTCAAGGACCAAAACACAGTATATCATGATGTGTTGATATCTGATGCCTTTCTGAAAATATTCTGCTCTTCTGCAGGCAGGAATTCTCAGAGCATTTAATCATTGTGAGGGCTAAAATGACAAATAAACAGAGTAGAGGTGGCCTATTTTTATTTCATTCATTGAAAACACTCGGCTTAGTGCTGAGAACATATTATTCATATACCGTTCAAAGGTTTGGGGTTGGTATGACTTGTTTTTTATGTTTTTGAAAGAAGTCTCTTACACTCTCCAAGGCTGCATTTACACTTACAATTTAAAATAATTTTCTATTTGAATATATTTTCAAACAAAATGTATTTCTTGATGGCAAAGATGGATTTTTAGCAGCCATTACTTCTGTCTTCTGTGTCACATGATCCTTCAGAAATCATTCTAATGTGCTGATTTGCAGCTCAAGAAACATTTCTTATCAATGTTGAAAACAGTTGTGATGCTTTATATTTTTTGTGGAAAAAAGTGGTTATTTTTTCAGGATTTTCAGAATAGAAAGGTCAAAAAGCAGCATTTATTTGATTGTTTTATTTTTGCTGACTAAAAATATTAAGTATTTACATTAAGCAAAATTATAATAAAATAAAGTTGACTGAAATTTAAAAAGTGTAAATATAGCAATATTTATGATAGACACACTGATCTATAATAGAGAACTGGATTGCTCATGAACGTTATAAACAAGTGAGAAGCCACCGCACCCCCCAACGTTGGTATGGCCTAGTATTACACGCTTATTGAATTACAGGGGGCATATGATGCAATTTAATTTCGGCACTTCTCTTTGTAGTGTTACAAGCTCTTGGTGCATAATTAAGATCTGTAAAGTTGCAAAGACTATAGTCTTAAATTCAAAGAGATATTCTTTATAAAGTTAAGAGTCAGCCACGCCTACCTAAAGCGGCTCGTTCTAACACGCCCCCACATATCTACCTCACTAAATATTAGCATAATGCCGCCCAAATGTTCACGCAAAGAAAGGTGGTGTAACTTTTATTCTCACTGTAGTAATGTTGCCGCCGCCGCCATGTCGTGAAAGCGCTGTGTTTCGTTGAGAAAGCAAATACTTTGTTTGGCCTTCCAAAAGGGGACGATATCTGCTTCGTCATGCCTAGAGCTGATTTGTGCTGGTTGCTGAGGAAAAACATCAACTTCACGCTGTGGATCGCCAGATAGGCTTTCACCGTGGACGAAGAAGAGTCCAGCCCGGCGTCATCACATGTGGTTGCTGCAAGCACGCCGGACGCTCCTTCGTCGAATCCACAGGCCGCGCCGTTCTCAAGCCCACCCGCCTCCGCTCACTCAAGATGCTGTGTGTTTTGTTGTGAAAGCGAAACTATTTTGTTTGGTCTTTCAAAAATGGACACGATTAGAAATCAGGGGTTAAGTTGTATTTACAACAATGTTCCAGAACAATTCAAACCAAATATTCAGATATGTGCAGCGCATTTTACGGAGGACAGTTTCCTGAACCTGCAGAGTAGACTACAATGCCGGCTGTTCAGAATCACAGACTGTAAGTACGTTTTCATAATTAAAGAATTTGCCACTGACGATTCAAACGCGGAGTTTTGAGCAGTGTAGAGTAGTGCTTGTTGTTTGTCGTTTCTCCGATCGCAAATGTAGACATGGTTTTATGTTTATGTGGCGTGATGCAACGTGTAAAAAGACAAGTATAAGTCATTATAATCTGTAATTATGTCCCTACTGGATGCAACGAATGCCTTGTTTATAATGGGTTTTCATGTTTTTGTCTCATCTCTCCAGCGGGACAGGGCATCACAATATGGTAAGGGGCGTAACATTTCCATCGCACGCTTGAGGTATTCGGCCAATCACAACGCACTGGATAGCTGTCCAATCACAGCACACCGCGCTTTCCAGACGATGAGCTTTTTAAAAAATCACAAGTGTTCAGAAAGGGAGGGGCATAGTAGGATCGAACACAAATAATGGTACAGTATGTGGAACAGAAGGGTTTTTTGAACAGACCTGTAAAACGCATAACAAAAATTCGTACACCAAATACACAAAATAAGTTTTTTGGAACAATCATATGACCCCTTTAATAGGAAATCATCCCATTTTAATGAGAAAACTTCAACTAACGAGTCAGCGTTTTTGTAACTGAAGTATCCCTCTATATTCTTATAATGCAAACATCCTATGCATGTAAATTTAATTTCGGGAATTTCCCCTGCATATTAAAAAATTCCGTTCATATACATTGCAGAAGCGAACATCAGATGAACATCATGAACATTGGATGGACGAGATCTTTAACATGTGTATTAGAAATGACAAAGTGTTCATTCTAAAATATGAATACAGATTTATGCTTTATATGCGCATATACCTTTATTCGCCGTGTACATTCACTGTTTATAGAATAATGTGATTTTATTGTTTTTATTCGTGAAGTAGGCAAATGTTTCAACAATGATTTTATTAACAGCATGCATTTGAAGCAGTTAAGGATTTAAACATTGGTTAAAATAATAATTATTTTAACATACATAACATTTTACTCCTGGAAACTGTAAGGCTAGTAAAATGCCATGAAATTTGTGCTAATCCTGTGTGACTGATAAGCTTCAAATCGAGTGATTTTAGGTCAAGGTTTTAACTGTCAGTCAATGAGGCTCTCTGCCGGTAGGGAACAGTAAGATGGCCACTCGAACAGTTCCGGTGGCAGTTTAGAACGCAATGAGCAATCCAGTCATTATATGGATGAGTGGATGGACACCAATGTTCAATGCATATTATAAAACGGATAGTTTCAGCCCTTGATTCTGATTGGTTGAGCCATGTTCGAAGCTGTTGTAAATTACACTACAAACATACACCTTTGTTTACTTCGAATGTGTGAGTCTGGGAAGCCACTTTGTTGGAAACCACCAATGTTTCTGAGGAACATACATTGTTTGGTGGAAGATATACGTTTATTTATAATAAACTTATGCTAGGTTTTATCTATGAAACCTTACTACGTATATGGAATAACCGTTTTATAACCCCCCAACACCCCATTGTTATCACATGACTAATTATCGTCCTAATTACACAAATCCAGTGGGGTGCAGCTGCATCAGGCTTTCAGAGTATGTCAGCAGTTTCCTTGTTACCATTTCAATCTCCTCTGGCCGTTTGGCTTTAATATCCTAAAGCAGCATTTTTAGTGTCAGCTTCAGTCCGCCCTGACTAATTTCCGCTGGACCTGACAGATCAGAGGCCTTCCCCACCAAACAGCCCTGTCCCAGCCACAAAGCCGCTCGTAATCCTGCTGCTTGTCTACAATTAATCTTCCCAGTTTCCACATTATTAACACCACCACCCACAGACAGGGGCTGGCTATGCCCCACCGGTCACAGAGCACCCCCCCTCCGGCCCAGTGGCCAGGCACGTCAATCACATGCCGTGAGCAAAAGTCGCCTGCTGTCAACATCAGAGATACCCCCTCTCTCCTAACCATCTCACCCCTCCCGGGCCAAGTCCGCTGATCAAACACCCCCACCCTGGAAGAAGATTAATCAGAGGCCTCCCTCCACTTCCTCCCCTCCCATCCACTCCTCTCTTTCTCTTTATTCAATGAGCCATCCTCAAGATGAGAAAGGAGGCCTGCCTCATAATGGGCAGAAAAAAAAAAAGTAGTAGAAAACTTTGTTTGAATGCCAGCTGTTATCTGGGCCTTTTTTGGAAAAAAAAAGGGCAGGAGGACAAGAGCCTTGCTTTGATCGGCATCCTTAAGATTTTACACAAACATAATCACAAGCCAAGGGGTCACCTCGGGCTCTTTGAATTCATTCAGTCTGGGAGCTTTGAGCACGCACAGGCAGTTAAGCGCTTCTCCTTTCACAAAGCACTTTGTTTTTAGTCGCTTTTAAAAGATATGCATCACTATCCATCAAATAAATGTCAACTTGTGTGCTCTGATCTGTCCGTCTATAATGAGGGATAGTACTGTGGCCCTAAAAAGTATCTGGACAGTTAAAAATGTCTGAATGTTATTGTATTAATACAATATCAAAACAAGGGCCACCTGCAAACAAACAATGCAATAGATAAAAAAACTAAACTAACAATTTAATGAATCATTTTTTAATTACTTTTAACCAACGGACATTGCAGAGATTTGTAGTATAAGTATGAAGCCAGTTAAGCATAAAGTTCACACAGATGACCTAGTAGAACAACCACGGGTGTAGTTCATCACACAACTTTAAACAAACAGAAAGTGTCTGAATACATTGTCAAAATTTTGAATGTATTACGTTATATATCATTTAAAACAAACTTTTTTTTTTTTTTACTGATTTGCTTGAAAGTGTTCTTGTGTGAACTTTCTTTACAACCCTCTACATTGCGAGTAAATCACATGCATATGCGACTAAATCTTCACTCTGGGCGACTAAATGATGTCTAATATTAGCCAATGGCTAATAAATTCTCAGATTTTACTCGCCAGTGTGTGAGTTGGAGGCTGAGTATATGATTAGCACAGATATATTTTCACTCACAGAACACTCTGACTAAACGCTTAAGAGTTTCACTCTCCGTCAAGCGAGCTGTGATATTTTCCAGTTCATCTGAATGGATGCGCAGCGCACCTGTGTTTGTGTATTTGGCGTAACGTAAACTCTAGTGTGAAGGTGCACGACTCGCCGTTGCTTTCTCTCACACGCACAAAGAGAAGGAGCGAGCGAGAGTCTCACATAACATGCAGAATTGATGCGCTACATGTAAACGATATCTTTGTTGATTTTCCTGTCAAAATACGGGAGTCCTTTGGAATTCTTCCGCTTTTAAGAACTGCCGGGTTTTCCTGTAGTAGACGGAACTAATGCACAAACGACAATCTCATTGGCTGGTGCTCACCTATTATCGTCCCTGTTTTGATTTCAGCGAATCAGTTCGAGCGAACGCACACAACCTGATTAATATTCATGAATCCAGTAGCTCATTAATCCTTAGTGCGTTTTAAATGGTTTTTATTAGTAGAATTTGTATCATTATTATCTTATCAGCATTTTTGTTAGTTTTTTTCCCCAGTTTATTTTACAGAAACACTGAATGACCAAAAAAAGCACCAGCACCAGTCCTAAGTTCATGGTTACCAAGTTTGAATTCTAATTACTAAACTTCTATTATTAAAAAATACTTGATTATCATATTATAATGCATGACTGCTTGACTGACTGATATTAAGAGTGTACTTTCAGATATTTAAAAAGCTGTACCATTTTACAAACATATACGTTTGTAAAATGGCATAACTTTTTATATTATACATATATACTAAAAACTTTTCTAGCCAATGGCGATTCAATTGCCAAGTTGTCCGTAGAGGGTTGCTTTAAAATAAATGCTATCTGATTCTATATTTTCTATCAACGCAATGAGAGAGAGAGCGAGCATGCAGTCTAGAGTCTAGATGAAATTATCTTCAGATGCAGTTATGCCACTGAGCCATGAGGCGAAAGCAAGAACCTTCACTCATCCAACTGCTCAGATGAATATCCATCAAGGCCAAAATCCAGCCGCACTGATTCAGAGAAATATGGACCATATGGTGCGGTAACTTTGGGAGGTCTTTGCGGAGTGGCAGCAGCTAACTATGCATCCTTCTGAGATTTAAAACAACATCCGGAGTCAAATGCCAAGACATATTCTCCAGTCTCAACACTGGAGCTCTCATTCATTCTACCTTCCTTTCTTTTATTTGTTCTCTTTCTTGCTTTCATTTCCACCACCCACCCACGCGCTCACACGCTCTCTCTCACACACACACACACAAAACACACACAAACACACACACACACACACACACACACACCCCTGTGATGGAGTGCACAACTTCCTACACTGGTCAGATGGGGGCGCTGCAATGTCAGGTTTGCATAAGCCTCTCATCTAATCAGCTGAGCTCTTGTTCTCCAGGCCCTGGGCATATGCTTTCCTGCTCACATCATTATTGTCTTTATACACTGAGTAATCACTACACTTTATGATAATGCAGCAGAAATTTACAAGCTGGAGAAAGAAAAAACTCTCTAATAATGGCATTAACAGAAAGCCACAGCAGCTCTCAGCCCAACAGGGGCTCTGCACTCAAAGGGAGGACTGCTTGCTGAAAATGTCACAGTGAAATATGACTCGTCTCCTGGATTATACATCATACTCATGCTCCCTCTTCCCTTCGCATGTCCTTTTTTTCTCCCCCGCAAATAAATGACGAAAAATCCAGCCATTTGTGATTATCAACTCCAAACAAATCTCCACCCCAGAAAGTGAGAAGAGGTGAACGGGTGGCTAAGATGCAGTTAACGCTATGATTTGGTTTCGTGCGAACCCCTAAAGCTGGAGATATTCCTCGCCGAAGCATCAAGAGTTGAGCGTGCCTAGCGCAACTCGCAGCATGTCTCATCCTTACGAGGCCTGATCAGGGTTACAATCTAATTACCAGCGCCGCAAAAGAGATATACAGAGATAGAGTGAGACAGACAGAGGGAGAGAGAAAGAGAGGCAAAGATCAGTGTAAACACCAGTGCTTTTTATCTCCTTATATATCTGGACAAGAAGACAAAGTGCTAAAACGAAATAAATGTGGCCTGACAGCCACTTCAAAGAGTTCAGCCAGGGGCTTACTGCTACTTAAGGCGCAGGAATGTTGTTGCTAAGCATCAGCCTACAACCTATCAGGCCCAACAGAAGGGCCTGCTTTCCCTTTAAGAGTGAGCGAGCGAGAGAAAGAGAGTGGAAATTCAACAGTAACGGGAGGCTTGGGATTCAAGGAGATTTTGTAGCTTAAAGCAATTGTTAGAAGAAACAAGCTTTCTGTTTTGTTTTCTCTTGACACCATTTCAGCTTTTTGTGCTTGCAAAAGACATGTAGTAAAATGTTTTTGATATGTTTTCTCTCTGGGTCTGTAACAAGAAAAAAAATAATGTTTTCTGTGGGTATGAAACTTTCCTTGTCTTTCGTGCAAGACTTTTTTTTCTGATGAGCTGAAGATCAGAGGGAAAACAAACATCTTTGTGTGTATTTAAGTCAATGAAATGAGTTTCTGTTTGTACTTGTTAAGCTCATTTAATCATGATATGCTATTCATAAATCATGTATATATACAGGTCAGACCTATACATTATATTTGAAGTGCAGACTGTGATTATACGCAGTATAAATGTAATGCTGTGAGCGGGAAAACGTTCAGTGTGCCAATCACTGAAGAAGCACTTTAATGCTTTTGACCTTCATAATTGTTTTTCAGATGTATGGCAGTAATTTGTTTTAAATGGCTGTAGTGTGCATAAAACTGTATTAATTCTGTTTTCTTAAGTAATGACTAGAAAGGGAAGGCTGGATGTAATGATGCCTGCCCTCCAAGAGGTTTAAGAGTATTTTCTGTGGTGTGAGCACAGTGTGAGCTGCATTGAGCAAGTATTTAATGATTTACCAGTTCTACTTCAATGCACTTGTGCTACGTAAGTGTATCATATGATCAGTGATCACAAGTGAAACAGCTTTTGCCTCAAGCATATACACAAATTCTCCCGGAGACGGGACTCTATGTACAGCTCAGCTTTAAAAAGCAAAGGTTTAGGCACAACAGGAAGTTAATCACCCATATCAACAGGCACAACCCTTTACATGGCTTTACAGGGCTTGAACTTGAAAGAGGCAGCTTGTTTTTTAAAACTGTTTAGCTGCTTTATCAAGATTGACTCTAGCAGGAAAGTACAAACGTAAGGGGAAAAAAGTTTAATGAACTTTACCTAAAACTTCAGTCAAAACTAAGAAGCTGCATGGTGTTTCTCTCATTTATGCCACTTTGAGTCAATTAAAATTGTATTCATTTAATATATGGATATAACGCTTTTTTTTTAGCTGAATCCCTTGAAAAGTTTCCCAACAAATATTGCAGAGAAATTCATGTAATCACGCCTTTAAAATGTGCATTTGTCAACTGCTCTGTATACCTCTTCTCAGTTCCCCATGTGTATCGCCTCTCTATATCTTTCCATTTCACACACTCTCTCTCAAAGGTATGACACACGGTCCCTCTTTATGTTGTGCTTAGGAGCTGTATCTAATGTCAGGGATGTTTTCAAGTATGTGGGATGTTAAATTATTGAGGATTCTCTAGGACTGTCAAACCGGTTGTCTGGGATGTTTCCTATGCAATTAGATGCTCCGAGACATTTGAAGAGTACCCACAAAGCAGACCTGCAGAAAGTGACATGTGAACTTAAAGGAAATTAGCTTTTTACATGAGTGAAATGTGAAGGTTACTTAGCAATGCTTAAGCTGGAAGAACGACTCTGTGAAGTGCGTCTTTGACTCAGCCCTGATGTGAAGACAGCCATTTTCTTTACTTCCAGCGCACCCCAGTCAGAGAAGATCACAGAGGGAGTGAAAACTAATTTTGACTTGGGGCATATGGGAGGGGAAAAAAAATCTCTTGATGTTTGCAGGAGAGATACAGGCTGAGGTTGTCAACTAGCTTGCAAGTGCTATTTCAGCCTACAGCGTAAAGCAAAACAAATAAATGTTACAGTGTAATGATAATCGATTAGTTACATGGGCAGTGGGATGATGCCACTGTGAAACAAAAAGGTTTTCAATAATATCCTGTGCAATTTTACCCTTTTTGTCATTATTAATAAAACAAACCTACATCTACCACATTACAAGTTGCACTACAATATACAATCAGTGACCACAAGAGCAAGAAGTGCCGAGGATGTGAGGCAGTCACTGCGGTTTTAAAGGCTGTGAGGGAAAGATAGCAGGAGGCCTTATTCTCCCAGCATCCTCCCCTCCCTGGGAGAAGGACTTATGAAGGTGAGCGCCTCCCTGACAGGCGCGAAAATAAAGGAGACAAACCCTGGATAAAAATTAAATAAAAAGTAGCTGTCTTAAACAGTAATTGCACTGCTTTGCTGAGCAGGCTTTCAGATATATAAACTTGATTTACTATCGGCTCACAACTACAAATCAGAAGGTCTTAGAAACACTTGTGCTATGAAATTGTTTAATCTCATCAAGTTCTGCTTTCACAGCAAGCTATAAATCACAAACTCTTTGTTATCATAGACCTCCATGAGCGCCTCTCAGGCAGGCAATGGATCGTGGGTATATATAATCTTGACTGCACAAACAGCGGGGTCGTCAGTGGCTGAAATACTTTCATATTAGCCGCGCCGCTGCTGCTGGAACACGAGGCGGTGATGGATATCTCATTTCCAACTCTCTGCATCCACTTCCAGCAAATTATTACTGCATAAATTTCTTGTCAACAGAAACGGACAATTAATTAAGTTAAAAATGGACTCATGATCGCATCTACAAACCAAATAGAAGAGCAGGGGCAATTTTCCAGTAAGTGGATTTACCGGCGGGTCAGTTTAATGAATGATTTTAAACTTCGTCATAAACTTCCAGACAGGCCAATATCTACACAGAAGCCTCTGCGCAGGCCAGGTGCTGACAGATTTACATAAAGCCTATTTATGCCTGGGATCTGTGGTTGATTGCTGAGGTAGAAATAAAGTTTATTAGGGCTCAGAGAATGTGGCCAACCTCGCATTCTCCATCATCAGCAAAATGGGAGATAGCCGCAAAACACCTTGACTTTTCTTCAGAAAATATACACATTTAACAGGCAATCGAGATGAATATTTCATACTTATTCACAGCACATTTGTTTCTTTTTTTTGCTCTGGTCATTAATCAGAGAGGGAATCCTGCAACAAAGAAGAGTCCGGAGATTTATATGTATTTTGGCTTCTTTACAGATAAATCACACCATGCAATTATGGTGGGAGAGGCCCAGCTGTGACCCCATGTCGAACTAATGACACAGAGAAATTTAAAACTCGTCTTTTCTCCCCTGACTTCACCCTAATCATAGTTAAAGAGAGATGCTTCTCCTATGGTGCAAGAGGAACATAAAAGCCAGCTTTATGTTTTAGCTTTGAAATCATGCTGCATCTGACCTGCGGGGCATTTGCATGCCAAATAATGTGCTGAAATAACCTTGGTGTTTTCTAACACAAACAACATAAGTGATACTTAGAGCATCAATTTAAACATTAACAATGGTGAAATTAAAAGGTCAGAGTGCACTGAATATGCTCACAACATTCTTTTAGTATGCAAGATAACGTTAGCAACAAAATCTTAGCATAATGGAACTCTAGCGACAGAACATCTTTGTATAACAGAAGGATAGCACAATATCAGCAAAAAAAGCATGCTATCACAACATTCTTTCATTAGCAACAAATATTATATTGGAAGGTTAGCGACAAAAAAAAATCAAAAAGCATTTGCCAAATCTTAAAAAAAAAAGCATGAATGTGAACATAAGCTGAAATAAATATGCAAATATGGTAAAATCAAGACATAAGAGTGCACTGAGCATGCTATCACAACATTTGACATACATCATTGCATGCATTCTTCAAAGAAATCAATCCCAGCTCAGTGAAAAAAATTTATACAAAATGGATAATGAAATGAGAGAAATGTTTATTATAAATACAGTCGTGGTCAGAATTATTGGCACCCTTGGTAAATATGATCAAAGGCGGCTGTGAAAATAAATCTGCATTGTTAATCATTTTGATCTTTTATTTAAAAAAATCACATAAATCTAAGCTTTCATTGGAGAATAAGAATTTTAAATGGGGGGAAATATCATTATGAAAAATGTTTTTCTCAAATACACGTTGGACAAAATTATTGGCACCTTTTATTCATGCTTTTTGAAACCGTCCATGTGGGCTTAATAACAGCTCTGAGTTTTCTCCTATAATGTCTGATGAGGTTAGAGAGCACCTGACATGAGATCAGAGACCATTCCTTCATCCAGAAACTCTCCAGATCCTTCAGAATACTAGCTCCATGTTGGTGCTTCTTCTCTTCTGTTCACCACACTCCTTTTCTATAGGGTTCAGGTCAGGGAACTGGAATGGCCATAGCAGAAGCTTGGTTTTGTGCTCAGTGACCCATTTTTGTGTTGTTTTTGAGGTTTGTTTTTGGATTAGTGTCCGGTTGGAAGATCCAAACATGGCCATTATAAGATTTCTAACAGAGTCAATCACTTATTGATTTTTTTATCTGTTGGTATTTGATAAAATCCATGATGCCATGCATCTGAACAAGATGTCCAGGACCTCCAGCAGAAATATAGGCCCACAACATTAAAAATACAGCAGTATATTTCATTGTACACATGGGGTACTTTTATCCCTGTGTGCACCAAACCCATCTTGAGTGTTTGTTGCTAAAAGCTAATTTTTTAGTTACATCTGACCATAGAAGCCAGTCCCGTTTGAAGTTCCAGTCGTGTCTGAAAACAGAATATGCTGGAGATTGTTTTTGGATGAGAGCATTTTCTTTTCTTGAAACCCTCCCAAACAACATGTGTTGTAGGTGCTGTTTGATTTTTTTTTTTTAAAGGTTTTCTGACCCTGAGACTATTTTCTGCAATTCTCCAGCTGTGGTCCTTGGAGAGTTTTCAGCCACTCAAACTCTCCTCCTCACCGTGCATTAGGACGATATAGACACAAATCCTCTTCCAGGCAGATTTGTAACATTTTCTGTTGATTGGAAATTCTCAATTATTGCCCTGATGGTGGAAATTGAGATTTTCAATGCTTTAGCTCTTCCTTACAGCCACTTTCTATTTTGTGAAGCTCAACAATCTTTTGCTGCACATCAGAAATATATTATTTGGTTTTTCTCATTGTGATGGATGATTTTAAAAGGATATTTGGGACTTGTGCAAGCCTATTTATATTCCTGTGAAACAGTAAGCCATGGCTGGATAATTTCATGTTTATAATCACCCTGGTATGCTCAAAATTGTAAATATGAATGGGAATATACTTCACAGATATTTTACTCATAAGAATTTCTAGGGGTACCAATAATTGTGTCCAACGTGTATTTGAGAAAAAAAACATTTATTTCATAATGATATTTTCCCCCATTTTAAATTCTTATTCTCCAATGAAATGTTAGATTTATGTGAATTTTTTTAATAAAAGATCAAAATGGTTAAAAATGCAGATTTATTTTCACAGCCTTCTTTGATCATATTTACCAAGGGTGCCAATAATTCTGACCACGACTGTATATTCATTCAATACTAAAAAGAATCGAACTATTCACCTACTACTTATGTGGAGCATGTTTGCAACAGTATCATGTAGCTAGCTTAGCAACATGCTGATGCTCTATTGAAATCAATTGTGAGTGGAATCACTCACTTATAAAGTTCTATTTCAACTAGCTTGCTGTCCACAAGGCAGTCGCCTATGTAGGCATGTGTAGACAGGAAGGCAGCTCAACTAGGTTTTGGAAAGGACCCATAGTTCTCTCACTCGTTGAAACAACTTTTGATGGCTTGTTTTAGTTGCTTTAAAAGGCCATGCTCTCTAACAACACCCAGGCCTCTCAATATCCAGGCCTGATTTATTATTAATACTGCCTGCAGTCTGTCCCCTGATTAAGGTGTCCCAACTTTGTTTTACTGGGCCCTGCCTTTAATCTGTCTCTCAGTGAGATAAATTAGCCAGTGTTGTGCCAGTTCTGCACTCTCTTTGCTTTACTCTGTTTATCTCTGCCAATGACATGTCCACGTCAAGAGCAGACACATCTGTTTCAATGCACAAGACACTGCTCTGGACCAAGTTAGCCATCCCTTTTTTCTTCTCTTCCACTGACTATTGTGTCAAACAATTCCCTCTCTTGACTGAAATGATAAACTCCACTGTTAACGTATAAATAACACACTTTCTATCTTCCCAGATGCTCCACTCTGGGTTTTAATGGCGGTGTGTTTGCGGTGAATAAAAGAGGGTTTCGTAAGCTAGGCGGAGCTAGGCCCAGTCTCAGACCTTTCCTGTGAATGTTTTCTGTTCTCCTCTTGGCCTCCTCACTAGTGTTAAATCACAGGCTGCTGTCAAGGAGCACTAAGCTAGTATGCGTCACTGGGGAGTGCAGAAAGCACTTGGTATAATTCTGTCCATCAGCTTAATTTATTATATCGGTAGCTTTGTAATCATGCGCAATAAGTTATGGGGCCTGACACAAAGGAATTCGGTTTGAAGGCAAAAGCGTTTATCATGTTTAAAGGTCTGGTCAGACCATATCTACCGTATTTACATGGGGAAGAGTATAAAGACAAGTGTTTTATTTTTCTATCTGGACACTAACACAATGACTTTGTGGATAGGGTTAGAGCAAATAAAAAGTGAAACCCTGGGTGCCTTGTCTGAAGAGAAGTGAATCTTTCAATACTCATGCTCATAAAAAAGATCCCAGATGGTCCCATGGAACCAGTATTTAAGTCTTAGTATTCAGGAGGGAAGAGCTGAGTAAGCTGTGCCCCTTTTTCCCCAAGTATATAAAAGTTAATTTATTATATATACATAAACAATATATATATATATTGTATATATATATATTATATATATTATATATATATATCCATATATATATATATATATATATATATATATATTATATATATATATATAATATATATATATACTGTATATACATACATATATATATATACACATATACATACATATACATAAATCAGGATTAATTTTCCTGTGACATAAAATGAGCCTCACCTACAATGTAGTAATCTTAATCAGTACTGTCATTGTTAACTTAAACTAAAGCTATTAAAACCATAATAATCATAATAAAGATGAAATAAAATAAAAGATGAAAGATGAAAATTAGAAATGCTGCATTGGCAACTAAATGAAATATAATGAGTTTAAATGGAAGTACTAAAATGACTACAACAAACAAATAAATAAAAAAATACAAACAAAAAAAAAGAAAATTAAAATGCAAAAGCATACAATTACTGAAACGTAGACTACAATTCTAATTAAAACTGAAAATACAAAAATAAAAGCTAATTCAAAATATTAATAAAATAATAACACAACTGACCTTAAATCATAGGCTGCTATATAGAGTTTAGGAGTGGCCTGTAGTACCCAACTTTATCTTATAGTTTTGTGACTGTAGACTGACGTACAAGACTGTTTCAATAATGAAATATTGTGTATTTACTGTAAACATTACCACTGAAATTACCACCGTTTGTTCAGGTTGCCAGGTTCCATTTCCATTTGGTTTCTTGGCTGACACTTTCTGTGCAAGGCAATTAACAAAAGGTTTACATAGTGTTTAGAATTTTAGTTGTTTTGTTTTTTTAGACATTTGCAACTTTTAAAAGGCCAGGAAAGATGAAGCAATAGGATGAATCTAAAACTAATACCAGAGTAACTAACACTAGCATGCTACTTACCACTTGCCCTCTGTCTGGGTGGACCAACTACATCAGTTATAGTCATAAAATGATAGGAAACAGATTTTTTTTTTTTTTTTTTCAAACAGAAACGAAATACAAGATAGACCAGATAGTAACGCTTCTAATTAGCCTATTAATCACACATGTCCTTTAGGGTTATGGCCTCCTTTGTTGGTTTAAGCTAGCAGAGATGGAGGCTGATTTACAAGATGGGCGCCGCTCTCTCGCCGTGGGTACGACTTTGTTTAGCATAAAAGGAACACAGGGCTGTGAAACCCTAACAATGAGCCATATCTCCCTATAGCCCTCTTTTAAAGTGCCACATTTGCATATCAAGCCACAATGCTGATACGTAAACGTGTTCCTTCATCAGATGGCTCTGATGATGAGAGCCATTCATCTGCCTGTTAGTGTCCTGCTTTAGTGCAATACAAAAGCGCAGCGGGCTGAAAGAGACATCTTGTGTCATAGCCATTGAGAGATAATGATATCGTTATACCTCCTTGATCACACGCTCACTCGCGCACATCAAAATTCCTGTACACTTCAGTAAGATAGCCCGACGTTCTTCTGGTTTACATCTGAATAACTACTTCTTTATCTAAGCACTTCAATTTGCAAGGCTTGCTGGAAGGCAGCTCCTCCTGATGTTAATTGCGGGGTACTTAAGCACTAAAAGATTAACATAAAACCCTTTGGAAACAAGCTAATAGTTGTATGATAATTTGTCCGTGGCCTTTGTCTGTCTATCACCACTTTGCCTCTAGCTGTAATTTTATCAAGGCGCTGTAAAATACCATTTAAACAAGTTGACTTACAGATAATTAATAACAGGAATCGTATTATTCAATTGAGCTACTCTGGAACCATTAACAAGTGAGGGAGTAAAACATAATTAAACTATTCTATTTTATCAACCTATTCCATTACGTTGAGCAAATGATGACTCTCTGAAGAACCGTCTCAGAATAATGAGAAGTGCGAGAGTCTGAACTGAGGCCCTGCTCGATTAGATCTCTTCTTCAGTGAGACAGGACAGAGAAAATAATGCAATCTAACAATCCCAACGATCTAAAATATCCACGTGACCACACAAAATACTCTAAAATAAAAGTGTGAGAGTTTGATTTAACACTGTTAATCAAGAACCTCAAGCTTTGAGCAGCTCAGCAGAAACTGATAAGTAATTAAAAACAGAGGTTCACCTTGACTTAAATCTCTTAACTTTTTTATATTTTAATTTGAGTAATTTTGAGTACTTTTGACATTTTTTGTCATTTGTCATAATTTATATATACATTTTTAATTGAATATTTATTTTAGTTTTAGTAAGTTTAGTAATTCAACTTATTTCAGTTAGTTGGCAATTCAACATTTCTAATTTTCATTCTTCATCTAATATATTTTATTCCAGATTTATTTCACTCATCAAAAACAGTTTTTAATAGTTTTAGTTAACAATAACAACACTGCTCAGAAAACAAACTGAATATACAATTCTGTTCATGGATATTTAGTTTAGTTACTGCTAGGTGCCTCAAAGACATTTGCATCTGGTGTCACAATGTGCATTTGTGCAAGGCTGGCACTATTGCCCGCTAGGGTATATCTATAATAACTGACAAGCCCAGGAATATTAGGGTCTCCAGAGAGTCAGGGATCATGTCAAAGTAATGTAAAACACAAAAATACAGTTCACCATCTGAATACACAGAATGGGAAATGCAGCATCCTTGCAGAATGAAAAAAAAAGTATTAGCCTATCACAATCCTTTGAGCAATGACTGTTTAAAATCACTGGCTGCCCCGCTGTCACTGTACAAGATCAGACAGGGCGAAGTTATTCTGCCCATAAGACAAGCGTGGACACTTCCATCAAAGTGGACAAATTCACCCATGACTTCATCTGCAGAGCTGTCAGTACATCACTACGTCTCATTTGTGCAGAGAAGCTCTAGGCAAGCATCCAGACTGGCAGAGTCAGACATGCGAGATGGAGGCAAAAGAAGCCAGCGTCCCGAGTGTTGTGCCACTCAATCATTGGAGCATTGTAGGTCACGGTCACAGTGAAGGTCAGCTGGGAATGGACCGTGTCTGTCGTGTCACGTCACTCCGGAGCAGGTGTGGCCACCATGTGAGTGCCTCTGTCTTTGCCAAGTGCACTCAAATGCACTGAGCTCATGTGTTATTCACCAGGCTTGCTGTTGCAAACACTCAAAAGACTATTCATTTATCTGGGATACCTGAAGCGTGGCAAAATGATTGGTTCTCTGCCGTTGCAGGCAGGGAAAAAAAATGATGCTAAACAATTTGTGTCAATTTTCAACAGGAATTATTCTGTTCTTTTCAGGATGACAGGCCGCGTGCATAATGACGTTACCTTAATAGTGTGACAGCGGAGCTACAGGCCCATGACATTTGCTGGAGAAATGCATCACTAAGCAGTTGCTGGACTGTGATCTTACTAGACCATAGAACATCCAAACCACCACAACTAATGATCCAGACGTAATGCTACAGTCAGTGACAAATGGATATATGCAATTATTTATTCATCCTTTTCAAATTGAGAAATGAATAACAACGTCAATCACATTCACATTATGCAATGTGTAAAAAAGGGTTGAAAAGCATCAAATATACAGTGGGTCCGAAAGTATTCACGGCCACCCTTAAAATTTCACTCTTTGTTATATTGCAGCCATTGCTAAAATCATTTAAGTTAATTTTTCCCCCCATTAATGTACACACAGCACCCCATATGGACAGAAAAAAACAGAATTGTTGACATTTTTGTAGATTTATTAAAAAAAGAAAAACTGAAATATCAAATATCACTTAAGTATTCAGACCCTTTGCTGTGACACTCATAAATTTAACTCAGGTGCTGTCCATTTCTTTGATCATCCTTGAGATGGTTCTACACCGTGCATTGAGGCCAGCTGTTGTTGATTATACTGATGGGACTTGATTAGGAAAGCCACACACCTGTCTAAATAAGACCTTACAGCTCACAGTGTATGTCAGAGCAAATGAGAATTATGAGGTCAAAGGAACTGCCTGAAGATTTCAGAGACAGAATTGTGGCAAGGCACCGATCTGGCCAAGGTTACAAAAAAAATTTCTGTTGCACTTAAGGTTCCCAAGAGCACAGAGGCCTCCATTCCTTAAATGGAAGACGTTTGCGACGACCAGAACCCTTCCTAGAGCTGGCCGTACGGCCAAACTGAGCTATCGGGGGAGAAGAGCCTTGGTGAGAGAGGTAAGGAAGAACCCAAAGATCACTGTGGGTGAGCTCCAGAGATGCAGTCGGGAGATGGGAGAAAGTTGTAGAAAGTCAACCATCCCTGCAGCCATCCACCAGTCGGGGCTTTATGGCAGAGTGGCCCGACGGAAGCCTCTCCTCAGTGGAAGATACATGAAAGCCCGCATGGAGTTTGCTTAAAAAAACACCATGAAGGACGCCAAGATGGTGAGAAATAAGATTCTCTGGTATGATGAGACCAAGATATAACTTTTTGACCTTAATTCTAAGCGGAATGTGTGGAGAAAACAAGGCACTGCTCATCACCTATCCAATACAATCCCAACAGTGAAGCATGGTGGTGGCAACATAATGCTGTGGGGGTGTTTTTCAGCTGCAAAGACAGGACGACTGGTTGCAATCGAGGAAAAGATAAATGCGGCCAAGTACAGGGATACCCTGGACGAAAACCTTCTCCAGAGTGATCAGGACCTCAGACTGGGCCGAAGGTTTAACTTCCAACAAGACAATGACCCTAAGCACACAGCTACAATAACGAAGGAGTGGCTTCACAACAAATCTGTGACTGTTCTTGAACGGCCCAGCCAGAGCCCTGAATAAACCCAATTGAGCATCTCTGGAGAAACCTAAAAATGGCTGACCACCAACGTTTACCATCCAACCTAACAGAACTGGAAGGATCTGCAAGGAGGAATGGCAGAGAATCCCCAAATCCAAGTGTGAAAAACTTGTTGCATCTTTCCCAAACAGACTCATGGCTGTATTAGATCAAAAGGGTGCTTCTACTAAATACTGGGTCTGAATACTTAGGACCATGTGAATTTCAGTTTTGTCAGTTTTTCTTTTTAATAAATCTGCAAAAATGTCAACAATTCTGTGGTTTTCTGTCAATATGAGGTGCTTGGTGTACATTAATGAGGAAAAAAAATTAACTGAAATGATTTTACAAATGGCTGCAATATAACAAAGAGTAAAAATTTAAGGGGGTCTGAATCGACGTCCGTACCCACCGTGTAGGGTATAAGATGATTGTCAGTGTGATCTCGAGTAAAGGAAAATCAAAAATATTAGATTTTTTTTGTGCAATAACAATTCACCACCTACCTAATGAGCACTGACAGTAACAACTTTAACAGATACTCTTTCCGTGCCTGGTTATAGTCCCCTGCAAAAGAGAAAAGTGTTGTGTGGCGTTGTATTCTTGACCCTTAATGTCTTTTAAATAATTATAATATACTACTGCCTTCAAAAACGTTGCGGTCAGTTAGGATTTTAGAGACGTGTATTAAACTAGCTTTGCCATCACAGGAATAATTCATAATTTCAAATATATTCAAATAGAAAAAAAAGCATTTTAAATTGTAATAATATTTTACAGTATTACTGTTTTACTGTAATTTGATCAAATAAATGCAGATGGTCAGCATAAGAAATTTCTTTAAAAAAAAAAAAAGTAAAATTTTTACCAATCCCAAACTTTTGAACAGTAGTTATATATAACAAAGTGAAATTAAGCATTTCCAAGTCTTTCATACTAGCTTAGCCTACATTCTATGCAAATTCTACTTGTTTTACTGTATGTATTATACCTTTGATACTCAGCTACTACAAGGTTTGTTCATGAGTCTGAAAATGCCATGTGACTGATCACTCTTTTAAAGCTGTGTGCAGCAGATGGTGAAAAATGTACATTTGATTTTATTTAATCAGAATACATGGTACTATTGTCAATAGAACAAAAAAACAAAAAAACCACGCACCTGCATGCTAACTCTTGGTGCCACTTCTGTGGCGGTCACAATTAAAGTCACGTAAAGGTGTAAATGAGTGAAGCTTGGGTGCTGAGCTCATATGCTGTCTCCCGATGGGAGTGTGTTAGAGCGCGTTACGGCTTGAGTGCTTAGATTGAAAACCCAATTCAGACAGTAGTGGAGTCATCTCCCACTGTTCACCACTGAGGACTAATGAATTGGTTGCGGGCGTGACAGTTAAGGTGGATTACCTTGTATTTTTATCAGTGTAGAGTCTAGATGGTGACTGCATTTAGATAATGAACTATAGCATTACAAGCTGGCTTTACTGTGCGTGTTCACTCCTGGAAATGAACTGGGCAGACGAAGACAAGACACGTCAGATTTACTGTAAGCCAGAGGGTTTAGTAGGTCATACAATGTTCAATGCATTGGCCGAAAATAATTTGAATATGTTTCCTGCTGCATAAGACTAGTATCGGAAAATAGTGTTGTTAGTAGTGATATGCTATTGTAGTTGTTGTTATTATGTGACCCTGGACCACAAAACCAGTAATAAGGGTCAATTTAACGAAATTGAGATTTATACATAACCTGAAAGATAAATAAATAAACTTTCCATTGATGTATGGTTTGTTAGGATAGGACTGTATTTGGCCGAGATACAACTATTTTGGAATCTGAGGGTGCAAAAAAATCAAAATATTGAGAAAATCGCCTTAAATGTTGTCCAAATGAAGTTCTTGGCAATGCAAAAACATAAAATAAGTTTTAATATATTTACAGTAGGAAATTGACAAAATATCTTCATGGAACATGATCTTTACTTAATATCCTAATGATTTTTGGCATAAAATAAAAAGCAATAATTTTGACACATACAATGTATTTTTGGCTGTTGCTACAAATATACCCCAGTGACTTAAGACTGGTTTTGTGGTGCAGGGTAGAAAAAATAAGGTACATTTTTTTTTCAAATTTAATTTTAATTTTAGTTAAAATTTGTCATTTTGTTGTCATTTTTTAAATGTGTCCATATAGTTTTATTAGTTTGTAGTTTTAGTTATTTTAGTATTTCAGTTTTATTTTAAGTTTTTTTTTTAATGATAATAACCCTGTTGGAAACAGTACTTGTGATTCAACAATGAATGATAAGATTATTTGAAGGGTAAAAAGTCTGGCTACGCAAAACTGTATCACATACCTGTCTGTCATTTATTTTAGAGTATGTTAACACAGACCAGAGTGTGACATAGCTCATGAAGATCTGATAGTCCCAACCAACAGTCCACCTACAATAACACAGTAAATCTGCACCTAACGGTTTATCTGCGAGCATGGCTGTGTCTGTGCATGGTGGAGGAGGGTCCTCAGTCCAATCACTGGGTTTTATCTGTCACCCTGCAACATGACAGTTTGTAATATAAAATCATCTGGAGTTTCTTGTCAAGCACAAGCTTATCTGGACCCAAACATTTCCCTGGACCAGACCTCACACTGACACGGTGAACTCCCTCTCTCTTTGCTCGAGTGTGGGGTCACGCTATTCGGTGGAATAAGCAACAGATTACAACGGTCAAACTCCACAGACAGTTCAGTAAAACAACATGACTTAACCATGATGGACAGCACCTGGTTGTCATTTGTCTCCACCTTCTTCATCAGTGAAGCGTAATAGATGAAAACAAAGCTGGAAAGTATACCGTTTTCCACATGCAGAAAAGACAAAACAGAAAAAGACAGTGAAGGGGACATCTGATCTGCTTATTTTGGTTTTTCAACTATAGGCCTTTTACTCAATTTTTATTCAAATGAAGTCTTCTGATTTCATCTCCACTTATTTTGTAATATGACATTCACATTAAAACTCATGGAAAATTTGGAAAATTCATGGAAACGTTTTAAAAATATTTATTTATTTTAAATCTTTTGTTTTGGATTTTAAAATATGATCCAGACCTTAAATCTTAAAATATGGAAATACATGTTTTTGTACATTTTAGAACAATAACCTAAAATACAGTGGACAATACATATATTTCAAGATTTATGTGAAAATTATTTATACATAGCATCATTTACACCATATACCACTAATTACATTTATTGTTTTCAAATGTTTGTGTACTTGGTTATGTAGGAGACAAAATTGTCAGTAAAGAGCTTTAGGAGAAATAGAATCTATGAAAACTAAGAAAAAAAATTTAAAATAAATTTCATTGTGCATCATTTTGATTTTTAAAATGGTTAAATTACAATAAATTACTGTAAATTACAAATAAAAAGTATGAAAATATTAAGTGTGCTTTTAAAGTACATAAAATGCTAGCCCCACTTCTCCTGTGATACGTATGTGTCTACATTTGGGCAAATTTAATAGATTAGTGATAGTAAATGTAAATACAGATTTTATACAATAAAAGTCTAAAGGGCTATAGTTGAAGAAACACCCATTCCTTTTTAGGCAAAACAACTCGGAGGTTAGGCTTCATAATCATTTCGTGTTGAATGAAAAAGCACCTGAAATGTGAGGAGAAGAAACAAAAACGTGTCTTATAATAAAAGCAGATAATCCTCTCCATATTCCATCAGGTAGTATTACAGTTACCAGAGTGTCTATTGTCTTTGACGATGTCAGATGTCAAAGCGCTAGCCATCAGGAAAGAACATCTAAGATTACGGCCTCTCTTTTTTCACATCTTTTTGTTGTGCAGCTGCTGTTGCTGGTAATGGCCTGGAGCCTGCAGAGACCGGTGTGATTCCCCATGCAGGGATCAGGGGTGCTCACAGGGCCTGTGGCTCACTTCAAACACAGGCCAGCAGGCCAAACCCCTCCCCCCGAACACAAGCCTGCTGCTCATCCGCATCTCTCTATCACTCTCCTCTTTTTCTCTGGGGATAAACAAGTGATGTATGTTCTGAGGAAACGTGAGAAACGTGTTTTGTGTGTGTGAGACAGCTGAGTGTTTATCTCAAAAGCTGCCCAGTGGCAGGAAGCATATACTCCTTACAGCTGGACTTTCAGTGTTTATTCAGTCAAACTGCACTGAAGTGCATGGCTACTCAGTTCATAATGATATAATGATGGTTTGGTTTAAGCAGCTTTACTTCCACACGAGGATGCAAAAATATTCAATTAAATTGAAAACCCCATATTGATCAAACATTATTCTTTAATATTCATGTTAGTAGCCCTGCTACCACTAAACTTCAACTCAACTATATTAAGATATGTGGATAAATGTGTATTACTTTTTTTTTACAGTGTATAAAGTAACAAACCGACCACACTCTTAAAAGTAAAGGTTCCGAAAGGGGGGAAACAATGCAACAGAACCATTTTGGAACCTTTCAGTGAACAGTTCTTAAAATAACCATTTGTTCCTCGGTGTGAAAAACATTTTTACATTACAAGAGCCTTTTTCCACAATAAAGAACCCTTTGAGCATTTGAAAGGTTCCATTGATGTTAAATGTTCTTCATGGAACCACTGATGCCAATAAAGAACCTTTATTTTTCACAGTGTAGAAGTCATTCATTTTCAGAAAAGTCTGGTACATTCATCTTTAATCTTTCTATATATATAGAAAGTCATATTGTGTCACGTGACAAGTGTGATGCGAGAAGACTGACACTATATGATGGCGGATCCAAAGCACAACTTTTGTTAATAAAACTTTCATTTATTCGTTTAATAGCCTATAAGTGAATGTCTTTGTTGCTGGGTTTTCATTAAAAAAATAACAATGAACCACAAACTAAGCATTCGTTTTAAATAAGGGAAAATACCTTATTTATTTGGGTTACAACGGCTATATCCATCTTATTAATTTTGTCAATGCAAGGTAGATGTTTAATATATGCGAATTTGCCATAGTACTATTTTATGGCTGATGTGTTTTAATTAATAAGATAATAAACCACAAACTACGAACGTTTTAAAGTAGCCTGAGGGGAAATCCATAGGCTATTTATTTGTGTTAAACGCGAGTAAAACATATCCTTATTTATTTTGTTAATAAAAGTTCAAAGTTTAATGTTTTTTTTGTTGTTGTTTTTTTTGATTAATAATAATGAGCCATAAGCATGCATTTAAAGTAAGGGGAAAATCCAAAAACCTTACATTTATTTGTGTTACAACGCGGGTACATCAGTCTTATTCAGTGGCGTAGCAAGTCAGCCCCGGGCCCATATGCAAAAAATGTGTACGAGAATTCGCCTCAGTTCAAGTTGCATATGAATCAATTATATTTTCTTCTTTAATATTTGCAGCACGAAAAATTAACATGAATATGTGAATGCATGTTGAAAAAAAATCAGAACAACTTAATACAAACGAATGTCTCATGAATCGATCAATCAGAGTTTTTTTTTTGGAATAAAGAAGCCACAGACTTTTTTTTGGAGGAGTAGGCCTATGGGTGGAATTTTCACAATATATAACATTATTTTATTATCTTAATTTTAACTTTATTCTTAAAATATTATGACATTAATTTAATTTATTTAGTTATTTTTAAACATGGCACAAAAATGCTGCCATATAGGCTACTGAATGAAAACACAATTTTGGCACATCAGCCCAAAAAACTAACCAAAAAATTATAATAAAATAAAAAACAAACAAAAAAAGTCAAAAATAGTGAGGGGATATTTTAATTATTTGTTAATAAACTAATGTTTTCTGAGTCAATGTTGACTAGCCATCCTCATTGGATGCGCCTTTAGAGAGAAATGCATCTTTACGGATTACATAATGAAAGAGTTTTTTGTTTTAAAATAGTAATTTAAAGCATTCTATAGATATATTTATCATGTCGGTGAAGCGCTCAAGACTAAGACGACAGAAAGCGCATCCTGTTTGTTTTCTTTATTTTACAAAACCACAAGGTTTTGTTGATATTGTGAGTGCACACAAATACAAGTAGACCCTTTGCAGTTCCGAATGATGAATACTATTACCTTTATGAGCAAAAATTACGGCATATTTTTAAGTTTCCGCTGTTCTTAAAAAAATGCAAGTGATCGCTGCTGGAGGATCCAGTCTTTAGCTTCCACTCTCCGCACAAACCATTGGATTTGCACCTAATAGCGCTCATTTATCTGGGTTAAATGTTTAAATTAATACTGTGAAATGCATGAAGTGTTTTATGCCTGTTTATTTTAGGCAAGTCGTGTTGGTTTGAGAAGGCTAAATTGATCAAACATAATGTTCAACTCACTGTCTGCCGCTGCCGTTTGGTCGTTCCTTTAAAAACAAAAACTTGAATTTAACAAACATAAAATGTTCCAAACATATTTCTAAATTAACTTAATAAAGAAACAAAAAAAAATATGACCACTTTGCCATTAAAAAACAAAACTAAAATATTGTAATAGACTGTGTAAATGGGGGAAGAGACTGAGAGAGAAAAGTCACGGTATCAGTCGGGATTCGGGTCCGGAATTCATCATAAAGATGTTGGACAAGGGCCGGGCCCGTGCAGGGCTCTATTCGTTCCTTCGTTGCCCCCAAACTGCCCGGGCCCATATGCACCTGCATACCCTGCATAACCAGACGCTACGCCACTGATCTTATTTGTTCTTATCTGTTCATAAAAGTTTTATGTTTAATATAAGCGACTTTGTCATTGTAGCATTGTTGATGTTGTGTGTGTGTGTGTTTATTAAGAGTAATATTGAATAAACCTTAAGAATTAATTTTGTTTCAAGAACAGGAAAGACCTAACATTAAAGATCAGAATAAGCGCTACAGATGTGAGAATGCGAGATTAGTTGCTGAGGTAGACAATCTGGCTCTTTCTCTGCTGTCTGTAGAAATTGTTGTTAAGTCTTAATTTGGGAACGGCAGAGACATGTTACAGGTTATAATATAATCCAAAAATCATGGCAACAAATGATTTTTTAAGTCAGTTTAATACGTTTAATCAGTTGAAACTATTTTCACAGTCAATTTGATTCACTTAACTCATATTTAACCGTTGCTTCTTGTCATTGTAGGTTTAGGCTACTTTTTCAATGAATTTGAATGAATATACAAATTAATAAAAATAAATTTTATTTATTTTTTGTAACAAATCGTTCATTCATTTATTTTTAACACCGCAACCCCATTTTTTTGTGGGCTACACTCCAGGGAGTGCTGCAGCACCCTCAGCACCCCTACTTCCCGCGGTAATGTGTACTGCTGCGTGTCGTGTTATTATATATATAATAGATAGGAGAGACGGAGAGGAGACGTTTACATACACGATTAGAGAGAGCAGAAGAGAGATGACAGAGGAGATGAGAGACTGAGAGAGAAAATTAAATCTAAAGGTGCCCGGAATTCATTTTCTTCTATGTGAACTCTTTTGTCTTTGTGTCTTTTATTTTACTCTAACATGCAATTAAAATAGGGAAAGGTGACCACTGACCCCAGAGGGATTGCTAACCTGAATCAAGTTTAGGCAGGCAGAAATCTCTTCAGCATGCATGAAGATCAGGCAGCCTAGGCAGCTATGGGAGGTCTTGACTGCAAATCCTTCTTTTCGGATCTCCTCACCCAGATGAAAGGGCCATGCCACTAAGGATTATACAACACAATTACGCATTCTCTGTTGTGCTGACAAAGAGGGAAATCGGCTTTCTAAGAGGCTAAATCTTTTCCAATTAAGCACATTTTCTGACATTCTGTTACGGCCAGGTTGATGCACTTTAAACACTGACACATATAACCTCCATCTCACCCCACTATACACTCACACCCACCTACACTGCCTTTGAAGTGTGTGCTTCCTTCTTTAAAAAGCCAAAATGTTTTTGTTGACAACTGAGAACTAACTTGTGACAATGAAAAATGGTCAATTTTCTCAAGAAGCCTGACAAGGATGACTTTCAAAAGCTCAATTCAGAATAGCTAGTATCAAATTAGTATCACTTCTTCCTTTCTTGTCAGCCAGCTAACCTGGCAATCACTTTATTTCACCTTCAGTATGTAGAAAGGACAGGATGTAAATAGTGTTTATTGAAGCTTTCATGGGTTGACCAAGAAGGATCATGTTGGACAGCTTGTTCTCAAGTGATAATCAATCACAATAAGAGGATGACACTTCTGAACATCTTCACACTTCTCAATAAGCACACACTACGCATGATGACGGTCCTTTAGAGCTACCAGGGGAACTCTAGAGAATGTTGTTGTCAATATGTGTACTAAAGTAGACACAAAGATGGCACGACGGTCTCCATCTAGGTGAAGTGTTAGTATCAGCTTCAAATAGCAAACTCACTGCTGATGCACACACACTCACTGATGTACAGAAAAATGACAAGCACTGGCTGAAATAGTCAGTTCTGAACCATAGCATTCAGAATTGAATTGAGACTGCCTGAGAATTGCATTTCAATTGCTGAATTCAGTTTGATTTGGAGGAACTGGAATTGCATTTGAAAGAATTTAAAGGAATTGAATTTCAAAACAAGAGTGCAATTGCAGTTCTTAATAACAAAAACTAGGAACGAACTAGAAAAGCAAAGTCTGCCAAGAGTTACTTTGAATTTTGGTTTAAAAATCTTAAAGTTTGAAGGACTTGAAGGACAGAAAGAACAGAACGACACAATGAAAACAATAGATTAAATGATAGATAGAATGATAGAAGGAATGATGGGACAGCCAGACCGATAGAACATTGGATGGACAGATGGACAGATGTAAGAATGGATGGAACACAAGAGACTGACTGACAGAATGGCGGATGGATGGATGGATGGACGGACGGACGGAGTTCATCTAGAGCGCAAAAGAGCTGTGTTAGCATCCATCATTCACACATCTTCACCGTGAGAATAGGTTTATATTGAGGACAGCTAGGTGGAGAGTGACAGCTGTCAGTTCAAAGAGCCTCAGGGCACAACCAGGAGAGGGCATGCAGGGGAGATCACTGGAGGAACCGCAGGAAGACACACTCACCTTCAAGATCCCTGTGAGGAACTGAGATCATCTGACATGAAACGACTATATAGCAGTACATATATTGCTTATCTTCAATGATAATATTAGAGCTGCAACACAATGGTTGTGGCACTATGTGTCTACTCCAGAGTTTCAGAAAATATGTTTCTATCTGTGCTTAGATTTGACAAGATACTAATGTCTTCAATCAAACATCAGAGATTCTAGTATGTAATACTCAAACATTTGTCATTAAAACTTACAAAACCAATTTATCTGAACTAAATATCCACATTCATGTCAAAGCTCTGTACTCTTACTCATCAGAAGTCTCATTTATATCTAGTCTTTCTTCTCTAAATGAATTTTAGAAGAAAATCTCATACAAAGTGTATAAATGGAACTCCATTGTGAAAGAGCAATACAATCTTCCTCTAGGCTTTTCTGTCTCTCCCATTGTTATCAGTTAACCTTTATTTTCCCATCAAAAATAATGCCTCAAAATGAAATCAATAAATAATCACTGATAACCTGAAAGAGCTCACCAAGACTCATCTACTGTAACAGTGCAGTCATGTTCATAAGTTTGCAACTGCAAAAACCAAATGGGCCAAATGGAGCCTTCTCTTTCTGTCTCCACCCTAAACAAGCCACCTGTTCCCTTTCATGGGAACTTCGAACTGCATCCTCTAGGGGTCGCTATGGGGAACGCCTCGTCGTGACCCCTGTCTGAAGCATACATTGAAAAATCACCAACTCGTTGGCCAGCGACAGCCATGACGTCACTACCGGTGCGACTATAGTATAAATAGGCGCCGGGAGCACACATCATTCTCTTCTTCGTCTTCATTGACTGTTTTGTTTGAAGCGTGCATTTCTGTGGTAAGAGCGATCTATTCATCTCATTATGGCGAGCACTAGCAAAGAGTTTAAGGATGTGTGCATCCATGTTGAAGTTGTTTAACATCTGATGACACACACAAACTATGCGTTGTTTTGTTTGGGCAAAGAACATGCACGCGATGTCTCCGAGGGGGCAATCGGCGTGCACTGCGAGCGTTTTTCCAAGGGAAAAGCTCCGCTCTCATTTGTCTCTTTTTTCAAGGAAAGAGGGGCAGCCATCTGCTTCCCGCGATTCAGGACGCTGCTGAGGCACGGAAGGGAATGAACTCATGGGGATCACAGGTGGATCTGGCCGACGAGTTTGAAGGGGGGTTTCCCTTTCGCAATCGTCGGCTGTGCACAAGAGTGAGCAGCTGGAGGATGATGTTATTTCATTAAAATTGTCTGATTCAGGGGCCATTGCTCTGCTGGGATCAGCCCAGCAAAAGCAGGATGTCTGAGGAGGGCAAAGAAGCTGATGCTGAGCCTTCCCAATCCTCCTGCCCCGCGTATGATGAGCTGTTTGAGGTTATGGATCGTGCCACGGCGAGGCTTTACTGTCTGTGAAGAGGGTGAAGAAAGTGACGTTGCGAGTATCTCGATGAACGTTATTTTTTCTGGCCATAACCATCCAGCTCAGGTGAGCCTTACTTTCTTCCTGTTTTCCATATAAAGATGGAGAAGGAATGGAAGAGGCCGTTTTCCTTCCTCACGGTATGCTTACCCTTCTTATTTTACAATCATGCTGCAGGTCGAGACCCCTCTCGTTGAGAGCTGGATTTGTGCCCCCTCAGCTAAGGTAAACTACTGCTAACCATTCCAGCATTGGAACATGCTGTAGGTCGAGCCCCCTTCTCGACTGAGAACTAGGTGTGTTGCTCCCACAGCTAAATAACTGCTAGCTGTTCCACCATTGGAACATGCTGTAGGTTGAGCTCCCTCTCGATTGAGAGCTGGATGTTTGCCCCCTCAGCTAAAGATTTACTGCTAGCCACTCCAGCATCATAGCCTTAGACATAGCGTTTGGGGATATGCTATTTCTATCTATGGGCTGCTCTTTCAGGGTGCACGGAACCACTAGAACGGTATTTTCAAGTGTGCTTGTTATGCTTTGCCCACTTTTCTAAATTCCACATAAGTGGTAAGTGTGCACGTATGCTTTGCCCACTTGACTAAATCACATAAAGTGGTAAAGTGTGCACGTTATGCTTTGTGCACTTCCTAAAATCCTGGTATGGTATAGAGCTACACGCAAACAACTTGTGCTCTTTCTGAGTGGTTTAAAACCCCTGTTCCGCCTTGGGCACCACTCCTCCTGTGTATCCTCTGGATACCTACTTAACAGGGTGTTGCTACTAAGGGTCTGTTGAGAAGGTTCCTTCAGCACATACAAAGAGAACGTGCGGTAGCCCCTGTGTGACAGACCAAGACTAGTATGATTCTAGGCTCTTGGTCGTATTCCCTTAAAGGAATCTATTCCTGATTCCAAGCCTTGAGCTCTACCCCGGGCCCAGGAGTCTGGCCCTAACAGGTAAGTATTTGGGGTATGTAGCCTAGGCCTTTGGCCGTAGGGAATAACGTCACTGACAGCCGTCTAACGTCCCAGGGGCGACTCCATAGCAATATGGTAGAGTTGGTACTTAGAGCTCGCCATGGTTCTGGCAGGCACTCCCCTCAGCATGGGGGCTCGTGGTATACAGTTCCCCATAGCGACCCCTAGAGGACGCAGTTCGAAGTTCCCATGAAAGGGAACGTCTCGGGTTACTTATGTAACCATGGTTCCCTGAGTAGGGAACGAGACACTGCGTCCTCTAGGTTTCTTGCCATGCTGCGGACGCAAGCTTCAGACGAAGAAGTGAATGATGTGTGCTCCCGGCGCCTATTTATACTATAGTCGCACCGGTACTGACGTCATGGCTGTCGCCGGCCAATGAGTTGGTGTTTTTTTCAATGTATGCTTCAGACACGGATCAAGACGAGGCGTTCCCCCATAGCGACCCCTAGAGGACGCAGTGTCTCGTTCCCTACTCAGGGAACCATGGTTACATAAGTAACCCAAGACATTTTCCTGGCTGAGTCAGATGAGATGCATTCATCAGCAGACTGTGTCACTCGACGCCTTCATTATCTTGTCCGCCGGTGTTCAAGCTAGACCTGCGGAATTCCCAGGGATGAGCAGTGGCCTCTTACTCTAATCAGAGCTCACAAGAGCCTTTTGATCCGCTGCTTCCCTCTCTACTGCACACTTCATCACCTTTATTTTCTGCCATAATTGCATGTGAAAGATCCCCCTTTGATAATGCCTTCATGCCAAATCACTATCTGAGAAGAGTGTCGAAAAGTGTCATGTGCACCGTCTGCCCAGAGAAAAAGGACGCCCGGGCACCTGCGGAAGACAAACACATTTCTCACAGACATGACGTATCTATCATCCCTGTGCAGGATATGAGCTGCTCTGTCAACTTAATGTTGAGGAGGAAGAGAGACATCGAGTGGGAGGGAACGACAGCAGGACAGACCGAGCAGACTCGCTTTGCATGGCAGGCAGACAGACTAGGCAAGTCCCACGACTCTCTGACCTACGCTCGCATACAACTGATCAAAACCTCTGGAAACAACAAAGGGTAAAAAAAGGAGCAACAAAACACTATAGCACTATCATAGTAATACTTTGGGGTTTTTCCCCCATGTAATATAACAATACCATGGTTTACAAGTCATTTACTAATATCATAGCATCAGTATTATGTACATTTTCTGAAAAACAGTAATATTTGAAACCTAACAAAGTTCTTTTAGTGAATGCTTTTGCTTGAAAAGTATTTACATAAAATGTTGTGCTATATTTTTTAAATCCCAACTTCTGTGATATTTTGTTATATAATAAAAAAGCATATTTAAGGCTTGAAAATTATATGCACACTGATAAAAGAATTTATGAAAAATAAACACTTGTATTCAGCAACAATGCACCAAATCGTTTAAGTGTTACAGTTTTGAAAGTTACAGTTTTAAATTGTTACAAAAACAATCTATTTCAAATAAACGCTGCCCTTCAAAATTTTGTTCATCCAAAATAATCCTAGGGGGAAAACAGTATCACTATTTCCACAAAAGCATTAAGCAGCACACCATTTTTCAACTGATATTTTCTGAAGGATCATGTGGCAAAATGCAGCTTTCAAAGGACTAAATGACATTTAAAAAACAACAACAACAACAAAAACTGTTATTTAGAACTGTAATAATTTTTCATATTTCATAATATTGCTGCCTTGGTGAGCTTCTTTCAAAAAAAAAAACTATACTGGCCCTGACCTTTTCAATGGTCGTGTGTAATCCGTATATAATACTCACTTCCTCTCTGAATCAGCTCACTAAATGGAAAGTGAAACTAAAAATTTAAGTGAAACTTAAAGGCAAAGATAACAGTAACAATAAGATTTACAAAATCCTTAGGAAACACTACCACAGTATTACAATCACACAATTGCAACATTTTTGTAGGGACGATCATGTGAAGAAATCTAGCTACCTAAGAAATGTGTCACTCTTGGTGTTTATTCAAACACAGCTTCAATAACAACCCCTACAACAATGCCTATCAGATGTGGCCCAAAAATGGCTACGCTGCTAGTCTGTCACCACGTCCAACTAGAGACGAAACACAAACGCAGAATAAATATTCCCTCAATGTGAAGTCGTCGCCCACATCCGGCTCTCATTCCGGAATGTGCCAGAACCGCTGCAAGATAAATGAACGCTGGAGAACTGAAGAGAAACAGATCCCCTATCTGGCATGGCACTATTTACTGACATTAAGAATGATAATATCCATCAACAGGCTGTCAAAGCCCCAAGTGGGCTGTGGGAAGAACAAAGGCTTCGACTGTCATCCTTTTCAGATGCTGACAAGGAGATGTTGATGTACCTGCCATTCAGGTGCAAATAATGTCATCACCCGCATTGGGATCAGGGCTTTTAACTGCGCCGAGGCGATGAGTAACCTGTGCCAGGGCCTCCTCCCTGTGGCAAAAACGAGCTAATGAGCTAGCCATCAACATCCAATTAAACAGCTACGGGAAAAATAAAGGCGGAAAAAACAGATCAACATATGTCCATATTCCACTCTACAGCGTGTGAAATAGGGCTGCGAGTTAACAGTTTGGCTGCTAACAGAGACAAAACAAAACACGAGGCAGCTTCAGGAGGCATCTGTATAATTACTGTTGGCCATCTTTCAAGCCACCCTCCTCTCAGGAAAGAGATGTGTGACAATATATGACAAGAAAGCAAACACGCTTCCCCAGCAGAATAATAGAAGGCATCAGCAGTGTACCAGACACACCTGTCTGGCTCTGAAAACAATGCCACGCTGCCTATTTATTAGGAGCCAGAAAAGTTTATGTTTGTTCTGTGACAGTGACAGCAACTTGATCCCTTTCATTATTTGGGGATCTCAAGCTTGAGAGAGGGGAGGAGAGAAAAAAGTCTGACTCTCAATTTTTTTTTCTTCTTCTTATTTTTTTTACCAGCTTGCAGTGAGTTCTCTTTCTTCCTGATAGCTGTCTGCCATGGTGTCAGAAGACAAATAACAAAGACTGTCATCCAGCGGAGGAGAGATCCTGCTCATGTTCTCTGGCAATTTTCCACTCATTGGTCCACTCCGTTTCTTAAAACCGTCAGGACGCTGCCGCCGCAATTCCGGTGCTTACCTGTTCTGCAGCCATCGCGGTTTTTGATAAGTCATTATAGTTTGATTGACAGTCATTGTGCTGTCTAAATGATGTTGTGAGTTTATTGTGACACTATTGGCAGCTCAAGAGAGAATGACACCGTTCTCGCTCAAATACGACACCGTCTATACAATAGAGCGAAATTGCGACTGTCAGACGAATCAAGCGCTAATTGCAGCGATGCATCTATTTTGAGACGTAGTCCATTTACATTTCTAAACTAACTCGCTCTTACTTTCACCTGTCAAACAATAAACAAGCCCAACCATTCTTGCTATCATCAAGCTCAAATGAAACATAATGCCACCTATCATCTACCTCAGAGTACGGCGGCATCTGTTTGCTTGCTAGATAGCAGACAGCTGAGAAAGACAAAAAGAGGAAGCTGTTTGCGGGGATGTTAGGAGGGAAAAAATGGGTCAGGTTGCTCGCTGCTGTTTTGTGGCCTTCCCCTCAGTCTACCTGTCAAGTCTGCGCGGCTGACAGAACAGCGCTGACTGTCATTTTAACAGTTAATAATTAGGCCTCCTCTCGGCACCAAACAGGGTGCCACGATGACAAAAGCCAATGGCGCGGTGGCTCCCGCTTTATAAATAGTCTGATAGGGGATAATGAGGGGGCTGGCGAGCTAGAAGCAGCAATCGAGCCCAGACAATGCCGCCCGCACAGCTGCGAAAAAAAAAAGACCAAGCTTGTCGGGGATAGAATTTAGGAAAGTGGACAAAACTGCGAGTGCTAAATAAATAAATAACGGTTAACTGAGTTTGAAGACTTATTAACCTCACTGCTTTGCAGCTGACTCATAGCACCTGTGACACGCTCGGCTGAGAGCGGGGGTCAGGCTCGCCTTCAGACACGCCGATGCGCCACGAGAGGAAAACATTCTTCAGTGACATACTGCTGAGAGGTGTGAGAAGAGGAAAAATAAAAACTGGGGGCCAAAAACAAACCCACGTCACTGCGGTGAATAGTTTGGAGTTTTCCTCCGAGAGCTGTGCCAAACATTGACTTGCCTTTTGAGTGATTTTGTAGGTAAACAAAGAAAGACTGAGCCTGCAGTAAATGCCCTGGCAGGGGGCCCTCGGTGGGACTGTTAGTGCCAGATCGGATCATGGAAGGCCGCTAGAATGAGCTGGGATGTTTCCTCCCAAAACAAAACAGGAAACAGCAGTTGTTTAGTTTAAAAAAAAAAAAATCTCTTAAAGGCACAGCTAACACAGAATCAAAATTCTGCCATCATTTACATATACTCATGTGATTTAAAACTTGCATGGCTGTAGGGTAAAGGGACCGGACCTTTGAAGTGTAAAAAATAATGAGTAAAAACACACTAAAGGTATCAGAAAATATCTCCACATGGCACAATATTCTAAGTCTCCTGAAAATGTTTGACAGCTTTGTGTGAGAAACAGACTGCAGGCCAATATTTACTAACATTTTTTTTAACCACTACAATGACTGAAGAAGTCAGGGAGTTAAACTACAAATATCCCTATCTCTATATATTAAAGGTGGAAACGATACATGTATTCGTACCGAACTGTCACGGTACGGACATCTTGGTTCGGTGCATGAGGCCTTACAATGAATTCAGGCAATTCACCCCCAATCCAGAAGGGGCGCCCGCAGCAATGCAATGCTGTTTGATAACCAGCCGCCAGCAGAACAGCGAATGCCATGAATTGAGCACTTGAAAACAAAGCCCACTAGACAATGACCATGTGCTGATTCTGAATGCGTCCCTCACAGACTGACAAAGGAGTATACTTTAGTTTAAAGGCTTGTGCACTCAACTGTTTGTGAAATGGAGCTTTGTGCTCGTGTATCCTACCTCTCTCATTCGGCACAATCCAAATATTCCATAATATTTCCATATTTGCGATGTAACGTATCTGAATGCTAAACTATTATTTATAATGTAAACTAGGCTTGTACTTCACACGTTCCAACGGTTGACACATGAAGCAGGCGCGCGGATATTTGGGTCACTGTATTATTTTAATAAAGTACCACTGCGCCTCAATTAGCAATGCTGGAAAATGATGTGTTGTGGTGTGTGTGTTGGTGTGTGTGTGGTGTGTGTGTGGGGTGTGCGCCGTGTGCGATCACTCCACTGTTTTTCTTATACCAGCAGAATCAACCTTTCAACACATGGGTTATTAATAATGCATCACTGTAAAATGTCTACTTTTATTTGTGTGCACTCACAGTAACAACAAAATGTGCTTTTGTAAAAAAGAAAACAAATAGGATGTCGTTTTCTGCCATTTGAGTTTCCTTTCTGTGAGCAAATTAAGCCTGTCACAAAAATGAAATGAAACTCAGCGTATATAGGCTACGTTACTTGTCGCACTGTTTTTTTTCCTCTTGTTTATCTGTAAACTAAATCAAATATAATTCAAGAATTTATTCCTTGTATGTAGGCTATATATGTACTGCAGATTTTATATAACAATGTAATAATATTTAGTATTTAATTTGTAATACTGTCTGTTCAAATAAATGAAAGAAAACGAGCACATAGTTTTTTTCCCCCTGTGTGTACCGACATGATCGAACCGGATCTCAGAACCGTGACATCTGTGTCCGTTCCACCCTAAATATATATACAGTAGTCACATGTGAACGTTTCATCAAATTCTAAGTCAAGAACTGTATTGTTTTGATTTTATGGAAACACTTTTGATGAAAGGTTTTGACCACTTCAAATGTGACTACTTATTATATAATATAGGGTTGCCAATGTGCGGGTATTCGGTAAAAAATCGAACAGTACCAGTTACCACACAGGTTCGGCCATGACACTAGGACCGCGGGTTTTCAACGTAATTGAGAATGCATCTGTAATAGGTTGTTAGAGTTGGGCGAATGCAGGTTATGTGAGGCTACAATTCTGTTCCCAATGACATTACAACAAGAGCGATGATAGAGAAAAAAAACATACGTGAAAAACCAGTCACGCTAATCAATGCGAGGATTTATGCTGGAATAACTGATAAATTTGCCTCATCAAGTGTTGATAGTGCAGGTGAGACTAGAACAGCACACGTTGCATCTGTGTTAAACCGGAAACTCATTTAAGCCTTGCCAGTGAAAATTATAAGAGCCAGAAGACGTGAACGCACGTGCGCAGTGAAAGATCTGGGTGTGTGCTCCTGAAGGCGTGAACGGTCTCAGAACGCACGGCAATATTAAGTCTCGGTGAAGTATTGTGTTTGAAGGGACAAATTCACAAAAAAATGTCAAAATGCACGTCCTGGTGAGTAGCCAAGAAGGCATAGCTGGTCTCGGAACGGACAGATCAGTGCACTGGATCAGTGCGTTCTCTTAAATTGATAGCACTTTCTTAATATTAATCAAACTGCAACAACAACGAAATCACTCACTGCTCTTAATTGAATAACTTTTGTAACTTTAATAAAGATTAATATTCAATGTATACAGTCAAATATGCAATGTTATTTACAGTTTGAGTTATTCCAATTGCTGTACCTAAAAACGAGTTAGACCTACCTAAAAACTTGAAAAGCATGTTTATTTATTGTATCTTTCATGTTTATTTATTTGTGCGGTTGCTTGTACGTTAGAATCTGTCGTATTTCTTTATTTTTATTGGACAATATAGTTTTTTCATAAACATTAGCACTCCGAAAGTTACCCGAACTGAGCTAAAACGGGAGTAAGTTGAACCCTGCACCCCTTATATATATATATTTTTTTTTTTGCATTTTTTTTTTTTTAAACCCATCTGACATTAAGCTATATCTCACATGAGTGTACTAAGAGGAGCCACGGAGGATGTCAAGATTTTTAGGAAAAACTACTAATGTAAATCTTTTATTATTTATTTTAAATAAGCATTTTTGTTGTAAAATGACAATACCTGATCCTCCCCACCCTCCACCCCCCCTCCACTCAAATCATACTCAGTGGTGTAGCCAACATGCAGGCAAAAGCCATTATGTTGTCAATTGACAAGAAAATTATTTCACGGAGAGGAGCCCTGTATACACTCACAACTATGTCAAGATCAATAAAAAATTAAATAAAATATGCATTATTTTACCCTGCTTGACATTATGGCATGGCAAGGTTATTTAGTCAAAACTGAACAACCTTGATGAAACTTCATGATCATCATTATTATTGTTTTTAAATCACAACATTGATGTTTTTCCTTGGAAAATAATTTGAACATTTTTTGGATGAACTATTCCTCACAAAAGGAAACTGTGTAGGCGTAGTTAATTGTCTGGTTTTGTTGTATTCCTTGACTTATATACATGCCCACGCAGAATCTGTGCCCTGAACTGTGCAGATTTCCATAAAATTGGAACTAAACTGGAAGTGAAAAATTCACAACGCTTCATACATGTGTTGCTAATACTCCCAGCCACCAACAAGATATCCTCAGTTCTGTTTACCATTTTGAAATTCCTTCTGCAGACCAAAACCCAGCAATTCTGTCTGCTTCTACTTCTAGGCCAAGATCACGGCTGTAGCTTCCATTGAAGTTGATATTGTCACACATTCCGGCTCGTTCTCTGACAGCTCTTGGTCACTGGGCTGAGCTGAAAGCTGAAGGCACAGGCTATCTGCTTCTAATGACAGGGAATGCTTTGATCGCCTCTGCCACCAGCTTGCATGTTCGGCTCTTAAGTATACACATCACACATCAGATGAGTGGCTGTGCTGCCTCCGTCCTCTTTAATGTTTCCTTTTTGTCCCTTTTAAATGTACATGCATTGAAAATGTGACAAATCAATCACAGCACCTCCAAACAACAAAACATCTGTTTTCCTAACTCTTTTTGTCTGGTTTCACCGTCTGACCGACTGGCTAACAATTACCCGAAATATTTTCATGTGCTCTCTCTCGCTCCTCGTTCCTGCCATGTTTCCATTTGATCTGCTTTTTACTTAGCCTCCACTTTTCTCCCCGCCCGCTTCTTCTCGTTCTCCCTCTTGCTCAGACATCGGCGGTTCTCCTTTTAATGTCACTGACAGGAGGTAATTTGCACCCATATATGTTTTCTCTCCAATTACACCATGGCAGCAGTGTGCTGCCAAACATCTCAGTGCTGTGCTGATGGTCACCTCTTTGAGGAGTCCTTCCTGCCTCTGCACTATATTTTTCCTCTTTTTAGATTCTCCCAGAGAGGACTCTGTCATTTGGCTGTCCTTGGTCCAAAGTGTTATTTAACACCTGACAACAAAAGCAGTCGCCGCCTCTGCAACAACATCATTTTGGAATTATTTCCTGTGGGGGCTAGTCTTAAATTTGTCCTGTAGTCTTGAGGACAAGCCTATATGGCACAATGACTTTCTCATAAATGTGGCACAAAATTCAATGTTAACACTTTGAGACAATTACTAACTAACAGAAGAATTATACTTAACTCAAATTACGCAAATGCTTGTTTTCTTATATGTTGGTTTTGGACCTACTGTCATTAATTAGGTGAAATGGAGATGAAAATGGAAAATATGCAATAAAACTATACAAGCATGCATTCAGGTAAGAGTCAGCTCTGTTATCAAGTGTATTAACAGAAAATTAATTTTTTTATTGTGGTTGTCATATATTTGTTAAATGACTCATATTTGTTTTAATTTGTTCTTTAACACGTTAATTAGTTTGTTTGCTTGTTTTTTTTTTTGCAGGCAAGATATCTACAGCTAAACAAACAAACACTTGCAAATAAAAACTGACTAGCACTGACTTCCCCTATATTACATGCAAAAGATAATTCAGTGAATCATTAAGGAAATAATTCCATGAGTGTAGCTGGAAGCAGCATCTAAGATGTTACGTTTCTTTGCAGAGGAGAATCATCAAGTGAAAGAGGAGAAGAATAAAGAACTCAATCAACTGAGCAGAAGGTGCCAGCAATACGCTTTTTGATTTGTCTGTCACCTATTTGTGTGTGAACATTCCCAATGTGTTTGTCATGTCAAAATTATTAACAGCTTCACTGCTCCACAATGAAAAAAGTAGCTGTTTTTGAACTATGTCTGCTTTTCCTGAAATCAGGATACCTTAAAATATAGGATAACTTCAAAAAAAGTGTTTTAATTAACAACTAAAGAGATAAAACTCAACCGTGTCAATCTAATATTTTAGTACTATATAAACAGATGTATTAATGTGAAACATTATTCATTATTTACACTAAAGAACTTATGCAAATTAGGATGCAGATGAAACTAAGTCTGTCAATCAATATTAACACATTCAGATTGTTTTTCCTGCAAAATGCCCAAAATAACTCCATTACAGATAATGATCTTTCACAACTGGCATTAATGTGTCTCAAAACCTCTATGATCTAATAATATCATCTATTTGATAGTGAGGCGGGTTAAATGAGTTTCTCGGTTGAGCGTGTAGTTCATGAGAACATCAAGCATGCCTTATGAGCAGTTCTCAAACAATATTCCTTAGACACACAATTTCTGAGGACTGCTTGGATCTCGTTAAATTTTAATGCAGTACACAATATGCTATCTTCCTAAAACTTCATAATTAGTCTAATTTACTTGATTCTACACTCTTGCTCAGAGCTGTTATGTTGATCAAAGACAAAGTAAAGTGATGTCAAGGGACTGGTGCCTCCAATATCCAAGATACAAAACCACTGAATCAATGGAGCAAAACAGACAGCACTGCTAAGTATAGCTTTAAGCAAACCTTAGCGCCAAATACAAAAACTTCAATTGAACCCATTGATATCGGCATGAAAAATGCATGATTTCAGGAAAGTTCTTTTATCTATGACAAAAGATCAATAGCGGGAAGGGGTTATGAAATCAAAGCTGTTTTGCTAGTCATGCAACCAAAAAAAAAGCTTTCTTTTAAAAAAATGGTAGAGCACAATATTATAAAAGAAAGGGTTTGAGAAGAATGATTACAGCTGAGTGTTTTAAACTTTCCAATTCAGCTACGTAAATCAGTTGTGGCGGGTAACGCTGTCAAATCACTAGCCCAAGTTGCGGGTGAGGTTCGTAAGGTTGTCACTCATTATTCTAACGAGGTTTAGTGACAACCCTATTGACATCTTGAGACATTAGACATATCGAGTCTATGCAAAAACCAACACAAAAACACCTACAGAGTGCCGCAATAGAGACTAGTGGATGAAGTATGGATCGACAACACAGCTTTAGTGCGCGGTGGCGTGCCATTTAGAGTGTGTTCTTTCTCGCATGATTCAGCTATAAGGAGCTTAAGCATGATCACATAATTCAAGCTTAAGGGGGAAGAAAAATGTATACTTATATCAGTCATACAGTAATCAAATATCACACGATTGAGGCCATTTTGTTTTAAAAGCATGGTTACAAATGGGATATTTTTATTGAACTGTTGTATAAAATCAATAAGTTAATATCAAGAGACTTACATTTAGACACCATATTGGCTGGTTTTGCACTAACAAAAATCATTTCAAACACAGCCACAGCGCTGTTTTGCGTCTCTGAGCAACATGAAGGTGTTTCGTTCCTGAATGAATCAACCATTAAAATGATTCGGTTCAATCGCAATGACAATTTATTAACAATGATTTGCTGCCACCTACTGGCGGTTTTAATTGTTTTAATTTTACATTTAAAGTATCTTTATTTTTAAAATAATTTCAAACATCAGTTTTTAATGTTTTATTTTTAAAATATCAAAACATTATTTATGCATTTGTAACTGCAGGGTAAAGCATTCCATATCCCTCTAAGCTGCATTAACATGTGTAAATACATCTAAATGCCACTTCATATGCAACTTCTGCAAAGATTAATTTTGTTTATTGATTTCATTTGTTTAGTAACAGCCAATATTTATTATTATAATTGACTGATTAAATTAAGAATTTGACTCAAACGATAATGGACACTTCTAGAAAAACTGGCTTTATAAAGGTAAAAATGCCCAAAGAAGGTAAAAAATCAATTTAAACGTATTGGAAAAGATTAATTTCCATCACTGCTGCTGAATGACCACAAGAATATGAAAGATTATATAACCTAGGAGTCAGTGCCCACGTGGTCCTTATATCAGCACAATAACACACCTAGCAAAATATGTTAATGTCTTTCGCGATATAAATTCCAGAAAATGATTGAGATTTTTTGTCAGATAGCGCACACCCTCGTACTGACACAAAATGTTTATGCAAAATGGGGTGCCCGCCCTTTGTCCCCACCAGAGTAGACAGCCTCAAGCGTTGGTTAAATTTTTTTTTTAGGCTAGGGAAGTTTATGAATGGCCGGTTAAACTAAATCTTAATCTTAATAATTAATATAGCCACCCTAGTACTGACACAACTGATTTGCACTGGTGCTTGTCATGCCAGGGTTAGACCACACTCAAGCTGTTGGTAAATTTTTTTTCTGGCTAGTATAAGTTATGAATGGCCGGTAACTTAAATTTAGTAGCCAAATTGGCTGGTGGGTGAAAAAGTTAATTTCAATCCCTGTATATATATATATATATATAGATATATATAGATATATATATATATATATCTAGATATTAGGAGAACCGATAGCACTTTTTACAGCCGCGCCGAGACCTGATACTTTTATTTTTGGTACTTGCCGTTACCGAGTACCGATACCAATATTTTTTTATTGCATTTGTAAATTTTTAAATATTGGGTACAGAAACAAAAGAGTATGTATAATGTTAGTGTTAACTTAATTTTCTCAATAGATTACAGCAAACTAAAAGTTACGGACACGCCTTAAAATTTCAAATTAGCACCGTTTTTCGCTATAGTTTAGAAAAAATTATTCATAAGTGTCAATATTAACAACTATCAATTACTTTGTGGGTGACCTAGCCTTAGTGACAGAATATAGTTCCTGGCATGTGTTCACAGCTTCATGCAAACCTGTCAACTTCATTTTTCCCAGCACTGGTTGAATAAGTTTGGTCCCAAATTTGTATCATTTTACGGTTAGTACACTTCGAAGATTTTTGGGTATAAATATAAGTTAGTTTATTTTGGTCATCTCACTTCATAAATGAACTAGTGGCATACACCCACTAGTAAAAAAAAATATCGAGTCTCCGAATAATTTGGTTTGATGGATATCGTCTGTCTTTTATTTCACACGTTAATGATGCCCAGTTAAAATGTATTTTACCAAGTTCGTACTGCACGTCATTTTTTTTCTCTCTATGGTACCGCCTACATCATCTTTAATGTAATGCATAGAGCTGCTTAATTGCAGCGGATAAGTGACTGTTAATCACGGCTTGTGGAAAAAAAATGCAGGGCACCACTCGCTAATAAATCGCCTAACTGTGATATTTCATAAAGTGGCATTGGTGAGTGCGAAGTGTCTGCTGTTTTTTCCTCGAAACGTGCTGCGGAGCAATTTATTCCAAAGACAGCTCAGTTAATCAATGAGCCAGAAGACACTAATGAAGCAAGCAAAACACAAGTACAGTACAGCCTAGCGCATTTCACACAGGGGTATTAATTCCTTTTGCAGAAACAGACGTGTAAGGCTAAGGGTTAAAAAATATAATTTCACGTTTTTATAGTGAAATGCAGAGACATATAATGAATATAAATTGTCTTATATTTACGATTTAGTTTTAATCCAAATGATGCATGCTAAGTGAGTAAACAACAATAAAGATCACACAACAGAAGTGCATGCTCTCTCTCTCTCCCTAACATTAAGTAACTTGTGCATTGTTTTACTTACTTCTTTTTGACATATCCGACCGAACTACAAACTTTCCAGTGATGTCTGTGAGAAAAAAGAAAGACGATTCACGCGACAGCTGCGCATCGCGCCCGCGCACGCTTCAAGCCACTCAGGTGCCTTTGATTACCAGAATGGCGAAAAATCAGCTTATACAGGCATTAATACTGGAATGTTTAGTATTCATTGCATCAGAGATTACTTCGAGACAGTCTTGCTCTAATAACTCAATTTTGTTGTTCTGTTGTCGGTGTTTCTTTGTCTGAATATGGCACTTATCACATGCTGAGTGGTATCGGCGTTTGGTATATATATATATGTTCCAATTTATACAGTAAAGAAAAAAAACTGTCTGTATACACAGTGGTCAGCAACAGAACAGGCTGAGACAAAATAATAAACTGCCAGAATGCATCTTGCAACCATTAATTTCCATTTTTGTGCTTAAAGATAAAATGCCTCTACATTCTAAACGTTTGACAGAAAGGAACCCTTTCTCATAAGCATCTTTCTCATTTGAAGATGCTGAGAGGCATAATTTTGTGGTAACATCCACTCCAACTTGTCCAAAGCTAGTTTTGGATGAAAACTGTGGCAACCGCTGTCAGTCAAGAATCACTTGTCCAGCACAGAAAGCAGAGACATTCAGAGAGTATATGGGGACGCACAGGGCCTGGACACTTAGGGCACGATGAGGGAGAGGGCAGATAGCAATCAAAGCTCTTCAGATTCATGTGCCGTGCATACTGGAAGCCTAAACAAGGCCCATGTTTTCATTTCCATACGCCATGCTCCGTCTTTTCTTCTGACAGAGATAAGATGTATAAATTATGAGCAGCTGACAAAGTCGACTCCAGCACCCGAGGCTGCTCATCAATCATGTCTTGTGTGTCAGCAGGTAAGTGATGTGGCCCCCGGAGGCACAGCCCATTCTTAGGTGGAGGGGGAGAGAATTGGTGGGTGAGAGACAGGAAGAGAGAGAGAGAAAGCAAGAAGAGTGCCTGTCAGAGCTCCAGCTCCATCGGCAACTGATCCGTATTTAGCAGACTCTTTAAAAGAACAACAGCAAAAACAGCCATGACTTAAAACACAGGTTCTCAACCTTGAGGTTAAACTGTATTTATGGTAGTTTTAACATTTGAGTGTCATTTTTAGCCGCATCTTAAATATGTAGTTTCTCTTGTATGTAAAATTAAATTCGAAAAAGTTCCAAATCTGTATTTACTTTCTTTTCTAGAACACGAAAGAAAATATGTTAAAGAACGTTTTTCTGTCAATATAATGAACGTCAAAGTCCAAAAAATAAAAAAATAAACTTTTTGATGGCAAATGATGGCAATTTAATTTTTGAGTCACTGCAAAATGGTGAACATACAGAGAGCCCTAAAACTGCTGGTACTGTTTGCTGGAACGTATTTGTGCAAAGCAGGATTTAGTGCTTATTTGCATCAAGACAAAATAGCAATCCAAGTTGGATATAACAGCAGAGCTATTCTTTTTCCAAAGCTGCACAACTTGACAGAGATCTTAAAAACACTCGAGGCAATGATAATGAAACTAACAAAACAGTTAAATAATATAATGCAATTAAAAAAACCAAACATATACACAGTGGGTACGGTAAGTATTCAGACCCCCTTAAATTTTTCACTCTTTGTTATATTGCAGCCATTTGCTAAAATCATTTAAGTTAATTTTTTTTCCTCATTAATGTACACACAGCACCCCATATTGACAGAAAAACACAGAATTGTTTACATTTTTTCAGATTTATTAAAAAAGAAAAAATGACTATACTAACACGGTCTAAGTATTCAGGACCCTTTGCCCCTCAGTAAATTTTTTTTTTAAAGTAGGATAGCATCCCTTTGATCTAATACAGTCATGAGTCTTTTTGGGAAAGATGCAGCAAGTTTTTCACACTTGGATTTGGGGATTCTCTGCCATTCCTCCTTGCAGATCCTATCCAGTTCTGTCAGGTTGGATGCTAAACGTTGGTGGACAGCCATTTGAGGTTCTCAAGAGATGCTCAATTGGAGTTTAAGATCAGTGGCTGGGCTGAGGCCATCACGAACGTCAAGAGGTTTTGTGAAGCCTTCATTCGTTATTTAGCCTGTGTGCAGGGTTTGCTTGTTGGAAGGTGAACCTTCTGCCCAGTCTGAGGTCCTGAGCTTTCTGGAGAAGGTTTTCGTCCAGGATATTCCTGTACTTGGTCGCATTCATCTTTCCCTTGATTGCAAACAGTCGTCCTGTCCCTGCAGCTGAAAAAACACCCCCACAGCATGATGCTGCCCACACCATGCTTCACTGTTGGGACTGTAATTGACAGGTGATGAGCAGTGCCTGGTTTAATCCACACATACCGCTTAGAATTAAGGCAAAAAAGTTCTATATTGGTCTCATCAGACCAGATAATCTTATTTCTCACCATCTTTGAGTCCTTCAGGTGTTTTTTTAGCAAGCTCCATGCGGGCTTTCATGGGTCTTGCACTGAGGAGAGGCTTCGGTGGGCCACTCCTGCCATAAGCCCGACGGTGGAGGGCTGCAGTTGATGGTGACTTTTCTACACGTTCTCCCGATTCTCCGACGGCATTTCTGGAGCTCAGCCACAGTGATCTTTGGGTTCTTTTTTTACCTCTCTCACCAAGGCTCTTCTCCTTCGATAGCTCAGTTTGGCCGGACGGCAAGCTCTAGGAAGGGTTCTGGTCGTCCAAACGTCTTCCATTTAAGGATTATGGAGGCCACGCTCTTAGGAACCTTAAGTGCAGCAGAACTTTTTTGTAACCTTGGCCAGATCTGTACCTTGCCACAATTCTCTCTCTGAGCCCTTCAGGCAGTTCCTTTGACCTCATGATTCTCATTTGCTATGACTGCACTGTGAGCTGTAAGGTCTTATATAGATAGGTGTTTGGCTTTCCTAATCAAGTCCAATCAGTGTAATCAAACACAGCTGGACTTAAATGAAGGTGTAGAACCCTCTCAAGGATGATCAGAAGAAATGGACAGCACCTGAGGTTAATATATGAGTTGTCAAGCAAAGGGTCTGAATACTTAGTGACCGAATGTGATATTTCAGTTTTTCTTTTTAAAAAATCTGCAAAAATATCAACAATTCTATGTTTTTCTGTCAAAATGGGGTGCTCTGTGTACATTAATGAAGAAAAAAATTAACTTAAATGATTTTAACAAATGACTGCAATATAACAAAGAGTGAAAAATAAGGGGGTCTGAATACTTTCCGTACACACTATAAATAAACTTAAAGTATTGATTTAGCTAGTCCCAAGGAAACATTGCTCATTTTAATTGAGTTGTATGACTGTACTAAAATAACTAAACGGACATAAAAATATAAAAATATATATTCTATAGGAAAAAAAACTGAAAATATACAAAATTACCAAAAACTTAAAAAATAAAATAAAATAACCAAAGATTACTATAATTTACAATTTACAATAAAAACAGAAAATATAAAATGTAAAAATTCAAACAATGAACAAAAACTATAATAGTATGATTAAAACACTGCCTTAAAGTAAAGTAAAATAGGGATCCTGAGGACAAAATGTTGAGAATCCTGATTCTGAGGAGTTCTGTTGGATGGTCCATTAAAGTGTGGTGCATTACCTGATGTGACTTGATAAAGGTCCTCATAGGGTAGTAAAATACAGAAGGTCTGCTCTCCGAAAAGGCCATCCGTGGACCACCCGTATCTGTGAGGGTGGAAACAGAAGACCTCTTCTGAAGGCCTTATGTGGCAGGATACTATGTGATGAAGCACATAAGTCTTCTATGGGTCGGAGAAACCAAGGTATGCAATGAATGCGGTAAACAACACGCTGAGCAAAACAAGCGTCTACGGCAATGTTCTCACCTCGGCCAAAGCCAAGCTAGACAAGCCTCTCAAATTACAGTAATAAGTGCGATTTACACCACAGTCCACCACACGGTGAATGCCACTATTTAAGCAAATGTGTAAAGATCAACCCATGCGAAGTCTCCCTGTTGACTAAAAGGCATTCCATGTAGAGCAGGAGAAAGGCCAGGATCAAAGTTCATGCAGAACACTGACGTGCTGTGAGATAATAAAGGAAAAATGAGACAGCTCTCAGGAAAGACAGGTAAAACACAGATGTTTAACAGTACCGTGCGAGAGAATACGCTTGGTTATTTCATCTATTGGCTCGCCGGGATGGAGCATCTCTGTGAGCGTGGTATTCAGCGGGACTGTGGCAGATGGATAGATCAGAGACGCACATGGAGGCAACTATACTGCTCGCGTGGCCTCGTTGTGACAGCACTGGGAAATACGCTGACGGTCACAAGCCGGCTGCTCGGGCCAGTGGGCAGCGTGTGAAAAACAGAGAATGAGCCGGGGGTGAATAAACCCAAGAACACATGCGCTATGAGAGGCACTAAAATGCCCCGTGAGTTAGCCCTGAGGGACAATCATTTAAACCTGACAACATGCATTAAAGTAATTATAAAACAGGCTGTCATACAGCTAAAATCCCAGATAGTAATATTCATGACTGCAAATCCCGTCAAAGGCTACTGTATTGTCACTGCATGACCTGGGTAATGTTCCTTTTTATTTGTTATTTAGATGGTTAGGATTAATAAACTCTTATAATATAATGAAAACATTTTAACCATAAAAGTAATTACTATGAAACGTTCTAAAGGATGACCTTCAATATCATTAACAATTTAAAAGAATCACATAACAATCATTTTTTATGGACGTGTGGGCATGATTCTTGCCGTAAAGAGCAAAAATGTTATACTATAATATTAGAAATTTGCTGTTAAAACAGCCTAAAGAGAGAGTGGAGGATGATTTGATCAAAATACAGTTAAAACGGTAATAGTAAATTAATCAATATAATAATATTCTTATTATTCCAATTCAAAATAACGTATTCTATTTTACTATACAGGGCTCTCAATAAATTAGAATGTGTGGAAAAGTTTCATTATTCAGCAATCAAATCAATTGTGAATCGGATAAATAAATTCTATGCACACAGACTGAAGTAGTTTAAGTTTGGTTCTTTTAATTGTGATGATTTGGCTCACATTTAACAAAAAAACAACAATTCATTATCTCAACAAATTAGAATACTCCATAAGACCAATAAAAAAAAAAAACATCTTTAGTGAATTGTTGGCCTTCTGGAAAAATGTTCATTTACTGTACATGTACTCAATACATGGTAGGGGCTCCTTTTGCATGAATTACTGCATCAGTGCGGAGTGGCATGGAGACAATCAGCCTGTGGCACTGCCCAGGTGTAATGGAAGCCCAGGTTGCTTTGATAGCGGCCTACAGGTCATCTGCATTGTTGGGTCTGGAGTCTCTCATCTTCCTCTTGACAATACCCCATAGATCTCTCTGGGGTTCATGTCAGGCAAGTTTGCAGGACCAAGTCAGCTACAGTAACAACATGTGCATTGAACCAGCTTTGGTACCTTTGGCAGTGGGGCAGGTGCCAAGTCCTACCTGGAAAATGAAAAGCAGCATCTCCAAAACCTTGTAGCAGAAGAAAGCGATGAAGGCTCAAAACGTCCTGGTAGAGGCTGCGTTGACTGTTGGACTCAGAAAACACAGTGTTGGACCAAAGTCCTCTTGTCAATGACAGTGAAATTTGGCCATTTATGAAAACTCAAGGTCCCAGAGTCGGAGGAAGAGGGAGAGGCACAGAAACAGGTTGCTTGAAGTCCAGTGTGCGTCTCGCCAATTGACACACTAATTTAAGTTGATTACAAATTCAATTGTCATTAGGTAACATCGTCACAGCCCCTCACTCAAAATAAACTGGAGCCAGGATGTCTGCTGAACACAGGGCCCTTTGTACCGAGACAAGAATCATGATATCACTGCTTTATTACGCCTCCCGGAATGTGAGTAGGATAAACCCATTCGTGTCCCAGGACAAAACGCACAGTAGAAATGACTTTTCGTACTAATTAATCATAGGAAACCTTTCTTTGAATGAATCACACATGTCTTCAGGCCATTGTGTCTATGATTGCGTGGTATTAATCTGGAGGGAATTAGACTCTTATTCATGCTTACGATAAACCACTCATTCATATAAGAAACTCTACCAGGTCTAGACAGAATCGCCCTTCTTATGATCGAAACAAAGGGTTATATTATAGCTGTACTATGCTAACATATTGATGTTCTACGACTCTTACTAATTTGGCCTACAACACGCCAAGCGAGAGACAGATGCAAAATACTGCTAGAGACAAAGAGCCATACAATCCCAGTTTTCCAACCTTCCCGCTTGGGATTCAGCCTCCGCCTGGACAATCCCATCTTGAGAGAGTTTGAATCTGGCAGCGTTAAAAGGTCCACACTCCATGGGACACGCACAGTCGGGGTGCCTCGGCAGAGAGCTAAGAAAATGTGAGAAAAGTTCAGGAACCAAAGCCTGTGCCAGGCCTTCGCTGCAGCCTTTCACTCATCAAGTGGACTCTGACCAAAAACTGGTTCTTTTCATCAACCCGAATTCAGCAAAGATCAACGGGAAACTTTAAGATTTGCATCAGGAATCTCTATCAGACCGCCGAGACTCGCTAAGTATCAAACTTAGTATTATTAATTGATACATTAAGTATCAGTTACACCTTTTACAAAGGTGTGTTTGAACTCAGAATCTGACGTATCCTTGAAGGCTTAGATCTGCTGAATATGCAAATGTTTCCATAACTTCATATTCTTATTTCTCTTATCTTTGCTGCGTTAAGCTTTAACCCTTTCTTATACAAACTGTATGTGTGTGTGTGTGTTGATGTGTATGTTAGACCAGCTAATGTGTTTATGTAGTATGTTAGACAATTTAAGTGTTTATGTAGTTAATAAAAACCTTACTTTTATCACACTTGACATGTTCATTGTTTGCTCATAACCGGAGTCAATAATCATGCAGATTTACGTTACAAGCTGATAGAATTGTACAGTAAGAAAGTTATATCCCTTAACCAGGAAACTAACGTTCTCAGAATTGACAAGACAGTTGACCCTGAAAGGTCAAGTAAATATCTACAATGGATCTAAAATATTAATAATTAATCATAACTAGTTATGGTTAATTATTAATATTTCCCCATGAGCTGATTCGCTACACCAGTGTGAAGTTTCCACAGTCAGTGATGATTTGAGCTGCCATGTCATCTGCTGGTGCTGGTCCACTGTGTTTTCTGAAGTCCACAGTCAACGCAGCCATCTACCAGGAAATTTAGAGCACTTCATGCTTCCTTCTGATGACAAGCTTTATGGAGATGCTGATTACATTTTCCAGCAGGACTTGGCACGTGCCCACACTGCCAAAAGCAAACCCAAAAGCTGGTTCACTGACCCTGGTAGATGGCTGCGCTGATTGGCCTGCAAACTCGCCTGACCGGAACCCCATAGATTAGAGGAAGATGAGAGACACCAGACCCAAAAATGCAGATGACCTGAAGGCCACTATAAAAGCAACCTGGGCTTCCATACCACCCGAGCAGTGCCACAGGCTGATTGCCTCCATGCCACGCCGAATTGAAGCAGTATCAGACAAAAGGAGGCCCCTACCACGTAGTGAGTACATGCCAGTAAATGGAACATACCTTCCAGAAGGGCCAACAATCACCAACCAAAGGTTTTTTTTATGGTCTTATGAGTATTCTAATTTGTTGAGATAGGAACTGGGGGTTGTGAACTGTGAGTCAAAATCATACAATTAAAAGAACCAAAGACTTAAACTACTTGAGTCTTTGTGCATTGAATTTATTTAATACACGCGTTTCACATTTGAGTTGAATTACTGAAATAAATGAATTTTCCCCGATATTCTAATTTTGAGATGCACCTGTATTTGTAAACAAATTTATGCCTGTGTGGCAAAGCTGAAATTCCAGATCATATCCAGATTCATGTCACATTGATCTTCAGAAGTCATTCTAATGTCGGATTTGATGCATAACAGTCTTAATTATCAATGTGAAACAGTTTGGGAGCTTAATATTTATTTTCATAGATATGTTGTGTGAACAAAAGTTTGTTGGGGAACAAAATGGGACATTTGTTTTCTAGAAGTCGTTTATGAAAGAAAGTTCATAAAAACATGTGATTTTTTTTAAACAAATTTTAAAATGCCTACTGTCACTTTCAAGTTAAGTGAGTTGAGAATACGTTTTGTTTCTTTCTTAAAAGAAAATTAAATTAATAATAATAAAAAAAACTTACTGACCCCCAAACTTTTGAACAGTATAAATGTACAGGTAGATATTTACAAGAAGTTTATATTAAGTTATTTGCAAGAAAGCAGAACAACACAAATCTATTAAGACATGTGCCCTTATTGCTAAGTAAATGAGTTTTCATCTGTTAATGTTAATAAAATTGACATGAAAGAGCAAAGCGCCACTATGAAGGAACGAGTAAATAAATGATGTAAACCACAAGTCATGAGCTCATGGCTATTGCCCGCTCTGTTTAATCAAACTCTGCTCCCACAAAGTGTTCTGGTCATGTGCAGCTCGCCTCAAACAGAGCTGTGTGTTTGTACAAAGTGCAAAGCGAAACATTACTGGATTATCTAACTGAAAATATTTGTACCGGCCAGCGATGACCCCTATTCATCCAACAATAACTCAATGAATAGTAACATGGAGCATTTGATCTGAGTGAGAGATTTTGTGTAAGCAGGTCTAAGCATTTTATTCAGTTAAAGATTTGTTTATTTGAAGATAAACAAGAGTGTTCAAAGAGGCAAGATTTGACGGGTCAGTGAACAGTCAAACCTGGCTTTATGAAAATATGGAAAATACTGGACTGGGAAAATGGGTGGGATATATTTATGAAACAAATCTATCAGACAGCAGTTGGATTTGTTTCTACAATACTCTCGGTTACAAAAATCTAAACTCTTAACTGTGGACTGACAACAGTCAATCAAGTCACTGAAAAACTCGTCTCACTAAGAAATACATGACGTTACAGAAGTAAAATGGGTTCTGATCTGTGTATCATATAGGTAGTGAATTAAAACAGAAGCCACCCCTTGTCAAATTCCTTCAGAGCTAATAGGAAAAAACAAAACAAAAAAAACAAGGAAGTTGATTAACAGCAAGCTCTACTGGGCATGAACTTCCATGGAATCGTGCATTATGATGATTTGACACCATAATGAGTGATGAGTGAGCTCTGAGACGAGTAGTATGCATTGTAATGTTCAACTGTGAGTCGAAAAGGCCATTAAAATGAATAGTCATGTCTTTAGAGCCCAGATATTATGTTATAGTGACATGTACAATTGCAGCTCCCAGCAGCCTGTAAAAAAAAACACATTAATCTTGAGTTAGAATATGAAACCATCACTATATCTCCTTTCAAATGTGATACTGACGGCAAGCTTGCCAGTCTATGTCATGACATAGATATCCCTCCATGGAGAGATTATATGACTAATCAAAGACAGCACAGGTTAGTAAATAAAACCTGGATGCATGAATGAATGGAATAAACAAAGACAGAATGGAAAGGTCAAGATGCTTTCTGATGTTAGTGCATTTTTTTATGTGTAAAATAACTAAATTATTAATCAAAATTAACTTTAAAATCAGCACGAATTCAAATGTCACCATATCTGTTTTCTAAATGTTATTGATCTTATTGTGAACAATTCATCCATGCCTAATCCATTTCACTTTTTTATTTTATTTATATTGATTTATTTCATTTTTTTAAATATTTTTTATCATCAAAACTTTAGTGTACTTAATACTATTTATAGTGTTTTACTCAGATTTGGTAAAGATAACAATAAATCAAAACTGACTGTGTACTTTAATGAACATTCCTGTTCCCACTCCTGCTTTTTGAATGGTTCATCAGAAGAAGCATTGACAAAGTAATAGTAGTCTGAAAGAAAAAGTGTTTTGTCGTTAATCAAAAACAGAAATAACTTCCAAAATTTTCCGTTTCCCATACTACACATATCTAGAAGTAGTGTAGTATACAGTGAAGCTGGATGTTCTCACCGAACTTACCAGAGAATCACCCCACGCATATTAGCACAGACAATATTGATCTTCCCTGTGATGTGCAGTTCAAGAGAAGCTGGATGAAAAAAAGTCAGCCGCCATTTTGAAATGGTTCCCCCACTGGGCTACAGAGCGTACTCACTCTCAACACCAAAGAGAAGGAGGCCTGTCATGTCTGGCATGATGAGCTCAAAGTCTGGTCATGGCCTGGAGCGCCAGCAAGGCGTCTGGCCCAAAAGCGGCCTAGAAACAAACAGTCTCCCAAGCGCCTGACAGACACACAGAGAGCTCAGACCAGCCCCACACACCAGACAGGTGTCAGCCAGTCCTGACATGAATGACATCCAGGATTGCCCCAAAAACAGCGCTGCAAACTGATGAAAGTCGTCAGAAGCTTCTTTTTTTCCTGATCAGAGAAAACGTCTATGTCTAGTCCGTGGCATTATTTTCTTTCTCTCTCTTTTTTCCCTGTGATAGCACATGCAACCTTTTAGAAGCATTTCCAAGACGTGTATCAAGGAAGGTTTATTTGAGTGACTTGAAACTAACTACAGCTGTGAAAATTAGAAAAACATGAAGTGTTTTGTAGGGACATGTCACCGTTTCGATGTCTACGGAGTGGAGGAGAGCTGTCTGGAAGTCTGATGAGTTATGACAGGATACGGTAAACCTATCTGTTTTAACGGCTGTGTCTTGCTTTACAGCTGAGAAAAGGGCCAGATCCCTTGTGCTTTTGGAAGAGGTGTGATGAAAGTAGGAGCAGCCCACTTATCACATTACCTTAAACAAGCCTGTCGACTGTTGCTTCCAGCTGGCAAGCAAACGCGACAAGGCAGCAGCTATTGTGCCACTGGCAGGCTACTGTTCCCGCTGCCAATATCAGGTGATTCAGAGATATTATTTTATCCCGTGTCGGAGCACAGTGTTACATTTGTGACTTTTATGCACTAGGAGAGGAAGAAAGCTTCAAGAATAGCTTATTGTTGTCAGATTGTATCTCAGCATTCTGTTGGCCCGTCTGGCAGAGGCGAAAGGAGGCTGGAAAGGAATCCGTCCCTCTGCAACACCTGCAGAGAGGGCAGACTGGCTCACATCCACCCTTCCCTGTCAATAGAGCAGCGGCGGTGCCGTAACCCTACTCTTCTTTCGCAGTCCCTCAATGCAACCCGCAGTCCAGAGCATGCTGATCAAACACAATAACCAGACACATCCTTCTCACGGACGGAGTTGCGTGACACAACGTGAGCTCTGCAGCTGACACGCACAGAAGCTTAAGCGCTGAAAGCAGGGCAGTTTCGGGTCGCAACAGAGTTACTACTGTGATTTCACCTCATGACTTCACATCATTTGGAATTTATGGTTTACACAGGGTGAAACTTGATGGCTGCTAGGGGATGTTATCATGCTTGAATAAGTCCAAGTAATGCTTTAATCCTAGCTATTAGCCTTGTCTGTATTATTCAAGGGCCAACATTTATATGGCAAATTCTGACTTACAGTTCAGCCTGAATTAAAATGTCTGAGGTTTATGGCACCCTGGACCTGTTTCAAGCACTTAAAAATATGTAACAACCTTATTCAGGGCAACAGAGCCATGAATCTGTCAGCTCCACAGTGAATGCCAGCTTCCCGAAGGTCACATGCTGGGTATTAATAGCCAGACACTAATGTCAGAAGTCACAACTGTCCTCAACACCTGTGCAATATAATGTTAATTAAAAACAAGATGGAGCCTAGTTCAACATTTCACTGGGTAAATCGTCCTCTTTGGTTACAAATGTCAATACGTTTTTTTTTACTCCACCAACATGAGGAAATCCAAGAAATGACTAAAACTTTCACAATGTCAGTCAAGCTTAAAAATAAGATGCACTATTTGCCATTCATTAAAGCCCGGTGCTCATTCATCACACCACTGGTTGGTTGCTAAAGCATTGCTAAACAGTTGCTAAGGGGCTGTGTGCGGTTGTTTTGTGTTGCTATGTGGTTGCTAGGGTGTTCTGGGTGGTTGTCAGGGTGCTGGTTTTCAGTGTTGCTGCTGGAATGTTTGGATGGTTGTTCAGTTGTTATGCGGCCTCTAGGGTGATCTAGGGTGCAGTTCCTTAGCGATCCAAAGCAAGCAAGCAAGGAAATAAATGAATAACTGAGTAAACAAACAAACAAATAAATAAAGTTTTATTTAGTCATTTATCTTCACCAATTAAAAAAATAGCTAAACAAGATGATAATTTCAGAGAATTTATTTTGAATGATCTTACCCCATTGGCATATTTCAAGAAGTCAACGTGTTACTTATTTTACTTTGTAATTGTTTTTGAAGTTTATTAGCAATTTCTGAGTGAAAATTCTTTCTACCCAATTACAGTGACAAGATTTAGTGCAGTTTGCTTGTTTTTTTTTAAATAGATTCTCTAAAAACAATTCTTACCTTAGACAATTTGTTTTTTTTCTTAGTAATTCTTATCTTAATGTAATGCGTATTTTCTTCCAAGACAATTATCTAAACACGCATTGAAATTAGAGAAATGAAGAAGCAAAAATGGTTTTTACCCCCACGTCATATTTTACACATAAATCTAAAATGACTTGGTGCAGTTTATGCTAACATGCATAGATAACTAGACTCGCAACTAATTAAACTAATTTTAAACGAAATAAAGTAAAGTTGTGTAAAGGTGGTTTACATATTTCTTTTACTGGAAAAAAAGACAAAATTACTAATTTGACTCCTGAGCCTGAAATTGATGTATCTTCGTACGTGATAATAGTGTAGGATAAGTTTAATAGTGAGTTTTGAGGTTTTGAAAGGGGTCTTTCTCTCCCCTCAATCTCTTTTCTTGTCTCATCAAGGAAGGGATGAAGGTGGTGTGAGTATCACTTGACCCCGCTGACCTGCAGGTGACTCCAGAGGCACACAGGGGTTGCCCCCCCCCCCCCCCCCCCCCCAGGTTGGCCTGTGCTCTGAGGCTCAGAGACTCTCTCCTTTCACAGTGTGGATGAGGACAATGGGCCTCCCTCTCCCAGGCCATTCAGCAGTGTGGAGGGCTGCTGGATTAAGAATTCACAGTGAATAATGAACACTATTAACCCTAACAGTCCCAAATATACACACAATACTCATAAATACTGTATTTGTATGTGCTGTTTCTTTTAGAGTGCAATGCTTATTATAGAGTCGTTAGCTTAGCAACATGCTAATGCCGAATTCTATTTAAATCAAAAGTAAGTCTCTGTTGCACCGTAAAAAGGCATAAAAATTACATGCAGAGTTTTCGTTTTCTGCATTTAAGTATTTATTTTAAAAACAGGGCAATCAGGTATGTTTTTAAAAGGCTAATAGAGCACTGCAGTCATCGTGGCATATTTTTGAATGGCAAAACTTTTTGTCCCTCGACAAAAACCCAATGGGATTTTTTTCATTGGTTCTTGGATTAAATAAATAAAGCTCTAAACCAACAAAAGTTTATGATTCCTATATGTTTTGTTCATCATAATAATCTACACAAACAAACACAATTTTTACAATCATATAGTAAACATCTATACATAGGCTGTAAAAAACACTTTCCTGGAAAGTTTGAGGGAGAAAAAAAAAAATCACAAGGGTGCATTACTGATTTTTTTTTTTAAAGTTTGTGTTAAACGCAGACCTTGTTTAAACAAAACCCATTGACTTTAGACGATGGAACTAGAAATGCTAACATGCTAACTCATTTCCGAGTTTTGGTCAACAATCCATCATACCTTCAGCAATAGCTGCTACATGCTAATTCTAATTGGAAGAAGGTGATTAGATAAACATAAAATATGCATATTAATACTGGCGAGCATTTCATTGGGCAAAATGACATATGCCCCAGAGTGCAAGTTATTGTTTAAAAGCTATTTTTTACTTTTAAGCGTACACAAGCTTAACAATGGCTAGTGGTTAGACTTTTGTGGTTTAAAGGGTTGCTATTTCAGCAACACAGAAGAAGTTGCCTATGTAAAGTGCTTTAAAACAACAAAATCTTTATGAGTTTCATTTTAAATTAGAATGCAGCTGCCTATGTAGGCAGTACATGGTAAGGCAGCTCACTAATATTTAGAATAGAGTTACATATAAAACAGATGTCTACAACACATATGAACTTCCATTATCCAATCAGCACTGCAGTCTTTCATCAATATGTTAATGACTTGTCAGCTCTGACCCAGTGCCGATGAGAACAGAGATGCAGTGCACTTGTCTAGTTAATCTCACACAGGCCTTGGCTGTTTGTTCTCAAACACAGCAGATTTGAAATCTCACTCCACCACGTGCTCATGTGTGCAGATCTACCTATTAGCACAGGTTTACCCTGCCTGACCCCTCACGACAGGAATTATATACCCATCCGCCTGGCGAGGAGAGAAAGGACCGAAGCGATGCTTCTGTAGGCCTTGTGTATCGGCATGGCTCTCGACGCTGCATCATTCACTCCGTTTTCTCATTAATCTTCTCCATCCAAATACCTAAATGACTGCTTTTATGGACACATTTACCGTTCACATACTCATTCGGTTTCAGCAGCCCGAGGCTTCTTGTACTCTGGTTCTTCACCACCCACACAGGCTGTTTATTTACTGCTGGGCTTGTTAGTAGCCATTAAACTCATCTAAAATAAAAGTCACCATTGTCAAACAGTAATCCGGTTTATTCAATGGCTTGTCTCGTAAATAGAGAATATTAATTGACTAATGCAATTACGTCATAAGCAGGGCGGCAGCATACATATGCAGCGCTGAGAGTGATTGATTATTTTATGGCATTCTGAGCAGCTATATTCTTGTTGGGATCTCATAAAGCACTGCTACATCTGGATATAACAATGCTGGGATGACAAGTGGGCTAACCGGAGATGGGGAAATGCGAGCTGTCTGATGGCTAACGATCAAAAAACAAAACAAAACAACAAATAGGCACCAACGCTAAGAGTATTGAACTTAAGCGCTAGATTAAAAGAATCTGTACGCGATGCTGTCACCAGCTGTTGAATTTCCTCCTCCCTCCTTAACATAACAGGAGGTCAAACAATATGAAGGTTATCGGCGGCCGTATCAAAATAAATTACGCTCAGGAGTGTCTCTCGCTGTCGCGCAGCATCTTAATGATGCAAAGTTAACACACACTAAATAACAGTGCCTCCTAGCATTGACAGCCTCAGAAATAATTGACCAATATGTTGCAGGCTGAGATACAGTGGGCTGAGAATCCAATCGTGCAGCTGACAGAATGCATTGAGCATGCCACTAAATTCTGCATTATACACAAAGAACTGGCAGGTCAGGGAGCTGACTCCTGTGAGCCATTATGTGATGCCATCAATGAGGCTAAATTACCTGCCTCTCCACAATATGCTCCAGTTAACTAATTTCCTGACAGCTCACTGTCTCACAAGAAAAGCACCAAATTCGCTAGCTGTCAGGTGCATGATGGACTATTCCTCTTTTTCATTCGCTTCCTCTTTTTGAAATGGCACTCCTCACAGCAGCCCCTTCAGCAAGAATATGTGGAGATTCAGTGCAAATGCACAAGCAATGAAGTAAACCAGATTATAAACAAAGCCCAGAACGTGTATTAGCTGCTATTAGACACGGGCGAACGATGCCGAACGGAAAATGAGAAAGTGCAAATTACTGGCAATTTTTCCAATATTTGAAAAATTTACATACGAGGTGCGCTATAAATCACGCGATCATTACGTTTCGGCCCACAGATTCGTCGCTGTCGTTCACGTTCCCTCCCGACTGAAAAACAAAAAGCCTACAAAAGCTTCGCCTCCACAATGTGGCAGTGGAAACCGAATCCTCAGGTAGTCAAAGTCGACTTTTCCCTGCCAGAACACGAGCTCTGGTGAGCGCACAATAGCGGCGGCGGCGGCGCTGTCGAATCCTTCCTTAAAGCGAGCCCGTATTACCAAACAATGCCGCTCGACAAAAAGAGACACCCACCAAGGAGTAGAACATTGTCTGCTTAAAGTTCACAATGCATGCCAGCGTTTGTCTGCGTCACCTTTTCTTCTTGCTCCTTTCTTCTGTGCACTATGTGTATATGTTCCTTTACAGAGGTGCGCTATCATTATCTCAGGAATGACAGTAGGTGGAAACGCTATCTTTCATTACACACGAGCATAAATAGTGTAATCTATCAGCTCTGTCAATCAGGATGATTGATTACAGCCTGTCAGAGAGGAGAGTGACATATTAGAAAAGTTTTGTTAACAATGCCTATTGCAAGTGGGGCCTGCCACAGAGGCAAGTGATTAATGTGTTGTCAGGCTGTAATCCCACACCGCTGGCTAATGAGGCAAGAATTTATCATCTTTACAGACTGGCAGATGTCAGAAGGAAAGGAATCCAAAGTGCTGGAAACAATATACGGTTTCTTACCGGGCCTGACGTGTCTGACAAGCTTTAAAAACCACAAAGAGGCCTTGTGTAAGCAAAAACTTGAATAGGGCAACTTTCCTTTTGGCATCCTCCTCGAATTCTGCAAGTCAACGAGTATTGCTCTGAGCGAAGAGTTCCCATAACTTCAGCCCCTTTTGTCAGGCCAGTCAAAGTGCTGCTACAAAGAGCTTTTCTATTACTCCTCCATACACAACTTGTGAAATTTACGCACCTAGTTCTTGTTCACGCACAATTCTCTTAAAAACTCTAAACATGCATATATATGTATATATGCACACATGGAAAAACCTTCTTAACTCAATAAAGTAAAATAAGAGAAGCGGAGGTGTAATGTGATTTTTAGTAGCGGTGCACTTAGAAAAGAGCTGAGTGGGAATCGGTCGCGGAGGCTTGTTTGGGTTTGACCAACCCCTGTAATAAGAGTTCCTGCGGCCTCTTTGGCTCCAGCTCTCCTGCAGGTCTGAGGTTCAGAACCCCAACAGGGAGCCACTGACATGGGGTGAGAAAAGCTCAGAGCCCCCTGGGACAGAAAGACACTCTATCTCTGTCACTGCCACCAAGCACCGCATACAATTAGTGCTGCTCTTTAACATGCAGCACACTGCTACATGTGAATATGAAGATGTTTAAGCTAAAGTTTGTTCAAACAAAATACTTATTTTACTTAAAAAGGAAATAATTAACATACAGTGGGGTCCAAAAGTCAAAATTTCAAAGTCATTACAAATTATATTATCAATATAACAATTAGAAAACTGAAGGGAAACATCTGAATTTCAGAATTTATTGTAGTTTGCTTGAATGAGCTTTTTTGAAAACCCTATGATCATGTTATTTGGTATGATTTCATAATCTCAATATTTTTTAAATTATTTTGTAATAAATTGGTTAGGATTATTTTATACTAAAAGTTTGTTTAAATACAAATAAATAAATAAAACTGATATTAACAATCATATACACTGGAGTTTTATTTAAACACACAGAGTATTTAAAAAATATCCTAAACAAAATGTATTACTAAATCATGAAGAAATATTATGATTATGAAATTATATTTAAAATGAACAATATTTATGGATAATCATTTCTATACTGTATAGTCAGGAATTTAGAACTATTTACACCAGTGTTTCCATTTAATCAAAGTTACATATATTCTCCAGAGGTATACATTTTTATCTGGGGTCCTTTAGGGCAGATCAGCTCAGTGATAAAGCGCTATCAGTATCTACTCACCCTAATGAAACACAAATTGAGTGTTACAATTGCAACATTAGCAGCACTGGCTTATTTGCATGTGTTTATAAATCACAATGACACAATTAGCATTACATGATACAATCAGATGCAGGATTATTTTAAATATGCCTAATGATCTGGCTCTATCTCTATCTCCAAACGCTAACTCTGGCGTGGTCCTGAGCGGCAACACACGCGCATGCTGAGGTCTTTCAGAATAAGCCATCTGTGTTTAATTAGCCTGGCAACATCTTACAATCATCAGAGGAAAACTGAAAAGTTAAACTGTAATTAAACTATGAGTGCTGGCGCTGTGGGACATGCTTGTCTGTGTCTCTGTAATTGCAAAAACATCACTGAATAAGTGTTGGAACTTAAAAAAAAACAACAGCTCACTTAGTAGCGCTAGCAGAACCACTCTGTCCACTTCCACACTAACAGTGGAAGCACGAAGGGCATCCGTCAACTAGAGAAATCCCTAGCTCGTCATCTTTAGTTCCTTATTACTCTCACTTGGTCAGGCCCTGAGTAAATCGAAAAAAAAAAAGAAAAAAAAGTTCAACATTGCTTTTGTATCGTCCGGACCAATCAGACACACCATTTTTCATTTGATTTAACAAATCAGTAGGTGCATTTCCATTACAGATTTGCGCAAATCTTTGGCGATATTTTCTGAATGTCGATAAAAAAGTATTGCGAAATGACGGCGTTTCCATTAACCAATGTTATGCGGCTAAAACGTAATCTTTTGCCTCTCGCGATAAGTCATGGCAACGGATTTTGGTGGGATTTTGACAGATTTTGGCTATATTTATTCAAAGGAGGTTTATGCGTGTATCTTTACAGAAGCAGCAAAGAGAGCCGCTTCAGAAACATGCGTGGCGCGGCTGGAATAAACCATAGCCTGTATAAAAACATAAACACAAGCACTGAGTGGCCGTAATCAGCTTCAGTGACCGTATCAGAGCCACACTGCACGCAGACATGGCAGATGGAAATTGTCAAAGTATAATAGCAGGGAAGCCCCTAACTGGAGCGGGCCACTTATGAAGTGTTTCTTGCGGTTATGTACATGAGAATGAACCATAGACTTTTTTACAACGCCATGTGACTGTAAATGCGAAAAAGAAGTTGCCATTGCAGTTTTGCGATTAACTTTTTCGCACTGCCTGAAAAAACCACCTCATGCGGCGTAAAAACGTTTGCGCTATATGGGTTTTGCGAAATGACGAGTTTCCATTAGGCGTATGTTTCAATTCGGCAATTTCAATTGCGCAATTTGAAGGTAATGAAAGCCGCCAAAGTTTTCATTTGATTAACAAACATTCACAGACCCCTCGCCCAATAAACATACTGGGTGCCAAGACGTCTGTGAACTAGGCCCAGGACCCTGGTCCCCATGGCATCCACGACACCTTTGCTAGACCAGATACATTTACTACCTAATGGCATGTTGAGAATTACTCCTCTCACTACAATTTCCATAGGAAAGACACAGTGCACAGTAGAAATGGACTCTTCTAATTAATTAATAGGAAAACCTTTATTTGAATGAACACACATATCATTCAGGTCAATGTGTATGTTGTCTTTGAGATTTTATTCTGTTTTATGCAGGCTTATGATAGAACCACTCGTTCCTGTCATCTTACCTATATGTAATCCTATGTTAGTATCTATGAATGCTGCCTTCTGATGCTCTAAACGAGCATGTATATTATATGTTAGGTACATAGGCAATATATTAGGGTCCTGAGGGATCGTTAGTAATTTCGATTCAATGCAATTGAATGCAATGCAAATTACCATGCTTCCACACAAAGGGTCATAAACTCCCCGGTATTTCCAAACTCCCACTTGGGATTCCGGCCTTTCTCATTGGACAAGCCCATCTTGAGAGGCGTGAATCTTCTCCGACCTTAAAGGCCTACACCAGGGACCCTCCCAGAGTCGGTGGTTTGGTTGAATTTTGAGAAGATGAACGTGTGAGCTACAATGCTCCAGGACACCCTAAGTTTTGTGCCAGACCTTCGGCCTTGACTTTTCCATTCACCAAAAATTCTCTGACTCAAACTGGTTCTTTTTCATCAACCAAATTCAGCAAAGATCAACGTGAGCCTTCAGAATGCATCAAGCCTCTCTTTCAGACAGAAGAGATATGCAAGTATTCAAACTTAGTCTTATAAATTGATACATTAAGTATCAGTTACAACTTTTTACAAAGGTGTGTTTGAACTAAAAAAACTGATGTTTCCTTCAGGCTGCAGATCCGCTGAACATCAAATGGTACCATAGCTTCATGTTATTTATTTCTCTTCTTTTTACTGCCTAAACATTAACTCCTTTTCCTAGACCAACTGTAAGCGTGTGTGTGTGTGTATGTGTATGTTAGACCAGTTCAAGTGTTTATGTGTATGTTAGACCAGTTCAAGTGTTTATGTTGTATGTTAGACTAGTTTAAGTGTTTATGTAGTTAATAAAGTCTTACTTGTATCACACTTGACGTTGTTCATTGATTGCTCATAACTGGAGTCCCTAATCATGCAGATTAATGTTACAGGCTTTGTGTAGAGTTGTACAGTAAGAAAGTCATTTCCCTTAACCAGGAAATTAACGTTCTTAGAATTGACAAGACAGTTGACCCTGAGAGGTAAAGTAAATACTTACAGCGGATCTAAATATTTATAATTAATTATAACTAGTTATGATTAATTATTCATATTTCCCCATGAGCTGATTCGCTACACTTTTTCAGGCTGTTTTTCATTGCAACATTCAGGCTGTTTGACACAAAGTGGCCAACCACAATTTGTATTGATTTAACGTGCCATTTGAGGCTGGTTTATCTGTAATAGATTATACTACAATAACGGATTGGCATGAAAAAAATAAATGTTAGCCAGATAAATAAGTACTGTCATGTTTTCTGCCTTGACAACATCCAAGCTTAATACTGTCATTTTTACAACTAGATTAGTCATATCTCATAGCAGTTGAGCAAACGCAAGGGACAGATGGGCCGTTCTCTATTAAGCAATGCAAATGGGAAACATTATTGTCGCTGTTCAAACAAAACTCCTCAAAAACATCTGCTTATTTTCAGGCCAAAATATGCAATATATCACTCGTGTAATAAGAGTGACGTGACATTGAGGTCATCCGCCCCTATCTCTCGGCTTTGTACAGGGCCATAAATCAATCGTGCAGCTATTACTAACAATTAACTGTGCTTTAAAGTTTTACAGCCTGTTTATGATGTGCAATGTCATGTGATTTATGTGGACACAATGAGTCACTGGCTCTAATTTCGGCTGTTTTTGCGGACTGTGCCCTCACGGCGACCTCCCAAAAACTCCAGCTGCCAAAGTACTTTCAGCGGCCCGGTCCCCCTGTGGTCCAAACACTTCACTGCTGGACACCACGGGCCAGAAGGAAAAATGCATCTTAGCCCTTGGTCCCTCAGGACAGATGAGGGGAAATCCAAACCGTGTTTTCTGACACATGGGGGAGACAGTATTCTCATAGCTACGCTCTTCCCACACATGAAGCACAGGGATAGTAAAAACGATGATGGACAGAGACAGTGACTTTTACCAACGCTGCAGTGGCTTGATGCCATGTTTACGTTAATATTCCTCTTTTTACTCTTCTACTAATAATAGCAAACCGTAGAAAATAATTCAAATGATTAATATTAATACTATGAAATAATTTAATAACAACAATAATAATAATAATACAAATACTACTTCTACTACTACTACTAATTATTATTATAATTAAAATAAATTAAAATGCAATGATAATTCACAAAACAATAATCAAAAATATTTATAAATAAGACTTAATATATGTATTATTTTACCACACCAAAGAATTAATTGTACAACTATCTTATAATATTATCAAAAAAGTATATTGTAAAAAATAAATAATTGTCCAGTCTTTAATTTATGAATGATTGACAAACAGTCACACTTTATTTTCAATTCTCACTGTTAACTATTAACTATGACTTAATATGAGTAATATGCATGCTAGTTAATAGTGAGAATTGTCTTAAAACAAACAAACAAATAAATAAATATGAAGTGGCATCAAGCATACTATTAAATAATTTATTGTAGCTATGTGTATGCGTTTCCTGGGATCCGAAAATCCTAGATTTATTGGACCTGTACACATACCAAAAACAAAACAAACATGCACACACAGGCTGCAAACCTGCTTAAGTGCACAAAGAAACAGCTGCAAGTTCTCGTACAGTTGTGGTTGGTTTAATTTAACACAGTGTTGATGACAATGCATGCAGTAAAACTACCAGTTATCTTTGTGGATCAGCTAAACTGAATCACACAACTCAAGATACCCTTCACAAGTTAGTTTCAGAGACACAAAAAAATTAATTAAGGTTGTCTTGTAGAGGATGTCAGTAACGACTGTTTCCAAGCAATTTGTTTGACCAAATTACACTTCCCATTGCAACAAAATTTTTATAAGTGTCTTCGAGGAAATATTCATCCATAAAATGATTCAGCAAACACTGAAGGTACATTGGCGCTCAGTTCTACAGCCTGCTGTTTATTATGTTTAAATGCTTCAGGGAAGTCATAATTCTCACATAGGGAGATGAATTTGGCATCACGCTGCAAGAGGGATGATCCAGAAAGAAAAAGAGAAGCACTCTGCCCATCTCGCTTTCTACAGAGCATGCAAACTGAAAAACACAATAATCACAAGCTATCAGGCAGCTCCACTGAGGTGGTCTGTCTTAGTTTGGCTTTTTTCTTTTGCTGTCTTGATATGAACTCTGACGAGAGGCACATTAATATGAAAAATGCAGAGAGCAGATCGACCTCATAACTTTCCTGGCTCTGCCAACATGGATTACGGAGAGCCAAGTTTGTGTGACTAGAACTGATGGGACTCAGCACTGACTCGAACTCCTCCAGTTGGGCCGTCTGTTTTTCATTACCCAGGAGAAGGATGTGGGAGAAATTGTGTATCATGGTGAGCAAATCAAGTCAAATGCTTCATCCAAGCATAATCTAGCTGACATTTCAGAACCATTATATCCTTATGTAGCTACCAAACGTTGTTGCGAAGCAGCTACTTCTAAGAAAAAAAGAAAAGAAAACTAAGAAAAAAGTTGAAATGTTTAATTTATTACTTTTGCTGAAAAATGTACAAAAGAGCTTCTAAAATAGGTTACCAAAGCTGTCAGTTTTTGTAGACATGGCTAGTTAAAGTGTACGATTTAATGTTATGAAGGGTTTTCTGTACTTCAAGGAGCGTAAATGTAACCACAACTTTTTTTTTTTTGGTCTGTGTGTGGTTTCACGGCATCACATTCCATGTCCTCTGAGTCCTCTGAAAAAATTATCACATTATGGCATTCCTGCACACCCAATTTCCCAAAAGTACAGCTTAAGGCTTTTCACTTTCCTTCTCTTAACCATGGCTTTGAGAAAGGAGATGGAAAAAAATCCTAAATACCCTTTCTGAATTTCCTTGTTTACTGCAAGTAGTTGTTTATCCCTCTCTTTTCTCTCTCTCTCTCTAAGCTGGTAAAATCACTCCATTTCACCACTCTAGAAACCCAATAAAACACAGGCCCAATTATGCTGTCCTCATAACTACAGCTCACAAACGACCTCCCTCCCTTCCAGCACACATCAGCCATGCAGAGACACCAGACAACAACAGCGAGACAGCTCATTTTCAACCACTTACATTAATATATAGTTGTAGGACCACCAGTGCATGGTGGAAGGGGAAAAAATCAATGCAGAAGAGAAAGAGATTTGCAACAGGCTGTAATAAATGTCACCTTAAGCTAAATTGCAAAGACGCTAAACATTTCAACACATTCAGTAAGTTCAGCATCACTTTGGGAGACAATAAAGTGAAAACTTTTTGAACTTGATAAGAGCAATTTCTGTCCAGCTATTTACACTTTGGATACATTTTGAGACTCTAACAAAAAGTGAAAAAGTTTCAATGTTATGGTATTCAAATTTCTTGGACTTTTATAAAAACTTTGTGGTGTACCAGTGTACCCAACAGAAAGGCAGATTAAAATGTGGCCTTTAAACATTAAATCAAATATTCATAGAAAAAAAGCAATATACAGTATATAAATATTTTTTTCCTGTGACTAAAAACAAGAAAAAAATTCCTGTAATTGTAATTCAAGAGGAAATTCAGAGCAGCAGGTGCTACACAGCCAAGAAAAGCACAAACATCTGATGAACTTTTATGAATGTTATCATATAGATATCTAAAATATATTATTATACAGATAGATTATTACAACTACCAAGATATACATATAAATACAATATATACATATAGTATTATTCCTAAATACCACACACAGTGTGTGTGTGGATAGATATATATATATATCTTTTTTTTCCTGGTATTAGACATAATCCTAGCTATCCTTTTTTTATTACCATGACTGGGTGGGTTATGTTTCTGATCAGCCAATGGGTGACATGTAAATGTGGACGAAATGTGGCACAAATTCAGAAAAAGCTGTTTTTACAACTTGATTTCAATAAATGCTCTTTGTGGAATGAGATCACTCTTTTCATAAAATAACGTTTTATATTTCATATAAAAAGAAAAGAAAAGAAACAATTAAACAATCCTATTGTGTATGCAAAGAAAAATAAAGCACATTAACCATCATATTAAATTTAATTTTACAGGCAGCAAAAAAAAAAAAAAATTGTTTCCCCTATCTTCAATAATCATTTACATCTATGTATGTCGTTTAACACTCTATAACATAGTACACTCACACAGTCACACTAGCATATATTAATAAATAAAGCATAAATATTCATATATTTCTTTCTTTCTGTAAACGTGCAAAACTGAACGGAAACAGTGGGTAAGACCTAAGAGACAGGCATAGATGAGACATTCAAAGACTACCACAATGCTACAACAGCAAGCTGTCAGTACAGGACTCCGGTTTGATGGGAAATTTGGAAAGCAGGAAGAGCTAATTACAGTCTTCTGTAACAATGTTAACGCCAGCATGTCTTTAAACGTAAGACACCCCACTGGATGAAGAATAAAAGCAAACACAAATAACTAATTATGCCATCATCTTCTCACTCGTCGCTGGTGCTCATTAATTGGTGACCTGCACTATTGGTCAGTAGACAATCGGCATGATGATGAAGCCAATTAGAGACAGAGAGTACACATGCCCCACAGAGCTTGTTATGGCTGCCACATCATGTCTCATCTAAATCAAAACAAATGCTAGGCTAACGTTGGCGTGACAGCTGCGCCAGGCACAGACATGGGACATTAGAGCATGGCCAACTTTCTCGCTCTCACTAGGCCTCTACAATACCAGTTATTGTGGAGAGGACAGAAGCCTTGCAGCATTACAACAGAGTCTGTTTAATCTGCTCAAGTGTCTGACAGTAGACAGGCCAGAGATATTCTTGTCTTTTTACTGTAGACTTTCAGACTTTAGAAACTTTAACACTGTACAATCAGGTTTACCTTCTTAACATTTATCAGGTACAATGAGCTAACAATGAATTTACTAATCTAAGCCAATATTAATTTCTACATTTATTTGTTAACATTAGTTATCTACATGAACATAAATGATTAAAATACTTACACTGAACAAAATTATAAACGCAACACTTTTGTTTTTGCCCCCATTAGCCAACTCTATGAAACCTACTCCTATAAAACTATATAATATTTCTGGAAAAAAATGGCGCAAATAAATAAATGTTCACCTTATTGGTATTTAGCCTTCATACAAACAAGAATAAACATCAAATAAACATCTCAGACTCACCTAATTAAAATTAATATATTTAACTTCAAACTATAGGCTAACATAACAGTCAAAAGTTTTTGAACAGTAAGATTTTTTATGTTTTTTAAAGAATTCTCTTCTGCTCACCAAGCCTGCATTTATTTGATCCAAAACAGCAAAAACGGTAACATTTTTTAATATTTTTACTATTTAAAATAACTTTTTTTTGTTTGAAAATATTATTCATGGTGATTTCAAAGCAGAGCTTTAAGCATCATTACTTCAGTCACATGATCCTTCAGAATCATTCTAATATTCTGATTTGCTGCTCAAAAAACATTTATAATGATGTTGAAAACAGCGGAGTAGATCATGTGACACTGAAGACTGGAGTAGCCCTAATGATGCTGAAAATTTAGCTTTGATCACATGAATAAATTACATTTTAAAATATATTCAAATAGAAAGCAGTTATTTTAAATAGTAAAAATATTTCAAAATGTTACTGCTTTTGGTGCATTTTGGATCAAATAAATGCAGGCTTGGTGAGCAGAAGATAATTCTTTAAGAAACATTAAAACTCTTGACTGGTAGTGTAGGATGATTATTCTTATAGATTGAAACGGGCATTAACCAGGATAACGAGTATGAAACATGCACCGAGTTGCTTCAGAAAACAAAAAAATAGAGCAACAACAAAAGCATGTTGCTGGAAATGGGTTTATTATTGAAAATGCAAACTGCTTGTCTGCCAGCAGGAGGCGCTGTGAGAGCGGTGGAACTAACGGTTTCTCCAGTAATGGCTGTAAACAAAGCAGCTCCGCTCATGAACGCTACTTTATCAGATAAAAATGCCATCTAAACTATTCTGAAGACAGTCGGTTCCCTTCAGAGATACATTCATATAAAACACAAATAAATCAATGTATGGAAACACTGGTAAAGTATATCGAAATATCGGAAATGGGTTTAAAAATCATATCACCGTTATTGAAAAAATTCTATGTTATGCTGGCCACAATAAAATGCCACTCTAAAATGTTCAGTTTTATCACACAGCACAATGCCAGAGATGTTGCAGGTTTTGAGGGAGCGTGCAATTGACATGCTGACTGAAGGAATGTTCACCAGAGCTGTTGCCCGTGAATTGATTGTTAATTTCTCTACCATAAGCCGTCTCCAAGGCGTTTCAGAGAATTTGGCAAGTAAATCCAAACCGGCCTCACAACCGCAAACCACGTGTAACCACACCAGCCCAGGACCTCCACATCCAGCATCTTCACCTCCAAGATCGTCTGAGACCAGCCACCCGGACAGCTGCTGCAACAATCGGTTTGCATAACCAAAGAATTCTGCATAAACTGTCAGAAACCGTCTCAGGGAAGCTCATCTGCATCCTCGTCGTCCTCATCGGGGTCTCGACCTGACTGCAGTTCGTCGTCGTAAAACCAACTTGAGTGGGCAAATGCTCAAATTCGATGGCATCTGGCACTTTGTAGAGGTGTTCTCTTCACGGATTAATCCCAGTTTTCACTGTACAGGGCACATGGCAGACAGCGTGTATGGCGTCGTATGGGTGAGCGGTTTGCTGATGTCAACAGTTGGGAATCGAGTGGCCCATGGTGGCGGTGGGGTTATGTTATGGACAACAAACACAGGTGCATTTTATTGATGGCATTTTGAATGCACAGAGATACCGTGACAAGATCCTGAGGCCCATTGTTGTGCCATTCATCCACGACCATCACCTCATTTTGCAGCATGATAATGCACGGCCCCAGTTCTTGCATGGCCAGCATACTCACTGGACATGTCACCCAGTGAGCATGTTTGGGATGCTCTGGATCGGCTTATAAGACAGCGTGTTCCAGTTCCTGCCAATATACAGCAACTTCGCACAGCCATTGAAGAGTAGTGGACCAACATTCCACAGGCCACAATCAACAACCTGATCAACTCTATGTGAAGGAGATGTGTGGCACTGCGTGAGGCAAATGGTGGTCACACCAGATACTGACTGGTTTTCGGACCCCCAAATACAATAAAAAACTGTACATTTTAGAGTGGCCTTTTAATGTGGCCAGCCTAAGGCACACCTGTGCAATAATCATGCTGTCTAATCAGCATCGTGATATGCCACACCTGTGAGGTGGATAGATTACCTTGGCATAGGGGAAGTGCTCACTAACACAGATTTAGAAACATTTGTGAACAATATTTGAGAGAAATAGGCCTTTTGTGTACATAGAAAAAGTCTTAGATCTTTGAGTTCAGCTCATGAAAAATGGGGGCAAAAACAAAAGTGTTGCATTTATAATTTTGTTCAGTGTTGGGATTAAAGCATTTTTTTTATCTATTTTCACATTTGTAATATTACATATACTAAGTTAATGCATTAACTAACGTTAACTAATGGGACCTTATTTTAAAGTGTTACCTACATTTTCAACAAGTTTTATTTTAAGTTTGATAAATGAATATGAATTTAATATGAATTATGAAAACTATTTTTATATATTGCCATTAACCTTTTGAATGACACATGCTGTACAAGTAATTTTAGTTCACGAGTTAGTTCACTTAATGTTAATGAACTGAACTTAACTGTAAAGTTAACTGAAGCGTTACTCACAATGTGGAAAATTGTCTCGTTACACATTATTGAACATATTATACAAACAAAGTCATAAAAATAAAATTATATTAAAAAATAATAATAATAAGATACACAACTGTGACATGTTAGGAGTACTGATTGCATGTAATCTGGATTACCTGTAAGTAATCAGATTCCAAAAATTAAGTACTTGTAATTATAAGGCTCCTTCCACACGCGTTTAGCTGTATACGCATACATTTTGTATCGTATAGGCGTTTCGTCCAGACGGATCCGGCGTTTTGGGAGAGTGAAACCGATATTTTTTGAAACCGGGTAAATCGGTGGATAAATCTGAAAATGCCATCCTTGCGTTTTCATGTGGACAGCGAATCCATATATTTTCTGAAACGATGACGTCATCAGCCCACGTCTCGCCCCTAGTCAGACACAGCTACGTCACGTAACCGCAACAAAAACATGAACAAACACTGAACGATTGTCTTTTTATTAACTAACATTAACACAGATTAATAAATGTATTGTTACATATTCGTTTGTATACCGCGCGCAATGTTTATGCGCATAGTCCAAGTCTTCTCCGTTTTTAGTGTATCTCTGTGGCAGAATTACAGCGCCACATGCTGGTCTGGCATGTATACTACAGCGTTTTGTGTCGGTTTCGTGGTTTCGTGTGGACGCAGATATTTCTTGAGACGAGGAGAAAAAGAAGATCGGATAGGGAAAGCTCTGGCTTCGTGTGGACGTAGCCTAAGAGTATATTACATACTAAAAAGGGCATAATCAGATTACAGTTACATATTTATGGATTACTTGATTACATATGGCAGTAAATCATTCATAATTTATTGATTTCCCCAATTCTTTTTTTTCTCTTCTAAATAATCCTTTCTAAAAATCCTACTGTGTCATACATTTAACTATATTCACAAAAGTTGTGTAAATAACACCTCTATTAGATCATGTATAAAACAAATAATGATCTAAGTTTTTTTTTACATGTAAAATATTTAGTTGAAATATAATTTTATGATGCTGATATACAATTTTTTATATATTTTCTTGACCTTTTTTCTCCAATGTGGTACATTTATGGTCAGTTTAAAACATGTTTGATGAAAAAAGTAATCTAAAAGTAATCTAAAAAGAACTTTACCTAAAATCAGTAACCTAGATTAAGTTACTAACTACAGTTTTCCTCATGTAATCTGTAATCAGTAACAGACTACAATTTTTTAAGTAATCTACCCAGCTCTGCATGTTAGGAATTATTTGTAATATGTTTAGATGTTCATGGGTCTAGATACAGAAAAAAGCAAAACATGATGCACTGGTCAAAATGCACATTTGCATGTGTACGTAAACCAAAACTTTAAAATACTGCTGACACAAGTTCTGTGTGAACATCCTCTAAATCTACCTCAGAGAGAGCGACAAACTCAATTACAAAATGGATCACTGAGGACTGTAGGCCAGTGATAGGCTTGTGTTTAATTATACAAAATAAAACAATGTATTGTCATCTAATGCCCTTTTTCAGTAATGCCTATTCAATACTGTACTTGTCTGCTCCAAAAATGGTAAAATGTCAGGTTTGCATTATACAATTACCATGTTGAAAGACAGAATGCTTTGTAAAAGATTAACACGGTTTCTAAAATGTTCTGGATTACTTTGAGTAAACATTTGGATTTGACGCAAACTCTGTAAAACTTAAAAAAAACAATCCACAAACACTATGTTGGTTCCCAGATATTTAAAACAGTTGACTATTTCAACAGTGTGCCTGCTAAGTATTAAATGCTGGAACTGCTCAATGGTCGTGCTTAAAAGGATTTACTGTGGCATTATGTTACTGTTTTATTGAAAATTGTTTTACTTACTTCACATGTGATCACTTATTCATCTCCATCACTTTAAAAATGGCATGTCCCGAAATGTCTTGTCTTATTTGAGTGGACAGGTTGCACAACCCTTTATTTTCCATTCTCCAATCCGCTTTTCTCATTTTCCAACCAACAAAATATCCTTCAAACTAAAAACATGCCTGAATGAGGTTAACTTATTGCATGGTTTTCACTTATTCTGTCACTTTAATGCTGAAGCAAAACAAGTGACTTCAGCGTCATGCAAAACAATGTTTGTCTGAATGTTGACTGCGATAAATATTCTGTTCTTTCTCTTCTTTTTAAACTCTGCATCAAATTACATGAGCATCCACACCCATATTTGCTTCACTAACTCTTGGGAAGAAGTGACGATAAAGACTTGGTTCAACCACAAGTTAAATATTTTATGACTGCACAATTACAAACCCGATTCCAAAAAAGTTGGGACACTGTACAAATTGTGAATAAAAACAGAATGCAGTGATGTGGAAGTTTCAAATTTCAATATTTTATTCAGAAAACAACATAGATGACATATCAAATGTTTAAACTGAGAAAATGTATAATTTTAAGGGAAAAATAAGTTGATTTTAAATTTCATGGCATCAACACATCTCAAAAAAGTTGGGACAAGGCCATGTTTACCACTGTGTGGCATCCCCTCTTCTTTTTATAACAGTCTGCAAACGTCTGGGGACTGAGGAGACAAGTTGCTCAAGTTTAGGAATAGGAATGTTGTCCCATTCTTGTCTAATACAGGCTTCTAGTTGCTCAACTGTCTTAGGTCTTCTTTGTCACATCTTCCTCTTTATGATGAGCCAAATGTTTTCTATGGGTGAAAGATCTAAACTGCAGGCTGGCCATTTCAGTACCCATATCCTTCTACGCAGCCATGATGTTGTAATTGATGCAGTATGTGGTCTGGCATTGTCATGTTGGAAAATGCAAGGTCTTCCCTGAAAGAGACGACGTCTGGATGGGAGCATATGTTGTTCTAGAACTTGGATATACCTTTCAGCATTGATGGTGCCTTTCCAGATGTGTAAGCTGCCCATGCCACACGCACTCATGCAACCCAATACCATCAGAGATGCAGGCTTCTGAAATGAGAGCTGATAACAACTTGGGTTGTCCTTGTCCTCTTTAGTTCGGATGACATGACGTCCCAGTTTTCCAAAAATAACTTCAAATTTTGATTAGTCTGACCACAGAACAGTTGTCCACTTTGCCACAGTCCATTTTAAATGAGCTTTGGCCCAGAGAAAACGCCTGCGCTTCTGGATCATGTTTAGATATGGCTTCTTTTTTGACCTATAGAGTTTTAGCCGGCGAATGGCACGGTGGATTGTGTTCACCGACAATGTTTTCTGGAAGTATTCCTGAGCCATGTTGTGATTTCCATTACAGTAGCTTTCCTGTATGTGATGCAGTGCCGTCTAAGGCCCGAAGATCACGGGCATCCAGTATGGTTTTTCCGGCCTTGAACCTTACGCACAGAGATTGCTCCAGATTCTCTGAATCTTTGGATGAAATTATGCACTGTAGATGATGATAACTTCAAACTCTTTGCAATTTTTCTCTGAGAAACTCCTTCTGATATTGCTCCACTATTTTTCGGCCAGCAAAAATTTTGGGGGGGGGGGGGAATTGGTGATCCTCTGCCCATCTAGACTTCTGAGAGACACTGCCAATCTGAGAGGCTATTTTTATACCCAATCATGTTGCCAATAGACCTAATAAGTTGCAAATTGGTCCTACAGCTGTTCCTTATATGTACATTTAACTTTTCGGCCTCTTATTGCTACCTGTCCCAACTTTTTTGGAATGTGTAGCTCTCATGAAATCCAAAATGAGCCAATATTTGGCATGACATTTCAAAATGTCTCACTTTCAACATTTGATATGTTATCTATATTCTATTGTGAATAAAATATAAGTTTATGAGATTTGTAAATTATTCCATTCCTTTTTTACTCACAATTTGTACAGTGTCCAAACTTTTTTGGAATTGGGTTTGTACATGAAATCAAATCTTACAAAAGCCTTTCCTTCATAAACTCCGGAGGAGAAGAGAATGGAGATGTGTTTGAAGACTAGGATTCTGCCTGCCTCCTTCAAACACAAGCTAAAGAGAGAAATAATTGTGTGCGCGATGGATAATTAAGCGATGGTGACTGTCGTGAACGTGAGCTGTCAGTCTGATCGAGAGCGCTGTCACGGCTTGCAAAGCAAGGCCGTTCGGACAGGCGCCGTCCACTTTGATCTGGGCTCATGCATGCAGAAAGAGGTCAGGTCGTGGTCATTAAAGAGACCCTCCTCTAAACAGCCAGGCGAGATTGAAAGGCCACGTCTTCAAAGAGCTGCGTACAAGTAACCTCTTAAGAGATTCTGACAATTTGCTACGAACAAACAATGGGAGCTAAGAAGGAGTGGGATGGATTAGCTTACGGTGCCTTAGCCTTTTAAGTTCTTATAGTCATCTGCACAGAAAGGGGAGGGTTACACAAATCATTTACAGGGTCAGGCTGTGTAGTTATCCATCCACATTACATAAGGTAAAGATGCTTAACCGGCTACTGGGCAACACGCTAAACCACAGACCATTTTAAATATCTAAATCTGGGATGCATATCAACTGCCTGTTGATCCTGTGCGTGTCATATGTCTCGCTCTTTCTAGTAAAATCAAAGCACTTACTTGGTCATTTTTCGGCTTGAGGGGTTTTTTTTGGGGGGGGGGGGGTCCACCTTCTGAAACGTCACGTGCTTTAGCATTGACCGCTTGACTGGGTCCTTTCATGGTGAGTTCAAGGAAACTTCAGATTTGTCAGCTTATGTAGAAAAAAGTACCTGCAGGTTAAAAAAAAAGAAAAGAAAAGAAAAGAAAAGAAAAGAAAAGCAGATTTTACTACCCAGCTAGCATGCCAGATTACAAAATAAAAAAAAGTATTTTATAATATACCAAACCACATACGCAGTCATAATGTGTTGTTTATTTATTTGAGAGGAAGCAAATGTTCCTTATATAATTCAGTAATTGTAAATATTTTAAGATAATATTTCAGTAATTTGTTTTGCCTTCATAAGCTGCCTCTACATTTTAGGAAGGGGATGGACCATCCATCCATCCATCCATCACTCAAACTCAAACTTAACCTAAACAAAGTCTATAATAGTATAACATAAAAAATATATTAATATAATAATAAATATTTATTAAAATATAAAATAATATAAAAAATATATTAATTTGAGTCTTCAAACAGAAGAGTAGAAGCGTAAAACATAATAATAGAATAAATACTGTAATAATGAAGAAAGGAATTGTAAATTAAATCTGCAAGGCAATCACATAAAATAAAATTTAAATGAACATTTCCTTCAAAATGCGTTAAATTAACCGCAGCAATATTTGTAAATGGGTAATTACCTTCAAAATATGTAAAAATACAGACAACATAAAAACCCCACATTGACAGAATCTGCCAAGCTGTCATTTCTGTAGCTTCACAGATATCTCTTTATGCTTTCACACTGTCTCTGTCTTTCATTCAGGGAGAAATGACGTGAGATAATAGCAGGAATACATAGATGACAACAGATTCTTTCACAGGAACCGACTGGGAATCGGAGGAAGAGGCATGTCAAGACTTCAAACAGAGAGTGAGACAGAGAGAGAGAGAGACAGACAGAGAGAGAGAGACACTAAGTGGAGGATGTGAACAGATGTGTATATGGGCAGTGACAGATTCCCAACCGAGTTCTCATGCAAAAGCCAGCAACAAACCCATGATGATGACAATGATGAAGGACGAAGGCGAACCCATGCTACGTGTTTATTCCTGATGGATCACAGAGAACACAATTGCAGATTGATCCTATTAATATAAGCCTGAATCAAAAACATGCGGGGATGTGTTTTCCATTGCATCTATTCAGTTAAACTCCATTTGCATAAACACCCCAGTGTGTATCTTGTGCATTTGAACACTGTTTTTGCAAATTAGAATTTACAATAACAACAATATAGCAATTGAGATTTTCTACATATTCTGAAGAAGACTGATGAAGTGTTACTTGGTGTGTTGGATGGTTGCGAGGGGGTTGCTATTATTTAAAAAAAAAAGTTAAAGGGGTGGTTCACTGTTTTTTTTTCTAGGCTTGATTGTGTTTATGGGGTGCAGTCTAATATGTGTTAATGCTTCGTTTAAAAACAAAACGCATTATTTTTCACATTAATTTACCTTTATTCCACACCGCTCTGTCCCTTCTCTGAGAAACGCGCTGATCATTTCCTGCTTTTATGAAGCCCCGACCTCAGAAATAGGCGATGGGCTCTGATTGGTTAGCTAGCCCAGTGTGTTGTGATTGGATAAACCACCTCTAGCGCGAGTCTAAACGTCCCGCCCCTCACCTCAGCACATGTGCTCCAGTTGTATTGTAAACAAGACGTTGTTAATATCACGTATCAGTTTGAGCCCAATTGAGACGCAGAGGATATTATTGAAGAAGATCGTGCAGAACCTGTGCAAGCACGGCTTTTAATGGTAGGCCTATGTTTTTTGTTTGTTGTTGTCTCATACTTTTAGATACGCTGTTATTTGTAAATGCTACTGCTTATGTTAGCTTTTAATATACGGTTTTATCCTGATTAAAGCTTTAATACAGTACGGCAACTGCACGCGCGTCTATGTTTAACGCTTTTCATAGCTATGTGAAAATAAATGTATAATTGGAACAGTTCATTGTTGGAGCTGGAGCTGATGAGAGAGAGAGAGGAGAGAGAGAGAGAGAGAGAGAGAGGAGAGGAGAGAGAGAGAGAGAGAGAAAGACGGACATGTGCAGAGCAGAGGGATGCGAGGAACAGTATTAAGAACCTGCTTTAGAACATTGATTTTGAAACATTAGAATCGTTAGAAGACAGAATCACAATTCATATATGAATAGATTTTTACTTGCACCTCTAGTTCTCTTCCTCTTCTCTAAAGCAGCGCAACATGGCCTCACCCCCTTAGTTGCATGTTCCCGGGGGCGGGATTTATCTGGGTTTGTGACATCACAAACCCGGGAAGAAGCTCGTTGTAGTCCCTACCAGCCGTTTTGTAGGCATTAAACTGCCAGAATTTAAAAGACGATATCTCCGTTTGCACTGAACTTTCAGCTTCATAACTTTGCAGATATTGTTTATGATCAAAAAGCAACATTACACACTAACTAAAGTTAAAAAAAATTGAAATCGCAATCAACCACCCCTATAAGAAAACATGTCAAATTATTATTTTTTAGTTAGTCATGTATAATGTAACTTAATAAAATCATTGTTATGCTAGTTATTTTAAAATTTTTTTGTTGGTGAGAAAAAACAGACAAAAAGCATAAATTGACATAATTGACAATTAAATACAATTTACAATGGTAATAATAAAATAGTACATATAATTTATCACCCACCGTGATGTGTGTGTGTGTGGTGTGTGTGTGTCTTGTGTGCTCGTGCAGGACAATGCAAATGAAAAAGTTTAAAAAAAGAACATTTATTCAAACAGAAAATTTGAAACAATTACGTATGGCTCCTCACTTTTGATTAAGGAACTTTTGCTAACAAAGTATTATTCCTTTTCAAGAAAAAGACAGACAGAAAGAACTTTGATAATTAATCAGCATAATGGTTTCTGAAGAATCATGTCACACTGAAGACTGGAGTAATGAAAATTCAGCTTTACTATAACAGGAATAAAATACATTTGAATATATAAAATAGAAAAAAGTGGTTTAAATTGTAATACATTTTAAAAAATATTTCACAATATTACTTGTATTTTTGATCAAATAAATGCAACCTTGGCGAACATTAAAGACCTCTTTCAAAAACACTGAAAATCTCTCTCTCTTTCTCTCTGTATATATACTTAAAAGTTATTTTGTTTAAATCCCTAACTCTAACCATGTGCAAAAGTAAGAGTCATACTTGCCTTAGCAAAACAGCTATTAACTTTATGTAACAAATTCCTCTGGAGTGACTGGGAGCAGTGTGGTGTGGTATACTTTGTTTACTGTTATGATTCAATTACAAACAAACATAATAACAGCGACTGTTAGCGGGAAATATGCAGGTGTTTTCCTGATGATTGTGAAAGTGTTTGTGCTGATCTAACAGATGGTTGGAGCAGCTCTGCAGCAAGTGTTGTTTAAAGCACCCCAGGCAAAACTGGCCCTAAGCTTTCTGATCTTCAGCAAACACAAATATTTAAGCCCACACACACACGTCATGATGTCAAGAGACAAACATGCAATCACAGACAGCATGGGCTGGAGAGCATTCCAGAGAGACAGGACATACATCCTTTACCGCAGAAGGCTGTCGCTGTGTCGAGAGCAGTACATCTTCAGCTAAAGGGAGAAATGAAAAAACCTTCTCGAGCCCCAGAAGTAAACAACGATGAATGAGCCGAGTGTATTTACGCCTGTTCATTTAATTTGACTAATTGAAAGAGCGCAAAGAGGCATGCTATATTTCAGCGTGTTATGAAGCGGGTTGCATTTTTTAATTTTATTTATTCTTTTGTTCTTAGGGCGCAGTCTGAGAAGTGCATAGCCCAAGGCCAGTCCTACTATGACCTGAGAGCTCGCCTAACCCTGTCAGACATAAAATCTGCATTATGCTCAAATTGATGTATTACTATGTGACACATTATGAATATTACATCACAAACGCACAGCTGCTGTCAGTCAGGGAAAGAATGGTCTTCCTCTGCACCAAGTGAAGCATGGGAGACATTGCGCGAGAGTGGTGCCTATTGGGTTCATCTGTATAGTAAATGATTCATACTGAACACAGTGTCAAGAAAAATGCACTTAGGCCTAAGGTAGACAAAAGAATGTGTTTCTCCCTCCCTTCTTCCCACCGCTGTGTTTCATGTTGAAAACCTGACAAATGGTGGTAACATAGCGTCACATTGCACTCCCATAGGCCTGGGCTTGATAATGAATGCATCGTTTCATCTTGTAGGAAACGAGAGCAAACACTCATTTGTGGTTATCACAATTCACACATGAAATCGATTTTGCAAGTCAACAAAAAGAAAAGAAAATGGAGGTGAGTAGCTTTAAGAGGAGTGTTGTTATAGCCTAAAGTATCAGTCTTTGCTTGTGCAATGTGATTTATGGTATGTTGCAACAGCCGTTCATCCAAATAAAAGACTACTGAAAGCTGCCAAACTACACACTCCTGGGGTATTTCTCTTTTTTACAAGAAGAAATAAAAACATATCAGCAAAACAAAAATTCATGAGTACCTAAAAAATTGCTTTCATTGCCTTAGGATACAAGATATTTCATATACAGTGAGGACCAAAGGTCTGAGACCACTAGTGAAAATATTTTTTGAATTGGAGGGAAGGGAAGGAAAGTATTTTTTTATTATTTTTTTTAATCATTGCATTATTTAAATTTTTAACACAATTCAAAACAGCTGTTTTCTATTTTGAATACATATTAGAATGTAATGTATTCCTGTGAGTGCAAAGATGTATTTTTAGCAGCCATTACTCCAGTCTTCAGTGTCACATGATCCTTTAGAAATCATTCTAATATGCTGATTTGGTGGTGGAAACCTTTCTTATTATGATCAATGTTGAAAACAGTTGTGCATCTTAATATTTCTGTGGAAATCACAAATGTTTTTCAGGATTCTTTGATGAACAGAAAATTCAGAAGAACAGTTGTAACATTATAAATGTCTTACCGGTTATAACCTTTTGTCCAATTTCATGCATCCTTGCTGAAAAAAGCATGAATTTATTCCTAATTAAAATGCTATTCTTATTAAAATACTCCTAATTCAGTGTTTAAATGTTAATTTTCTAAGTTTAAAAGACCAAATTTCCAAGGTGTTTGGAACTGAAACTCTGTATCAGAATCAGAATGAGCTTTATTGCCAGGTATGTTTACACATACGAGGAATTTGTTTTCGTGACAGAAGCTTCCACAGTGTAACAGAATGACAGTGACAGAACAAAAAACAAAAAACACAGAAAATAAAATATAAAAAAAATAGAACAAGTAAATAAGGAATAAAAATGTATAAATCGACAATTGTATGTGCAGGTATATTACAATAGACAGTTTTTGTATGTACAGGTACTGTATATTATGTGCAATGTATGGTACAGACATTACAGAGACAAAGGTCTCAAATTCAAAACCACTTGTGCATGTTCATTAGTGTAGACAGTAGGGCTGCACGATAAATCGCATGCGATATTTAATGTGCATCTTGTCAGTAAAGCCGGTTCTGCAGCAGCATTTACTACTGCAGAGCCATTGTTCACTGACAAGCTACGCAAAACCACGTTCATAAATGTGTTCTGACCTGTATCTCTGATAGTCGTCTTCATCTTTATCCATGCTGACCAGCTGGTTGGGACAGGCCTCATTTCCCAGAAGGCTCAGGTATTCCAGCGCTGGCGTCACTTCCACCAAATGCTCCAGCAGGGCCTCGATGTCGGTGAAGTGTCACGGGGCAGAGGTCAAGGAATGCAGGCTGTAAACTACATTAGCATTTACTCTGTGCTCTCCGCTGGCCTGGCCAGCCAGAAGAACTGTCAAATTTACCGAAACCCTCCGAAAGAGCTCAATAGCCATTGTGCTTGAGAATACAAAGAGTGGGTAAATTTAAGGGTGAGATTTTGGCATTTGCTGCAAGTTTGGCTGTTCTCTTCTCCTGTCCCTCTTCCCATTTGCTGGGTGGCTTGGTCCAGAACATTAAAAACATTGACAAAATGATGGATGCCTTGTGGTAAAAACAGTCAGTGACTCCCTAAGCCATGGACACCCCCCTCCCCTTCACCCAGCACAGGGAAACAAACAGCCACTTCACAGCAAATTCATCACTAACACATTCACTTCATTGGAAAATGGTGCCTGAAACGTGTCAAAATACAACCACACTAATGCAGCACTTGAATTTCAATGGCAGCAGGCCACTACAGGATGTAAATAATTGGCCCATTAGCATGTGCAGCCCACTTCACAGCAGAATTTGGGTCGGAGCTGCTGACACTCTGTCGGAGGAGAGCAGTTTGGAGAACAGAGGGTGAGCCTGCATCATTATTATGTAGATAGATAGCATCCAGCGACAAACAGCAGAGCATACATTTTCGTCAGGCTAGCACATTTACTTTTGCCATTTATTTCTCTTTGAGTCCCATCACACAAACTAAATGTAACGTGTCATAGTGATATAATTGCCAACTGTCAACGGACGGAAACCTGAAATTTCCAGTCTGGCTTCAAAGATTTACTTTTGGCATGGGGTAGCTGGTATGTTAGCTTATTAAAACAGCTAATGCTATGAGTTCAAATATTGGTTAATAAACTCTGTTTGCTCTGCTTTCTGGTCTTGTGGCCCTGCACTAATATACTGTAACTATGATATGGGTTACCATATGATATTATCTGTTTCTAAGAAAGATGTCTAACAAGGCTTTATCTTTCAGTCATGGGACTGTGCTTGGTATTTTGTTTCGCCTCTCCTCCACTAGAGGTCACCATGGCACAAACTCAAGTGATTTTATAAAGCAACCCCATTAGACATGAGCTCAATTTAACACAATAACATCATTTAAAAAGAAGAAGTGTGGCAAAAGGAGATCCTGCACTGCATTGCAAAGAAACTCACAGCGTATCCTGTCATTTTGGTCAAGCATGAGAGCTGAAAAGCAAAGCTTGAGAAAGGATATTTGGTTCTTATTGAGCGTTAGGGTATGGAGCCGTGGTAACCTGGGCAACCGGAGGTCATTTCCGAGAAGATTGTTGTCCACAATCAGCTCTTCCAGTTGGCTGAACGCTTTCAGACCTGTCAGTGACCTGCAATGATAAGGCAAGAGAGGAAAAATTATATGGCCCTAAATCTGGGCAGCCATTATGTGCAGAAATAAATATTTCAGGCGAGCCCTTTCACAGGCCGGAATAGTTTGGGCTTGGGACTGTCAGGAGAGTGAATGATAAGAATTAGTGGCGCTAAGATCCCCTGGCATGGTGCGGCATCCTTCACACACTGGCAGCGTGAGTGATGAGGGTCACTCGTGAGTAGCCAGGATTCAAAACAAAAGGGCTTCAGAAATGCAGTGTGCGGGATGAATTTGTCAATGTCTTGTGCCTTCAGGCACCCAGCTTTGCCTGACCCTAACCCTCCATTCCCAAGATAAATAACTCTGTCACAGTTCACCTTCACTCCCCCAACACAAATTTAACTAGTCATCCATCATTTTCCCAGCACAACTATAATGCTTAGCCACAAACGGAATGAGTACAACTTCTGCAACTTCTCCGATGAGCTGCTTACAGTTAAAAACAACTGCTTTACGGGGGGAAAAGTATGACGTTTCTTCCTTTATTCCCCATTATGACACCTAATCCCCCACAGACACACGTGCACGCAGGCACACGGTCCCCAAGGACTTCCCCCACCATGCGCTGGCATAAACATGATGGAGGGTGGTGCTCAGGGTAATGTCGGGGCCTTCCAAAGTTCATGGCGTGGAAGGTGCATAAAAGCCGGGGTGTGTGTTTCTAATCCCTCAAATGGCAGAGGCTGACAACCTACAATGTTAATGTGTCCAGCCTTAGTTAATTGAAATTTAGGTCTGTCAGGCTCCTTGAGCAAAGAACAATTCGATGGCAACAAAATGCTAGTCTTCGGTGCTCTTGGGGCAATACAGAAAAATAACACCTGCATAACATAATCTTATGGATTTTGTTGTCGTGAGACCTTCTGTGATACAGTAGCATGGAAAATCCCAAGGCAATCTGGAAAGAGCTCACAGGAGTAAATGTTGATATCTAGCCAGGTGAAGTCTGTCTTTGGAAGACACCCAACTATTGTACCAACGAACAAATCGGTCCTGCTGTCACTGTTATAAAACTCTCTGTTGTGTTATGCAGATACCTTGCTCTTATCGTGTAGAACATGGCTGATGAAATTGTATGAGCTTTAAAAGAGGAAGAAAGCAAACATATAGAAGCAGACAACCAAGAATTCCAACCACAAGAGAAATATGTTTATTTTGTACTGTCACATTCAAAACTCAGAGAAATGTCCCTGCTCGATAAATGAAAGCTGTTCTGCGAGCCCCCTCCACCTGTTTGCCTCGGCTGTTTCTGGGCGGGTGTAATGTTATTAGCCGCTTAGTTAAGAGGCATTCGTGTGTCACAGGGGGTTGCTTATTAATTGTTGTTTTCGTGTCACTACTGCTGTGTGCAAAGGGTGATTTAATCAGTTAAATTCACAGCCAAGGGAGCGGCCAAATCACATTCACTACAACAAACAGGGATTCAACCTTAATTTACCCACAACACGTTGTACCTTAACATTTGCGCTGCCGTATTATAAGCAGCATCTGTACAGTGCAGAAAAGGAAAACTTTCAAAATGTGTTGCTAACTGAATGATTAATTGCCAAGCACTTAAAAAAATGAAATGGTTCACCAGAAAACAAACATTTATTCACTCCTAGTCTTTAATATGGAAGCCCAATTCTGCTTCAGAGTAAAAACATAAATAAAGTACAGAAAGAAATAGCTGCAATTGATATAAGTGATACAAAAAAGATACCGAGACATATAAAAACTGTGAGATATGAAGTTGCAACATCTTTTCTCTGAGGCAGAGACTCCAAACCCATACCTTGCTATTTTGTCCATGGGATGTAAAGAGAGAAATGTTGAAGAACATTCATGCAGCTCTTTTCCACAGTTCACAGTTCATATTCTAAATTATATTTGCCATTTATTTAAAGATCATCTTGCATTCTGCATATTCACATTACTATGCAAAATTCGGCTACGTCACACTTTAAAACGCTTGGAACAGAGCATATTGTGGACTACTTTTATTGACACTTTAATCTGCAATTTTATTTATTTATTTATTTATTTTGCCTACCATGGTCATTTTGATGTGTTCTTATATGGAACATGTTCCAGATAATAACAAACAAATAAATGGATGGTGAGAAAATCCTGAACATACACTTACAAAAACTAAAAATAATGTCAATATACAAGCAATCTAAAACTCAATAACACACAAACACTTTCAGGTAGGAACCTCTCTGACTCACACCTCGTCCCCATGGGGAATCCAAAACTGACTGCACATTTTCGCCACCATCTTCAAAGTCACACCACAATGACAGAATAGCACAACACAGGGAGCGCCATCTAATCTAAGGCGAGAAGGAGAGAGATGGACGGAAAGACACGAGAGAAGGAAAGAGAGATAGATTTAACGAGCCACGCCAATTAACCCACTCCTTGTTAAGATAATTATGATCAAGCTCATTGTCACAGTGAATATCTCAACATGTTTGCCAGTGCGGCGTGTCTGCCTCTCTCTGCCTGAGTTAGCACACAGCTCACAAAACAGGAGATTTAGCTGCTAAACAACATACTGCACTGGAAAAAAACACATGATTACACATGAGAAATAAGGCGACCAAATGACCATGATACAAATTAAAGACAGGTCAGAGATGGCTTGGTGGATAATGCGGGCACTCCAATATAGCAATGACCCATGTTTGAATCCAGCATTGAGTGATTTACAACATTTACATTCATAACAGTTTGTGAGAAAAAAAGATTAAAATAAAATTTTGAAATTAAAATAGCTTGGATAAATCTGATCTTTGAGCACATTAAGCATATTATTTGGATGACTGAGCAACAAAATTGAAACACACCAAGTACAAAGTGTGCTGTTGGAACAGCAACATAATACATGGTTTAAGATAAACAATAAGAATGATAGTTTGAACACTGCTGATGTAAGCGCCATAAACGATCAAATCAAAAATCCAACTAGTGACAGATGTTTTCTCCTAACAAACGTTACCTCTGGAAAAAAAAATTACCATCAAAACTTTACCTATGATTTTTTTTTCATTACTCCACGTGGTGACACATTTGTGGAAATATTCCCCTCGTTAAACCACCAACACAAAAATGAGAAACAAAATCATGGTGTCTCTTCACATCTTTTGTGACAGGGTGTAGTTTTACAGAGATACAGACACTAGCTCGTATATGATGCAGCTAATTATTGGGACAAACAGCATCCTGACGGTAACTCTTGCTCATATAACTGGGATGTCTCGTAATCCAATTATTAAACACAATGCCTACTAGAATGAGGAGGAGAAATACTGACAGAGAAAGTTGACAGAAGGTCAAACAAATACATTATTACCAAAGGTTTACGTTAAAAAGATCCCGTGTAGATAGTGACAGTTTGCTGACATGTGAAACAAGCGCTCGCTGAGAACGTCTGCTTCCACGCCTCTTCAAAAGACCGCCATGTAAATGCTGTTAAGCAACCTTTCAAAGCCAGGGCCTGTAAAACAAATTACTATGCAGACTATCCTCAAAAGAAGCCAAACAAGAGGACAAGAGCTCAGACAATGACACAGAGATGGCTTGACAGAGATGGATGGATCGATAGACAAATACTAATGCGGACAAGCTGATTGATAAACTGCTGCTGACAATGGGGAAAAAACACTCTGTGATTATTGGTTAAAATGTCAGTTACTGCAGCCATTAGTCAGTCAGCTTTCACAGGTCACATGTCCAGGGAGGGAGAGACAGAGAGAGAAAGAGAAAAGGAAAGAGAATTCTGAGATACACCTGCCGAGCCGATACAACTGAGTTAGCAAACAGTGCTAACCGCAAATAACATACTCTCAGACACAGCGCTCATTCAAACACACTCACGTTGCCTTTGTATTCCGAGTCTGCGTTCCAGCAGTGATCCCATTCAGCAAAAGCCTCCTTCTGTATGATATTCCCAGCTTTGATATTTCCCTTTGCTATGGCCAGTAATTCCCTTGTTTGCTCAGCGGTTTTAAAAGGCCTTTCTCTTCTCTGCTCTCCCCAGTGTGTCTGTTCTTGACAGAGCAGCTCTGATCATTCTTTGATATTAGTCTCTCTCATATCCTCGGCTCCACAGTGTCACCCATGTGTCTGGTACCAAAACTGGGTCCCAGAACAGCCACGGGCGATCTAGACATACATACTCACCAGCTGATCTGCAAGCGGCACAACGGCTCGTTCTCAAAGTATGACTCGGGTTTGGTCAACAGCGGATGGCTACAGATTCCAATGTTTGGGATCTTTTCCTGTGCGAGGATTGGAATCCGACTTCAGGCCTTGTTTGAAAGTTAAAGAGGGGAGATTTAACATCAAAGCTGTCTCCGGTGTAGGAAAAGTAATGTTTTTATTCCGAAGAGACTGCGAAGGCTTGGGAGTGACAGGCAAATTGACATGCTGTTCACAGGGCAAAAGATAAATGTTTGATAAATTGGCCAATCCGGTTGGAGTGATGGGCTTCATATGTGCATAATGGACTGGCTGCCTGGCAGTTCTGATTGCCTGCCAAGATAAGAAACTATAATGAATGAAAGAGGAAAGAGGGGTTGGAAAAACAGTCATCGGACTGGTTTTAATAAACGTGAAGGAAAAAAATGCACATGACACCACAAAGCTGTCTATCAGAGGACACGACAAACTCCTCATCGTACAGAGAGAATAAATGAATCGACTATTTCTCAGAGGTAGTTGTGATAAATGTGAAGTAGAACGCCACATCTTCCCATTGTGTCAGTTTTTAATCAACCCTACAACCTTGAATATGATCTTGACACCAGCTTCATGCTGAATATATGTGCCAAAGAAGCTTAGGAGCACTCCCACTTTCGAGCCGCATGCAATTCTGTTTTCAATCTTCAAAAACATGATGCTTCAGATGCAGCGGCACTATAAATCTTCAGTTTGGCACTATTAGGCAGCCATTATCTAGCTTAATCTCAGCCCATCCACCCTGGCTGACTTCAAACATGTCACCAGCCCTTGGGTGGCAGCAATTTACAGATCCCATGTGTAAGGAAATGGGCTTCAGCTATGTTGCAATTTACATGTGTTAAAGGCTTATGGAGCAGTTATCCTGCAGTTTTAATGGGGACACACACTGGTAGGGTGATTTTCTTCCAATATACAATGTACATTTGGGTTTGTTATTTACGTGGATATTCACAAACCTGCAGTGCATAATTTGGCTCCATTAAACAACACTATCATTACAGTACTGCATATAACACATAAGTAACGGATAGTTATATAAAAAGCTAAATGCTAGTCTTTTGGAGCTTAACGTGTCAAAGAAAAATTGTGAAAAAGAGAAAAAACTCATGGGGTTCCATAAATATAAACTGCCATATTTAATTAGTCTCAAATTGTGGATTAAAAGAGGAGATAACAAAGGGTCACTTAGGAATGGTTCAACCAAAAATGTTCAGAATTTACTGGTTCCAGGTCTTTGTTTTATTTTATATGTTCAAGCTTCTGTTTTACATACATTATAAGGAAAGTCTATGCTGATTTACACTGATGTCACTGTCAATAAATAAATAAAATTGCTTCAGAAATCTTGATATACAGTATAGTCAGGTGTAAATAAGTTCAGACCGCTCATTTGCATACCGACATGGATGACAGCTGTTAATGCACAATTACAATTTTAGATCAACAACCTGTAATACTGTATAAGATTTCCATTCGAACAGAGCATAAATCTAGGCTAGCCACTGCCGTTTTCAAAGCACAATGCAAAACTGTGCCATTTCATTCACTTATGCTCTTCACTCGGCAGCACATATACTTACTTGCCGACAACACGGCAAAATAAAAGCTTGCTAATTTTAAGTTTGAAAATGAAGGAAATTCATATGAAAAATAGGATTTTATTTTTATGTTTACTACAAAATACATGTCTTGTATTGTAATACTTTCCATTTGTTAATAAAATAGTATTATCACACTTTAAGTTTTTGTTTATTTTTTTTATTAGAAAATACAGGTTGGACGTAAGTAAATGGCAAAATTTCTGCATCAAATATATTTTACAGTTTACCAAAAATTTAAATTCTGTCATTATTTACTCACCCTCATCATTTACTCACCATTGCCTTCCACTCTACAGAAAAAAAAAACCCTTGAGACATTTCTCAAAAGAATAAGAAAGGTTTTGAACAACACGAGGATTGGTAAATGATGACAATTTTAATTTTTTGGGTGTACTATCCCTTTAGGCAGCCTCTGACTGGACCAAGCAGTTGATTCAGGTCAGGCAGGCGGGGGTTCGACCAGAAGAAGGACTGAGGCTAGGGATGAAACGCCTGGTGAATTATAGACTGCCTCTCAAGATTCACAGCTCTCAGTGGTAGGAGGTTAATATTCTCACATGTCATTAGGTCCGCTGGCTCGGCTGACGGCTCATTGAATCAGGCAGCAAATGATTTCCTCATGCGGCAAAGGACAGCACACTTCAAAGGGAGAAGGGGCTGAGGTAAGAGCCGCTCCGCTGTGATTAATAGCCCTGGATCAGTCGAGGTTGGCCGTAAGGTAAGAATGTGACGGAGGCTTTTGACAAAGCTGACTCTTTAAGCTGGATTTGACCCCCCGGTCCTGGCAAACTTTGTTTCCAGTGCCAAGTCTGACTGACCTGATGGGCCCTGTCAGGGGCAACCTGGACTCCAAGAGCTGAGCTGCAACCTTGTGTTACAGAGTACCGAGGGTGTCTGTCCAGTCGCTGTCTAATCACATACCCTCGCTTTAGTAATGCAAAAGGCACAACCTGTAATTCAAAGGACAGCTTCTGGAACAAGCGTGTGTGTCCTTTGGTGAAATAAATACAAATTGTGGTCGTCTAAATTGAGCAGCAAATCATTTTAACTGAAAATACAAAAATCTGAAGCAGCACCATTCGACATGAAGCCCTCAAGACATTTAAATTTTTTTGGAAGCTACAAAAATAAAATTCATGGATGTTTTTTTTTTTTAATGATAAAAAAGAACAGGGCTGACATGTATACAGTGAGAAAGTGTCAATTGTACAGATTCTGCATTACCATTTATACTGTATCTGTGGTTGTATAGTCTCTGCAAAATATTGACCTTTGCAGACAGGCGCTTCCAATATAGACATCTTCTTGGATTACAATGGGATTTATTTGGTTTTGAGGCATCGCAACACTTGTGTCCAGTGTAAATAGGGTTTAAACGAAGGTTGTTTACTGTTGAATTTCTAGCAAAATAACTATATCATGCTATACATTGTTACCATGACACAAAATTACTCATACCACTGATATCACATACTCTTCTCAACTCATTAATATAAAACAATTAATATGAAATTAGGGGTTAAAGGCATCCTGCTTTATACTTTCCAACATGAACACCACACCATAACCAGCATCAAAAACATGAACATTATGTAAAATATAAGTGTTATTCTTAAGATTAAAGTAAAAACAAAGCCAGCCACTTTATTTTGGAAGCACTGCAGCGTAACTTTATATGGGTCTGCTGGTAGAGAAATGGTCGACACCATTTCTCTTCATGCCTCATGGCCTTCCTGTCTCTGGTGCAACCCAGTTTCTTTTAAACGACACCACTGACTGATTATACCTCTCCTCGCAAAACAAATGCATTCTCCCTTTCGTACCGCTGCCCTGAAAATCAATAATTTTCTTTACAGACGGCACCGCAGTCATCTGCCATCACTGTTTATCTGCGAAGGAAATGTATCTTAAGGCACTTTGCATTTAGATAAATACCAAAAAGTAAAATCAATGACTTTGAAAATGATGCAGTAAAAGAAGAAAAAAATAAAATAAATGGCTTAAGGTAAAATAATTGCAACCTGCATGTATCCATTAGGCAGTTTTTGCAGAGGAATTACGATGAATAGGTAAAAGTTGAGTCTTTATTCTGAAAAAGATGTTTTCAGTTATTGCAATATTTCAATATATACGATAAATGATGTAAAACTAAGATATGCACATACTTTTGTAGTCTATTGTCTTGTGGAAATTGTATATACATGTTTGCCTTTTTTTCAATTTTATGTTATTACATTCTGCCCAGTAATTTAATAAACACAATAAATGTAATTTACTCCCTTTGATAATAGCACGCAAGCATAGTTTACTGTGTAATCTGCTTATTGCATTATATTTAATGCTGTAAACATGAAACATGATTGAAAAAAAAGATACTATTCATAATTACTATTCACAATCATAATTACTTTTGTTTGTCTATGCACAGATATAAATAAACTGTGGATATTCTGAATAAGTTTTTACGGTTTAATATACGTAGTCATTTGTCCGCTGCATAAAATCTTAAATCAGGGTTAACAAATTTACTAGTGCATTCATAATTTGACTTATTTCGAATTTTTATTTGCAAATACTGTAAATAAACATGGCCACTGGTCCCAAAGAGCAAGCATTTGACTGGAAGGCACAAAGAGCACATTTCCTCTACGATATCTGGGGTTGAGGCTGTTGTACTGTCAAGCTGCAGCCCTGTATGCTTGAGCATCTATCTAATAGCAAATAATCACTACCTTGCTGTCACTTCATGGCAAATGATCAATGACACTTGATGGATGACCCTGTCTGGAGCCTGCCCGTGGTCTGCATCACTCCCATCCCCTCTCACAACCACATGAGACAGACATGATTCCGTGCCTCATGGCCAACCACACATTCCTCCCAAAAAGCTTTCATTTCACTTTCTCAAAGCTGTAAATGAGGGGCTCTGAGAGAGAGAAAGAAAAAAAAAAAGCTTGGCAGATGCCTGGAAAATAAGTCTTTATCTAAACGATGGCCACTAAGAAAAGAAATCGTAATTTTTCAATATTAAAGGGAAATTAAATCATCTGATGATCTAATTGGGAGGATTACGGTCCCCCACCTGCGCTGTCACTCTCTGGGGCCCCATTACAAGGCCCTTATTAGTTTTTACTTGGCAGATTAAAATGCGAGCGTCGCAATCTTTGATCTCTCACTTGCTGACACAAATCCTTTCAAGCCCCAACATTTTTTGCTGGGTAATTAATGCTAATTAAAAGGTTTGAAGCAGTCAGTGAGCGCTGCTCTTCTCCCGTCCAAATTGCCATCAACTTCCCCTATCTACGGATCTGCATGTCATGCACATTTCCTCCTCATGCACAGTTTTATCGTAGTGTCTATGCAAACAACAAATTATAAACTAAATGTAGGCAACTTGCCAAAGTGGTATCTACTAAGTGAGCATTTGCAGACATTTTGCAAAATAGAAGCACAATCTTTAATACTAAAATAAACAAAAATACCGCCGTGCCGCATATAACTTGTTGGTTTCAAGTCAATTCACCAATCTCTAATTCACAAACAGAATGCAGGAATGATGTTAGACAGCTTAATGTATGTTTTAAACACTTTGAAGCTATAAAAGGCTTTGTTTATGTAACTGTCACATGTGAATGCGGCCTGTCTACAATTTATGTATTCACTGAAAATAGGTTAACGGCTTTAAAGTAAGGAATTGTACCTCGGCCAGGTTTGATCTTCAACATTTCCAAATACAAATAAACAGTGCAGATATTGCTGCTACATATAGTCTTTTCAATCGTGTTAAGTAAGAATATATGCAAACAAATCTGGTTGCAATTAAATAAAGAGTGGTTTGATTTAATTGCAAGTCTCTCTACATTGGCGATGCTTTGAAACCACTTAAATATATGAGGCATATCCACCCTGACTCCATCATCACTCACTTATTATGTTGTAATTAGCTGTCACTCCGCCATATCATTATGTAGCTCAGTTAAGTGTCAGGTATGAAGATGTCTCTTCCTGACAAGCAAAAGGCAATATCATTAGACAATGCTACAAAATGATAATTACATTACTTCTGCATCAGTACCAACCCTATGTGATAATTAGAAGCATATTTAAACCAATTAAACTCCCGATGCAGTCTGTTTTCCCCTGTCAAACATACAGTTTGACTTTTCCAACGCCCTGTCACAAATATATCACGTAAAATGTTATTGGGACTCGGAATAACCTGTGCACGTAAGGATGAAAAAAGGGAGGTGAACAGCAATCATCACCGTATTATGGTGAGAATATAAATTTGAACTAATTATGAACATTACATAATCCCTATAAATCAACAGATAACTCAAATTAAGGAATAGTTCATCCAAAAGTCCAAAAATTCTGTCCTTATTTACTCTCAAGTCATTCCAAACCCATAAGACTTTCTTTTCACGCAGGAAACAAAAGAAGTTATTTAGCTGTTATGTCCGAACTGCTCTTTTCCATACATGAATGACAGCTGAGGCCACAATTTACATAGTGTATGGTAAAGAAAAAAAATTGTTGTAATTGCTTTTACTTGCTTGATTGCTTAATTGATTTGCTTAATTTGATTTATAATACTTAAATAATACGCTTAGTGTTAAATGCTGATTTGACCAACCAACATGTCTTTTAATAATGTGCTTCTATGCACATAAAACACATTATATTTTTCTTTTTATAGCACTTTTTATGTCTAGCCATCCTAGACATTGATCTATTGCTACATCACTCAGATCAAGCAGGAAATGGGAAGGCCTTTCTTTGTCTTTTCACTTGTTTGCAGATGCCCTCTCTAATACACAGCCATGGCACTTTAAAAGAGGCATGTGATGGATGATTTATGCAAGTTTAACTGAACTTCAGTTTGAAGTAAGATTATTCTTGTTCTCTCTGCCATTGCTTCATTACCTTAGAAAAGCAGGAATCATTAAAGGAGGCAAGTCCAGTCAAATCTCAGCATAATTCTATAGAGTTGAACTGCTGTCAACATCATTAACCATAATTTCTCCAACTTGCTTCAAGTGACTTATGAAGTGTTCTTTATTGTATAATGATCCAAATCTCTTACAAAATCGCCCTCTTCAAAGGGCCCCTGGGACGTACCACCCATGCAGCCTGCCGACATGTCAGAGGCAAAGATCAAATGAAGCTCAGTAATTAGGCACTTTTCTTTATCTTACAGTCGCCTGTTTACTTCCATTTTCAGGTGACAGTCATGTAGCTGTAAAGTGAGCATAAAAAATGAGCATGCGGTAACGAGCAGAGGAATAAGGCAAAATGCTTTGATGTCTTTTGTAGTTCAAAAGCATTACTGCTTATGATTGCAGACAGCTGAGTTTGAAGAATGTAATGTAAACACTGGCCATGTGAAGGTTTAGAGGGTCACTAAAATAGCTCATGGACAAATTTGCTGTGATAAAGCAGTGCTCATGTTTGAATATTTAGATTTTACACTTATTCAAAACAAAACGACAAACGTTTATACAAAAGTGGGGGAAAAAAGTCAATCATCACAATGTATAACATTAAAAAGCGCAGACTGGATGTGAAAAATGTTCTCTTCAAATATATTTCGAAATACTCTTCGATTAGACGTACAACCTTTAAAACCAGACTCAAAATATATGGGAAGTGTTTTCTCCTGCCTTTTCAACATTATAAGCCTATTTATTTTTCTGTCCTAAGTATGAACAATTACATATCCACGACTCTGTCAGAACAGCCTGTGATGCATTTTTGGGTCACGATCCACCCGTTGGGATCACTGGTTTTCAATATCTGCTTCTGCATGTACCATATGAGTAATGATTGTGTTTGTTATATGCATGCTACGTATGAAGCAATGACAAATTAGCCTGGGAGATGGCCTCATTGGTCACAATAAAAGATGCTCTCTGTATTTTGACTGAGGAAAAGCTGTTTTCGTGTGTGCGCACACCTTTATCTGTCAGGGTATGTGTGTGTAGCCTCCTGCTCAGCAGGGGTGTTGAGGCAGTGCTGCAGGGGTTATGATTTTCAGGGGCCTGAGGTCCTACAGTAAATCTTCAAACAATTTAGACAAACAAAAGGCCATTGCATCAGGAAAAAAGACAAGGAAAAACAGCAAATAAGCAACATCAATTACCGACAGGGTTGACCTGTGAGCCCCCACACCACGGCTGGCCCCTCACACCCAGGGGTGGCAGATTGAAGCTGACATGCCTGGAGTGAGAACAGTGCGGCCTCACAAGGCCTTTCCTCCAAGTGCGGACAGAACGAGCGAGAGTGCCAGCAGTGGGAGCTATGAATGAAAAATCACGCATAATAGGTCCCCGCTTTAGTTTAAAGTGAAACAAAATGGCTCAATTTGAGCACTTAGCCTGTGGAAAATTGGCGGCGCTGAGATAGGACAGGAACATGTGAGGGGACAAGCGAATCAGCCCTCTGATAAGTAGACTATAAGGGGAACAAAGCCGGATGTCCAACAGGCTTACCAGTGAACTCAAGTGCGATTGGGCCCCTCGAATTGCCGCTTCAGTCTCCGCTCGCCCTCCAAAAAAGACCTCCTCTTTCCTCAGATGCTTTGTGCTCAACCAGTAGTTAAATAAATACAGCGCTCATTTTTGTGTCGTCCCACTGGATATTTGTGTAGGGATGAGAGCAGTGTAAATGCATAGCAAAGCAAGCTACAAGCTAACAGACTGGATTACAAATGTAAAATATCTCCTAAAATTGCTTACTCTATTGTAATTGGGAACCTGCATAAATGTTTATGAGAGTAAATGTTTATAGCATAGTACACTTTTAATTGTAATTTTTTCGACTTGGATACTAATGTCCACAGGATCTAGGATTTTTAATACTGCTACCAAATGCATCAGAGATTAGATAGATAGATAGACAGACAGACAGACAGACGAAACTACATGCAGAACTTAGTATAATGGAAAATAACAGCTGTTTTCCCAAACAGGTTTTCTGAACCCTACATGCCTGCCATAGCATAGCAATAGCAATAGCATAGCATAGCATAAAGTCTGTAGCCAGACTATTAAATTGAAATATATTAAAATAGAAAACAGCTATTTTAAATTGTAATAATATTTTAAATGAAAAACATTATTTACAAACTTTTGACCAGTAGTCTATACTATATATACTTTATTTATTTATTTATGTTTGTTTATTATTATTGGAAATATTATTCTTTGGTTTCCGGCACTGTACACCTTAAAATATGAAACCTTATTACTGGTCATATATTTTTCAAAATAATAATAACTGCAGTTATAATAGATGATAAAATGCATGTATTTACAGTTATACCTTCAATCCAAAAATAACAAAGCACTAAAACGTGCTGCACAACACAATGCTCCAAGTGGATGCTCTAAAGCTAAACTTGCACAATCTGATCTGTGTTTTATTGACCAACCTCAGACACAGTCTCTATAGTAACAACACACACACAAGGGTGTAAAGGGACATTTAGGAACATTGCCCGAGGGACTGTTTAATACAATGGAGTGAACAATAACACCAACCTACACAATAGACACCAACACCAGTGAAAGCAATCTGACAAGCTCACTATTTCATACTAAATATGCCTTATAATCAAACCTCTGTGCTAAATACACAGCTATAAAGCAAGACCAAAATTTTGTTAAAAAAATACAAGTGATTTTCTATTTTAATGTGTACTTCATGTATTTACACTGCACATCAGCTGTTATTTCAAAAAGAACAAAATAGGAATCTGGGTGATTCATGTTCACCGACATTGACAGCATTGTCAGATCCTGCTGTATTCTGTAAATCAGACATTAGATCATAGCAGGTGGTGTCATTTAAGAGGAAAAAAAACTCTTTGATTTTAAATAAGATGGAAGTAGAGCAGTCATAAAATATTTGACCTTGCTAAGAGCTCTACACACCTCTCTAATCTGACTGGCTCCTTTTTCAAGCAATAGAGCTCTTTAAATCGCTGCAGCTATCAGCACAGCTCAAATAGGTCTATAATAGAGCCCTATCTTCTTTGCAAATGGAAATCCAGCCAAGGGAGGAGATGGGATTCATTTTCATCTCGTTGACTTGCAGTACAACTGAGAGTTTTGTGGAGGAGACACGAGCCTACAGGTCAATTTCCATGTCAGCGCTATCTGTTTTTTTGAAAATGTGCAGCTTTGAAGTTCAATTTTATGCAGCGCTGAGGTGAAGAGCTTCATTAGGGGTGCTTTAAGTATCATTTAAATATCTAAATGTGTATACAGTACAATTCCATGGTCAAAGTTGTCCCTTGCTCAATACTCAACTCTGCTTATCTGCTTTAAAGTTTTGATTAAATAGAAAAGGCACAGATCTTTCCCAAGCCGCTTTTACGATTCCTCCTAAAATGGATTCTGCAGAGAAAGGGGGAGAAGGGTCAAATCTGAAGTGACACAAGACAAGAAATCTATTTCCCCCCTCAGCCCCTTCCTCTCGCTCACATCCTCCAAAATGTAAATGCATTCTTGCTCAGTTCAAACCATAAAATACTGCCCTTGAAATATTGAGTGACAGAAGGAATTATGGGTTATTGTACTGTCAAATGCAAGACAGCTGTATGATGGGATACTGTGTTATTTAGACAATCAGAAACTTAAGAGGCAAAGTGACACATGCCCCCCTCCCACCCCTTTCTCTCTCTCTCTCTCTCTCAAACGCACACACACTTAGACAAGCCTGGTGATCACTGCCAGACAGAGAAAGCACTTGAAACACACAGAGGACCAATAGCAGGAAAGGTAAAGATGCTCTTCTTCCATATGTAGTACAGTTGATACACTCTTATGCTACAACTGCTTGCCAGAGAGGTGTATTAACTTCACACAGGAAAAGTTTACACTATTGTGATGTGAAAGAGGTACATTAGAGCAACAAATGGATTTTGTCTACAATTTTGTCTCACTGTGTACAAAGATCAGGTTAGATTAAATTTAAGGCACTTAAAGGATTTGCATTGATACAAGAACCCACACATACAGATCCATTTACCCCATTTGCACTCTGTAATACCATCTGCTTTAGGTGAATCATATAAGTGGACGGTGCTAACTGTATGTTTAAAGGGATAGTTCATCCAAAAATTTACTGCTAATTTACTCACCCTCAGGCCATCCAAGATGTAGGTAGAGGTCGACCGATTGATCGGCCGATTTTTTTTGTGCTGCAAATTAGGCCGATTTATAGGCAGGCGCATCTGCGGGCAGTTAAGCGTTGTTGCGGAACGCCGGAGAATCTCTCTCTGGCTGCGTAAGACTGAGCAGCTCACACTCTGCAGCCGCTTCTTGATCACACACAGCTTCAGCTAATGATGGCAGGGCAAAACAGACCGTTTTCGAAAGCGTAATTACGTTTTACCCTACTAGAATTGATGCCAGAAAGTTATCATATTCATAAGTGCAAGTCATTTGCATGTGAAAGTAGAAACATATGCAATTCAGACGAAACTTCTGGGCTGATTATAACGTGCACGATAACTTTCCACAATAGCCTCCACAATGTCATCGCTCGTGGCCAGCGCACTCTTAAGCAGTTATGAGCAGCAGGCTGTGTAATATGTGTGAACTCTTTTATTTTTGTTATCACTTGGCCATTTGACTTATAGAAGTGTCCAGTGTTTCCCATACATTGAGTTATTTGTGGCAGCTCGTCACAACAGACAGACCGCCACAAATAGATTTTCCAAAAAGCTTATACTTCCTGTGTTTTTATGAAGTATACGTGAAAAGAACCGACCGTCTTCAGAAAAGCTTCTATGTCATTTTCATTTCTTCTTTCCTGTAATGCCTGATAAAGTAGAGCTTATTTGATTACAGCCGTTACCGGGGAAACCGCTATATCTCCGCTCCAACAGCCCCTCCTGCTGGCAGATAATGGATTTGCATTTGCAAGTCTGTGAGAAACACTGGTGTCTGTCAGCAACCATAAACAAAAAGCATGCTTCAGAACTGTTTTGAGAAGGTGCTTAAGTTTTGAGCCATGTATTATTACTCTGAATTAGGCTACTACTACTATTACTATCTTGTATCCTGCAATAATCATTTACTCAAACTCCCTTTTATGAGATCAATGAAAAAAAAAAGAAAAGAAAATCAGCCAAACATATCGGCCAAAAAAATCGGCATCATATATCGGCCATCGGCTGCCCTGATTTCTAAATATCGGCATCGGCCAGTGAAAAACCCATATCGGTCGACCTCTAGTCAGTGGGGCCCGGGGGTTTTAAAAATAGAGGCACACTAATTGTATTGGTCTGGGATCCCTGCCGATTATTAATATTATTATTTGCTTAACCACTTTAAAATGGCTTTTTGGTTGCTTTTAGTCAGAAAACGTAAAGAAAACGACATACATACAGCAAGCTAATATAATTTCACTTACCTGGCCTAACACTTGAAACAAACCTCCATCCCTTCTTAAAAGTCTGTGTTAAAAAAGAGCTGCCTGTTGCGCCATTTTTGCACCTAAATTTGTGTATATACTGTTTTAATGACAGCTTGGTAAATCTGTTGGCGATCAGATATTCAATATCGCTACTCATCATAAGTATTTGGTACATTATCAGCGCAGCGGCAGAAGTTCAAACTAATATCACGTAATTTACGTCTCTCTGATGATTGGTTGATATCAGAAGTGAGGCTAGCCTCCCTTGCAAGGGTTCTTTTCTCAACACTCCTCAGCGCTAAAAGTGAACACTCGATGCTGATTTTACCAACGGAGGCACGAGAGCTCACCTCTCCCCCGGGCTCCCCCTACCCTTCTCTATCATTAGCGTTGCAATTACATCAGCAGATTCGGCACATTCGCGATAGAAAAGCGGCACGTTCACGTTATGGTATTACAACTGTGAAATTACAAACAAAAAAAATACACATTCCGAGACATGAACTGAAATGAATTGTGAATTTTATTAACATTAAATCGTCCTCCTACCATTTTCACCTCAAAATTATGGGGAAACTGTGCCTCCCCTGCCTCACCTGACGAGCCGCACTGCTATAGATGTAGGTGACTTTTTTTCTTCTGTAGAACAGTAAAGAAGATTTTTAGCGGAAATCGTAGTCCTTGGTGATTTATAAAATGCAAGTCAATCTGGTGAACAAATCTAAAACTGGCAAAATATAAATCATGAGTATATTTGGTCAGATTGTACCCTGGTATACACAAGATTATGAGGGGGCCACCGACCAAATTTTAATGAGTGATTCGTTAACTCTTTCCCCTCCAGCATTTTTGAAAAAAGTTGCCAGTGATTTTGATGATTTTCACTAAAATTGTATGGCCTCCAGTATATTTAGCTGTATGAATATTTGAATATGCAATAAACCAAAATAAAGACCAGAGCCTCTACATTTAAACAAAATTTTATTTCTAGCTAAAGCATTCTTTTTCTGCATTAATTTTGAGGCAAAAAAGTTGAGAAAATCACATTTTATCAAAACTACATCTGGATAAATACTGCATACTCTATAAAAGTATAAAATCCAGTAAATCGCCTTATATAAAACAAATAATAGCAAATAATATTTCTGTAAATAAGGTGCTAGGACATCCCAATATAAAACTATATTTATATATATATATGATATATACTATATATATATACGAGACTATATATTATATATACACCCACACAAATATAAAACATACTTACCATAGAAAAATACAATAGAAGAAAGATACAAATGAAACAAACAGTGCTTTGTGTTTTTTATGCAAGTCTAAAGGCTATTCAGTTAACAGCCTACTACAGAAATTGAATAATCGAATGTAAAATAAAACATCATAGCTGTTTTAACAAATGGCTGCCCACTGCTCCGGGTGTGTGTTCACGGTGTGTGTGTGTGTTCACTGCTGTGTGTGCACTTTGGATGGGATAATGCAGAGCACTAATTCCGAGTATGAGTCACCATACTTGGCCACATGTCATGTCACTTTTTTTTTTTATTATGTCACGTCACATAGCCTTCACTGTAAGAATGAAACTTCCTTTGTTTCTTTTTAAAGCTACAAAAGTCCTTCAGTCAAGAGCTGTGAGTGATTTTCTCTGTCTTGTTATTTGATTAATATTAAGCACAGTCAGCAGCAGGAATATTAGCCTGCTGTCACTTTAAGAGCTGCATGGATCCAATTTACTGTTACACACTTATTTTCATTCTCAACTGTTTAGATTCACTTATTACATAAATGATGAGGGTTTACGTGAATAATCACCAAGCGCTGCATTTTAACCAATTTTTTGCATGCATTTGACCGTTTAGGCGTGCACCTTAAGCTAAATGATCACTTTACTTGTACGTGTTCTGTTCCGTCTCTGAGCGCATGCACAGAAAGCCTCCTGAGGAACAGTGCAAGTTCTCTTTTGCACTTTTATAAACATGAATAAATCGAAAAAACTTTAACAAATCAATCATGTCCCATTTTGCAAATGTTATGTGACATGATTTTACAGATTTGTATGTGAAATTGGGCTTTTATGTAGGAGAAAGTACACCGCTGGTAAGAGAGTAGAATGGGGTGCAATAATCGTTTTATCTCGATTATTATATTTTCATAATCGTTGGAGGCCGAAATAGAAATCAAAACTGTATTTCAATGAATTGCACAGCCCTAAAATTAACCATCTGAAAAAAACAGTTTGCAGAAAATAATCTTACTTCCTAGTTTGCCTGAGGCTATGGATTACAGGTAATAACGTTATAAATAATGTTCAGTTTCTTTCAGACCGAGGACCTTAATATATCATCAGGAGCCATGGGTATTAATTTTGCCTTCCCTGATATGCTTCTTTTTTTTTTTTTGACTCTCAATGTGACGGTAGCCATTGACTTGCATTTTATAAATCACCAAAGACCATGGCTTCAACTAAAAATCTTCTTTACTGTTCTACTGAAGGAAAAAACTCACCTACATCTTGGATGGCCTGAGGCTGAGTAAATTGAATCAGCAAATTTTAATGTTTGGATATCTAAAATGGTTTATGACATTTTATCACGTAAAGGTAGTTGGTTATATGTGACCGCATTTGTCCTGATGCTTCCTTTCGCTGTTTGTGAACCCGGGAAGGTAAAGCTTGTCTGTCATATCACTGTGCAAAAATCTCTACACAGCATAAACATACACACTACCGGTGTGTCAAAAGTTTATAATAATTCAGATTTAACAGTTTTTTGATAAAATCTCTTTTGCTCACCAAGACTGCATTTATTTGATCAAAAATACAATAAAAACAGTAATATAATTTGAGTACTTGCCATAATACATTTTAAAACATATTCAAATAGGAAAAACAATTTTATTCGAGAGCAACAGCATGCTTACTTTAATTTTTGGCGATTTATGTGATGCATGTCCTCTTGAGGATACGTGATCACAAGTGGTCCCAAGAGACGAATCTGAGATGCGTGTAAATACCAGATGCATCATGACTGACCCCCCCCCGAGACGGATACCACATGCAAACGGCAATTGTAACCATTAAATGAAGCACACATTTACCATAAAACCTCACTAAATACACTGAAGATGCCCCTCGCTCTCTTTAAATGCATGCATTCATTTTGTTACCAATTAGTTGAGCTGAAATCCCAGCAAACAACCAACATGCCGAGTATAAGATAATGACATCCATTTTTCCACTTGTAAAATAAAGACACAAATAATGAATAAATCAATTTTTCAAGATTGAATTCAATAAAAGTAACTGTCTAATTTGTCACATTTCAAACGCAGTGACAAGTAATTATCATTATTTGTTGAAAAGACATTCATTACTACAATAAGAATCAGTATGCTCTGTAAATAAAGAAAAGAAGTGCTTCCATTTAGTTGGATTTGCTAGAAGTTGTTTTTGTGTCCTGCAGTCACTTTTACTTTCTTTGTACAGAAGCTATAGGGCTTGTATAAACATGCCCACACTACATTATACAACCATAACCTTAGTTATTGCCAAAAATATATATCCTGTGTATTGTTTTTTTTTAACACAAAAGTACGTTTTAAAGAAAGGTTTTAAAGAAACCATAAAAGTATCATATGCATAAATCTAGTTCATACAATTTGTGCAGCATATTCAAAGTCTTCTGTGTGTCCAGATTTTAAAATGTCACATCAACCTGTCACACCAAAGTGGTCTTTTTTTTTGAGTTCATAAAGCTATATGACTTCAGAAGGACTTAAAACAAAATGCATAAAACACTTGGGCTACTTTTATGGTGCTACCTTGTCCTTTTGTTGCATGGATAGATGTGGATACAACAGTGTATACGTGTGTGTGTGTGTGTGTACATATATATCTCAGTGGTGTGCAGTGATGTTCTGAAACATTACTTAGACTACCAGAGGGAGGGAAAAAATATTTTTTATTTATTTTTTTAACAATGTAATCAATATTCTGTTTATTAAAGCCATGTATGAATCTCATCAAGTTAGTGTTTTTAAGCATTTTACATTCATTACAAAATAATAACTGAAGGCAGTAACAATTTAAACAATATATTTTATTTGTGAACTTATGTTCAGCTATTCTTTTTAATAGTTAACTTAACTATTTTTGAATTATTCGGTTCATCAGTCATCAAAGCTCAGTAAATATTGGTCACAGACAGAGATTTACTTTAAATGATTACTCACTAAAAACTCCCACAGATCATGTTTTCAGACCATTTCGAGTCTTATTTTGATGTAACACAGTGGTTATATCTAAGTGTGTGAGTTGTTTACTTACTTTTTAAAATGAGACTTCCCATTAATTACATTATATTGTTCATTCAGACTGATTCGCGAACGTATGAAAACAAGAGGCGGGATTTATCGCATGAACCAATCACAGCCGAACATAACCAGTCATATCGCGATGGAGGCATTGTCTCCTCTCACGTGATTTTCCCCCATTCATTCTAAATTACCCCCCACCAAACTCACCGCATGCTTTAGGGGGTCTGTTAAAACTCAATGGGCCCAGGGGAGGCAAGAAAGACGCAGACTCCCACTGTAACTTTACCTGCTGGTTTCGCTGTTGGACAATGTTTCTTTAGAAAAACAAGTAGTTTGTACAATTTTAGTGTTATATTTTATAATATTGGCATTGTTTTATTTTTGTACTACGAAATTTTTTTTTCGTAGTACAAAGTTTTTTTTTCACTTGCATTTTTTTCAGTGGATACGCCGTAATTTTTACTCATAAAGGTAAGAGTAATACATCATTCGTAACTGTAAAGGGTCTACTTTTATCTGTGTGCACTCACAATATCAACAAAAGTTGTGCTTTTATAAAATAAAGAAAACAAACACGATGCACTTTCTGCCGTCTCGTCTTGAACAGGAGCGCTTCACAAAAATGAACCGAAAATCAGCGAATATTTTCCTTACAGACATGATGAATATATCTATAAAAAGCTTTAAATTACTACTTAACGAAAACAAAAACTCTTTCATTATAATCATAATCCGTAAAGACGCAATTCTCTCTAAAGACGCGTCTGAGGAGATAGCGAGTCAGGATCGGCAACTTCATCCTTGCGACACAGACTCAGAAAACACTAGTTTATTAGTAAATAATTCAAATATCTCCTTACTATTTCCCCCGACACATTCAAGGTAATTACTTTTGCTGGTGCTTTGCAGCAAACTTAAGCCTATTGCGTGCATTTAAACACAGAACTCTTCAGTTGCGCTGACGGCGCGCTCCATACATGCTGCTGCTGCGGGACACTAAACACCACCGAGCCGCTCTTGACAGTCGCGGTAGCATGGTCTCGTGTTGTTTCCACCAGCGCGGCAATCTTTTTTCATCACTAATTGTTGGATGTCTAAAATATAAAAAATAAGGAGAAGCCTAAAACAAGCCCGATGCCCGGCCCGCGTCTGAGTTATGACTTGAAAATTGTCCCGAAGCCCGGCCCTAGAGGTGTAAAAAAGTCGGGGCCCATCGGGCCCGGGCTGAAATGCAGGGCTGCAGTTCAGGCAAAAGGAAACACCCATACTATGCAGCAATCATCCTTAATTACAGAAATGTGGCAAAACATCTCTGGAGAGAACCTCAGATTATTAAATTCGAAAGTGCTTTCCATATTTGGATCAACATAGGCTACATTTGTGAACGCACATTTTCTGCAATGTCACGCTTCCGTGCGTGTCTTACAGACTGCAACTTACAATCATTGTGCTGTTACTCCTTTCGAGCCGAATTTCACAAAATTGGTCAGCTCCCGACAGCATCAGGTGTTTCATTAATGGTGAGTATAATTATTTATTTATTTCAATGAATGTAATCAATTAGATATCATAATATTTAGGCTATAATAGCCATTATAAATCTGGTTGGTTTGTATTGGGGACATAATATGTAAATGATATGCGTGCGGCCCTTGAGACTTGCAATTGGACCATTCATATTTACCAGTTTAGTGCACAACTATGAATTAATTTGCAGCAGTATTTAGTCACATAGGCCATACAATGAACTGCTGCTGCATGTAAAAATATTCTTCAAAATTTTTGCTTTGCTGTATGGAAAAATGGACAACATATGGGTTTGTAACAACATAAAATTACAGATTTTTCATTTTGTGTGAACTATACCTTTAATGCCACAAGTACACTTGAATTTCTGACCTCATCAACCAAAGTGCGCTTATGAAGCGGGAAAGTAGGGCAGTCTCTCCCAATTCATGAAGTATGTTCCTCAGCTTAATTTCCGTTGACTGCTGAGTGATGTTAAACACACAGTGGGTGTTGTGAAGGTTTGAACCAGTAAAGCTGCTCTGAGCGAAGATTAAAACAGGCAGTTTTCCACCATGTGCAGGAAGTTTCTGATGAGTTTGATGAGAGAGTGATCGCAGGTTGGCGCTAGCTATAAACACCAGATCTGCACTGGACAGCCCCTGCTCTTCGACACCCATCAATACATGTGGCCTACAGGAAGTGCTATGCTACTCGACCTCATCGAGTGTACTGCATCCATTTTTGCCCTAAACAAACGGCCTGTGGCGAGATACAGACTTAAAACAACATTTCCTTATTCAGCCTGGATTTATTTACCGCTCATGTTTATTTAGAAAAAAAAAGTTTAACAAGTGGAAGTATTCCTGGCCTTGAAAACAATGACATATTGATCTATTGCTCTAGAACAACATGCAATGATTTAATTGGCTTAATATCAACAGAAACGCATAATTTAGAACAAAAGTTCTCCAAACATTCTACGCCGTCCATGATCCAACAGCGCGGTCCTGTTGAAAAATATATTTTATGGCTGTGTACACACACACAAATCGATGATAGCTGCTGGGTCTGACATATAAACTGTGGGAAATCAAGATTGCAGGTCATTCCCCATTAGGTCTTGGCAAGGAGAGCTCCTCTACTCCAATTGATGGATTCACTGCATTTGAAAATGACCTGTAAGGCCGGGAGGTTGAACAAAGCGGCGGATATCAAACAATGCAAACCTAAATCAGGATTTACATGCTATTTTGCCCAGGTGGACACTATTGTTGGCTGTGTATAGCTTTGGGAACTGCTAATACTACATACCATTGGTCGTTCTGTAATGTCAATTTCAGAATTACCATAAAAATCTAAGGACCTACATGCACATACAAACACATTCATTTCATACATAAGAGTATTGTGGCTGTGTCACGTGAAGGTTAAAGGGCCTCATAGCTTTTATTTCACCCGGCAACTAACTGATAAAAGCATGGAGCAAAAGTTAAACACCCTCCATTGTTTTAACCGGGGACCATATTTGTACTCAGTGAAGGCAAAGATTAAAAGCACAGTCACACCCAAGAAAAAAAGGAGGAAAATCTGTCTGCCTGATACCCAGGGTCAAAAACTGTGGTAAAATGTGCAGGTAGGTAAAGCCCTGTGTGCTGAACAGCCAGCGTCTCTCTTTCTCTTTCTCTCTCCCTCCCCCCCTCTTTTTTTCCCTCCCTCCGTTCTGCAGTGCTGTGTCCTGACCTTGCTGCTTCCATGCCCCATCCATCTTGGGCTGCTTAGCCATTTCGCTGGCTTCATACTGCGCAGATTAACACAATTCATCACCAGAATCATCCTCGATTCATCACCCTTTCCAATGAATGTTTTGACATCCAGTTAATTTTCTGCTGATGATTTATCAAATTATAATTACCATGCTCTGAAGGGCTCATTTATTATGTTGATACATGATAATGGCGCCAAAGTGGATTGAATTTTAAGTAAGTTCTCTGCGATTATAACATATGCGTTATTGTGAATAATGTTATGCGATTTCGTTTCTTACAGCCTGGAAACTCCTGGGACTTTCCTAATGTTATAATAAGCAATGCAAGAAGAAAAAAGGGTTGGTTGTTAATTCAATTTTTTTCTGAACAAATTGTTTGGCTGGGTGAGCAGGGGCCATGAAAAAGTTCAATTAAATTCAAAGCTCCCATCTAAGATGCTCAGTAATTAAAGAGCCTACTAATTCAATCAGGGGGTCTGACTGGAGCCCAGTGCGTTAGACTGTTTCTTAATAGGTTATAGGTTATTTTGCACATACTGCCCACATAGGCACTTCATTAGCCTCCTCTTTACAATTCACTCCACTCTTACCCTCATTATTATCCCACTTTATTAAAATCCAATGGCCAGCTATCTGTTTCTATTACCGAAAAGCCCTGCTGCTTAACATGCCGTGTTACTTTTAAGGACATTTCACCAACCTGTGTGCATGTAGAGAGATGGTCATCTATGAATAGCTTCAATTTGTAACTACAAAAAGGAAAAACTGCCATACTAATGTGGGCTAAACAGTTACAACTTAACTTACAATGTGTTAACTAGAACAGTAAAATATACAACAAATAATAGGATGCAGAACATTTAGAGTCTAGATCTGTATATACATTTGCACTGTCTATATTTATGCATATCCAAATATATACATCTCGCCTATTAAATTACAAGATCACATCTTAATATACATAAAATATTAAAATGATTATGTTTGAAATAATATTTTTTTTTTTAAATATTATATAATTATATACAGTGGCATAATACTAATGCATATTACTATACATAAACTAGTAATTGTCTCGTTTTAAAACAGTTAAAATAATTTTACATATTACAGTTGCATAATATTAAAGTATACTTCTATTCAGAAAACACTATAAAATAAAATATAATATAGTCTAGATTTCTATCATTTGTAATTTTAATGTCTGTCCACATGTCAGGCTGATACATGTATACATTATGCATATATAATATACTATTGCATAATACATATTATTATAACATTATAATACATAACACTACTAACTGTAGTGTTAAACTGAATATATAAAATGTACAATACTACATAAAACGTAAAAAAAAATATATATAAAAATATTATATTTTAGGTAAAAATTTTAAAAAATTTATTAACAGTGCAAAAAAAATTTATACTAATATTATACACAAACTAAAACTAATACCGTTCATTTAATAACTACAATATATCAAGTTATAATGTAACTGTAAAAAAAAAAATAAAATGAAATGTTTACAATGCAAAACATATTTATCTAACCACATGCACTGCTATTTATTTTTCTGGTGAGAAACATACATTTTCTGAACTGTGCGCTCCCTGAAAGCAGGAAAAAGTTTAGGTGCTTGAACGCAGCTGCAGAACGGTCAAGATATTTAAGACCCGAGCCCAAGTTTGCCTCTCAGACCAATATCTGACTTCTGCAAGAGCTGTAAATAATCATGCTTCATTTGAACAAATGTAGCTTTTTAAAAGCTGTTGACCTGCCACATTTCAGTGCAGTGTTATGACACAGCAGCCGTATCAGCTGCTATGTAGAGCTGCTAACCTTTGAAGTGTTAATCATCTGAGGTCCACATGCTGAAACACTGGATCCTAGTGCTACTCTGGGATCCGAGTAGGTGTGAAAGGTTACTGAATGCAGAAGAATTATCCTGGCGGCGCGAGCTATTGTTTATAGCTATCTATTTTTTTTTGTTGACTCTTTGCCCTTGGGCTGGGGCCCATAAACAGCACTATCCCCGCGCCCTGGCGGCATCTCGCCTTGTAATTGTGAGTCCCTCTTGGATGTCCCAAAAGTGAAAGATGTGTCTGGTAAGTGAGAGAGGTCAAACATGAGCATGGAAATTTATTACATGCACTGCAACCAGATGGAGGCAGCCCATCCATCAAGCCGAGCTGTCACCCCGGTCACAAACGTTTCCCATAAAGAGGCTCCCTCTCTCACTCTGGAAGCGGGAAGGCCACTCGCTTGTGCCCGGGTGTTTACAGAAACGAAGCCCTCAAAAGCACAACAGCGCCCTTGTTTAATCATCTCTGCAGCTCTCCGGCTCTCCTCTCGCTGCCGAGGCTATTTTTAAACTTTACTTTTATCAATACTTTGGTGGCAGCTCCGGGAGATATTAAAAGCGTTGCGGGGAGCAGGGGAAGGGCATTTCTGACACTTGCTCCCTCATTCGTCAGAACCTCATAGGCCCGTCGGTGACAATGAAAAGATTTCACAATACTGCACGGCAGAAACTCATTCTCCCCCTCATCCATCATGCTCAACCCGCTAGCCGTTCCACTGACCTAATCTGTAATGCCTGGCTGCTCACTGGAGAATTCTTAAAGGCACCCTTCATTAATTGTGCTAACCCAACCGCAGGAAGCACAGGGACAGCTTGCTGTCTGAGACTACCGCTTCTCTAAATGCTTCAAATATGCCTTAAAGATCAAGAACTGAACATAAGTAGCATGCAATGAGTTAATGCTGCTACCTAAAGAAAAATGACAAGAGAAAGTGGCCTTCAATATAATTAGACTGGATCAAAACTCTGTGACGTTCTCAAAGTTTTAAAACCCTTACTCCAACAGAAATGTAACCCAACATAACCAATGACACGAGTTTGATGAAAAAGTCTTTTGGACTAAATACTAATCATTATGATTATGATTTAAGGGATAGTTCACCCAAAAATTTAATTCTGTCATCATTTACTCACCCTCATGTCATTCCAAACCCGTATGACTTCTTGTTTCTTATGTATTTTTTTTTGTGTGTCCATACACTTCAAGCTAAAGGGGTAACATGTTGTTTTAGACTACACTAACTTTCATTGTATGAATAAAAACAGACAATACATTAAAAATAATAGCGGGAGCATCTTGAGCATTCTGCAGAAGAAAGTCATATAGGTTTGGAATGACATGAGGGTGAATAAACGATGACAGAATTGACATTTGTGGGTGACCTAGCCCTTTAAGTCATGAAATGCTGAAGAATCATTATAGACCTCATTCATTTGATCAAATTAAAAACAAGAATGCAAGACTGCTGCACATTCCAACACTCTAAAGACAGACATGCAATCACGCATCTTGTGTTTGTGCTGACGACTGCACATTTGAGGTTAAGAGGTGAAAGGTGAGAGGTTTGTGCATCTCAGCTTTAATTCTCCTCCTCTCTGGTCATTGGCACTGGGACTAGTGACTGTTAGTTAACACACAAGAGGACAGAAGCAGCAAGTGCTCTCTGACCCAGGACCAGCTATTATAGAGTTGTATTCCCCAATCCCCAGACCAGTTCTAGCTGCCAAATTTCCCACTCTCTAACTGTGCTGTCTCTACATCTGTTCAGTCTGCCTAATGTGGCCTGTCTCTTTAGCCAGTCTCTGCAGGCTGGCAAAGTGGGGGGAAAACATATTCCTGTTGTTTCAATTCATCAATCATTTTGAGACAGATACGGGAAAGAAATGAAGGTCCCTGAATTGTTGATGTGAATGTCTTTTATGATACTGAAGTACTGTTAGAGACAAGCAAAACATTGCCTATTTTTTTAAACCGACCAACACGTCAACTTCTGGCTTGACCAGTGGCATGTGTTAGAGGCGGGACTAGCAGTCTGTGAGCACTAACCCAAAGTACTGGCACATAACTTGTCTGGAACCATTGTTGCTACGGACATAAATTATTCCTCAAATTGTGCAGATTTTATAACTTTGTGAAAGAAAAATGGTTATAAAAATAGACTTGCATTGTAGGAGGGACAGAAGTCATACCTCATTGTTATAATTATAAACAAATTATCACTTGAGTCTGGAGACTAGTTGCCAAATATATATGTATGTATGAATGTATGGCAAGTGGTGACTTTTTTAACCGGGTATGCTGAGTGATAAGAACCCAGGGTGGGGAGATGGGGGGATTCCCCCGGTCTATATGTCTCTCTGCATCTGCCAAGTAATTTTTTTATTCACAGTGAATATGAGTTAAAACTCCCACCCGGGTGACAAAATACCCAAAAGTATTTAAAATATTGCAAAGTAACGTTGCAACCTTGCAAACAATAATACAATCAGAGAAGGACTTCAACTGTAAGCGACACGAGCATACGCAAAACAATATGATGTTTGTTATTACAATTTTATATAGCCTAGCCCACGTTTTCATTAAAAAAAAATTATATTTACCGCTTAGGCAATAACGTTGACAATAACGTATATCTTCAACATACACATACACTATGACCAACAATGTAAGTTGTTCAGTGGACTTTTAAAATTTGCTTTGCTTGAGAAAATAAAAATATACAGTTAGAGTTTTTTTTTTCTTTTGATTTAGTCAAGTTGGTTTTGCATCAAACACAATGCAATTTTCAGCAATCGAGATCTGGCAGCAACAGTACATTTTTCCCACTTGGGCGAGCGCTTCGCGAACAGTTTACCTCGCATATTATATCTGCCGCAGACCAGCAAATCACCGAGAACGCGCTATAATCCTGACGAGTCATAGCAACAGAGTGGAGGCGAGAAAGCTGCGGAGAATCCGCTCACCCGGAAGCAACCGCAACTGACGTAGATTTACAGAAAATGACTGCCGTTTGGTAAAAAAATTATTTTACGTACTTATTCCTAACTCTTTAAGCTACATTTCAAATGACAAGGGATAAACTTATAATCATGTTTATATAAATTATCCCATTAACTTCTTCTCTCAAATGGCCTGGGTATGCGGAGCATTCACAGCTTATATGGACGGAACGCCACTGGTATATATGTACTGTGTAGAGAGAACATGTTTGATATTTTGAGTTTAATTTTAAAAATATCATGCACATGTTTCTTTGTGAGTTTTGTGTGTTCGGAACAACTTGAAAGTTGTTTAGTGTATGATGCCCAGTTTAACTCCGAAACCATTTACAAAGTTGGCAAATGTATGATACATAGTTTACTTCAGCCTTTAAGAGGTTTGTTAGAATATTATCCACCCAGAACACCCTAGAAAATGCATGGCAACACCTCAGCAACCGCATAGCAACCCCCTGCATCCACTTGGAATACTATAACAATGGTGAGTTTTGGACAGGTACAGGTGCATCTCAATAAATTAGAATGTCGTGGAAAAGTTCATTTATTTCAGTAATTCAACTCAAATTGTGAAACTCCGTGTATTAAATAAATTCAATGCACACAGACTGAGTAGTTTAAGTCTTTGGTTCTTTTAATTGTGATGATTTTGGCTCACATTTCACAAAAACCCACCAATTCACTATCTCAACAAATTAGAATACTTCATAAGACCAAATAAAAAAAAAGGTTTATTGAATTGTTGGCCTTCTGGAAAGTATGTTAATTTACTGTACATGTACTCAATACTTGGTAGGGGCTCCTTTTGCATGAATTACTGCATCAGTGCGGCGTGGCATGGAGACAATCAGCCTGTGGCACTGCTGAGGTGGTATGGAAGCCCAGGTTGCTTTGATAGCGCCTTCAGGTCATCTGCATTGTTGGGTCTGGTGGCTCTCATCTTCCTCTTGACAATACCCCATAGATTCTCTATGGGGTTCAGGTCAGGCGAGTTTGCAGGCCAATCAAGCACAGTAACACTATGGTCATTGAACCAGCTTTTGGTGCTTTTGGCAGTGTGGGCATGTGCCAAGTCCTGCTGGAAAATGAAATCAGCATCTCCATAAAGCTTGTCAGCAGAAGGAAGCATGAAGTGCCCTAAAATTTCCTGGTAGATGGCTGCGTTGACTTCAGAAAACACAGTGGACCAACACCAGCAGATGACATGGCACCCCAAATCACCACTGACTGTGGAAACTTCACACTGGACTTCAAGCAACATGGTTTCTGTGCCTCTCCACTCTTCCTCCAGACTCTGGGACCTTGATTTCCAAATGAAATGCAAAATTTACTTTCATCTGAAAAGAGGACTTTGGTCCACTGTGTTTTCTGAAGTCTGAAGTCATCACAATTAAAAGAACCAAAGACTTAAACTACTTCAGTCTGTGTGCATAGAATTTATTTAATACATGAGTTTCACAATTTGAGTTGAATTACTGAAATAAATGAACTTTTCAACGTCATTCTAATTTATTGAGATGCACCTGTACATTTATTTCTAAAATGTAAAGCCTAGACATTTTTGCACCTTTATTTGGTGCTGTCAAACAGAAATGACACACTGCCGTTTTAAAGAGAGCTCATCTATGACACCAAACAGTCCTTTTGTTCTGTATTTGTTCTGTATTAAAGTACAAGTCATTTGAATATTGATACTAACAAAAAAATATTCTCTGGAATAATCCATTCAAAGGCAGGCGAGGTGAAATGTGTTTACACTGATTAAAACACTCACGACCGTGTCTCTTCCCACCAACTGCTGATTGAGCATCTCTCCTCGGAACCTGTGTTTCCAGTGAGTATTGATTATTGCATCATTCACTAAGTCCACATAAGAGCGAGCTGAGGTTATCAAGGGTTCAGCAAACAGCCAGTGGACAAAGCAACACCAGAAACCGCTCTCTCAAGTTTGTGGAGCGTGGCCTGTACCCTGCTCTTCCCGAAGAGACCCACAGCGGACCTTCTTTTGCCCAGAAAATAGCCACAGGCTTAGCTCGCTTGGCTACAAACGGCCCAACCGGTTGCCAATATGCCGGAGGCGCCTTACCACCCACGCTTTAGCACGGACCCCACTGCTGACCATAAATACAGTGCAACACAGCCGCCCATTCTGAGAAACAGACCACACACTAATAGATTAAAGCTTCTCTTGGCCAGATCTGCCAGCACATACATGTCAACTTGTAAGATTTCAACAAAAACATATCTGGCACTGGATGGGAAAAAAAACATCTTTCAATAACTATGTTTAAGGAAAAACAATAAATATCATTCAGTCTTTAACTGGAGAAATTAAGTGCCAGAGTCCGCACAGATGGTGACATTTTTAAACCTTTCTCCAATTTACATGTGGAAGAATTTTATGGAGCAATATCAAGCATGAAGGGAGTCCTTCAGTGATTTCTGACAATTTAACTGATTCCCGTGACACATTAAATGGTGGGAATGACAACTTAACTGCCCTGGCAATCAATATCTTCTATTACACTCATTATCACAGGCAAAATATGATGCAGGGTCAAATGAGATTGGCAGCACTTTTCTTCAAACTGAATCGCCTGTCAGGAATAGATTGAGGATTCATTGCATTGTTGGTAAATAATTATACATTTATGTAAAAATGAAAAACAATTTTTTTTTGTAATATCTTCCAGTCACATCTGGTCACTGTTCTTTTTTAAATAAAAAAATCATTTAAAAAAAATCGAATCATGCAATTAAAGTTGAAGTGTGCAATTTTCTAAATGCTAAAATATTTTATTCTAATCTAGTTATAAAGAAATAACAGTAAGCCATTTTAGGTGGATTTCTTTGGAAAGTAGGTTTGTTTATATGGGCAAATTTTCATAAATACAAATGAATCCAATCTGACTTCAGATTCTGAAATATCTCTTTATGTGAACCTTAAACTTCGCAATCTGATTTACACATTTATTAACATGTGCATTATATGTATTCCGAAGAAAACTTCAACGCATACACAGTTCCCAGTCACCACATTAATAAAATGCTATCAATAATGTTACTGATGCTACCATGAGTATAACTGTTGTTTTAGTTTTTGCCTTGGTCATATCTAAAAAGAAGGCTGAGATAATATGTCAGAAGAGCTTTTTTTTTTAAACAAATATTTAGTAAATATTCAGTATCCTCCACTGACCAGTTAGTGATACATAAAAACCTCATGTACTGTAAACATATGCATCAGGGCACCATGCAAAATTTGCAAGTCATTTTTTAATTCAATCGAGAAAACAGTCTGATTTAAGTGTTTGCATGTGCTCGCCGATCACAGAAAGCAGTATCTGCCGATCCGATCACCGATACGATATTTTTAAAGCCTTCTTTTTATCATGTAGAATTTATAGTGATGATCCAATCAAGATTTTTTGAGAGTTGAGGGTTTCATTTGAGGGGTGGAGGGGGGCATTTTTAGACATTTTTCAGAAATCTATATTTATCTTACCTAAATGTTTAATCATGCACTGTATTTTTGTTTTTACAATCGTGTTATTGTTGCACAATTGCTTGCACTGCGCAAAGCCTGATTTTGTGAGCTGTATGTGATTCTCCATTTGCAGTGCGTATGTAGTCCATATGTGTGGTACAGAAGCAGCACGGACTGTGCTTTCACACAAGACCACCGATCTGTCTCCCTGGCTGTGTGGCATTGCTGTGACCATCAGTTGAACACACTTTATCATTATTTAGCTTTTAGAATGTTGGCCAAAAAAGGTCTACGTCAGATAAGGCCTGTTTTATCATTGATGGTGATGGTTTATGTTTCTTTATAAGAACTTAAAATTATAGCGCCTCTGTTACGTAAAAGGGTATCCTGTTCAGCTCCACAGACCTAGCCATTGTTTTTTGCACTCGTGAATGATTTCACCCCAGCTAGACCATTATCAATGAAAATCATAATTAGAATTATATGCATTTATGGTGTAATTACTACATTTTTGTGTCAATGCATGATCATATTTACCACAAACAATGCGCTGTTACTTTAATTCAGCGAGTGAGGCCCAGCAAAAATAGATTCGGTGCGGAAATGATCTCTGCACTGCTGCAGACGCACCGCTCCTAAATGCACAGCCAGACCGCAACCGTGTGTGCAGTGTGAACGCTTTAATCCGTTAACATGAGCACGGAAAAAATACGCACCACATACGCACTGCAAACAAAGTAATGTGAACCTGGCGTTATGTGTGTGCGCTGCGAGTATGCATGAGTGTACGGTCTCCAGGAGAACACGCGAGTGTTGAATGGTTTAAATACTGGCAAAAAAATAGAAAAAAATGCAATTTATAAACATTAGTGACGATGCGACACTACCTCGATAGTGCAAGTGACAATTCCTGTGTGTCAACTGTGCAGCATGCAGCTCACTTATAGTGCAGACGCGATGTGATTTGAAGACATTTGCATTTTGAGAGAGCGAAAGAGAGTGCGCTCACCCTGTTTGTGAAATTATGTCTCTCAGAAACTTTTTCAAATTACTTTATAAGTTATTTAATGAAGAAATATGAATTGTACATCACCTAAAGCATTATAATTATTTCACCCGCGCCGGACAGAGACTGAGACGGCGCCGCTGCATGTCATGCCAAACCTCTCACGTGACGGCAGGCGCATCATCAGCTTGAGATCGGTTTTATGAGATTGGCCTTTTTAGAGACCACCGATCAAAATCATCCTAAAGCGATTATCGGCCGATTGTGATCAGTAGCCGATCAATCGGAGCACCCCTACTGATCGCTATTTCAGGGTTGTACATAATTCAGCTTTAAAGCCAACATGAAACATCATTTGTAACCCTAATTTTATTTCCATAATGTGACACGGTATTTAAAAAATAATAATAAAAAATTAAATTAGAGGGGGAAAAAGCTGAGGGTGAAGCTTAATTTTATCCACCAGAAAAGACATTGCACAATAAGAGGTGCCGTTGAAGTCCGGAAAAAAAATGGAAGTTGTTTCTGAAGTGGAGGTAGTTGTTACTTTTTAATTACATATTATTAATACTTTCAAGTAACAAGCACCGATGAACTAAGTACGTGTAGTAAAAAAGTAAACCGGTCAAATAGTGTCAAGTTTTCTTGTTGGCCTGCCATCTAAGATGTCCTCTAAAAAATTCCGCACACAGCTGAAAGCAATGTCTTTGTCTAAAGAGTTGTGTTTTTAACCTCTGATGTTACAAGCTGTTGAAATGTAAGGAGGGGTAGACAATTAAATGGAGGCTTAACCTGTCAATCACTCTCCTTTCGCCCCATCACATCACAAGCTCTGTTCCACCTCCTCTTTAACTCCTCCTGTGATATGCCGCTGGCAGCTTGGACAGCTGATTGACAACCCTCCTGATCCGAGCACAAGATGGTATCCTAAGCTCAGATGGGCCGGTTAGGACAGACAGGTGAAGGTCTGCTGTATAGAGAACTGGAGAATGAAGCAGTGAAATAGAGGCAGTAATTTAGGAGTTTTAGCCGAATTAAGGCTAGAGGTGAGAGTGGGGGCTGTCTTGGATGTCCAAACACTTGTCTTTCCGAGGGGTAATTTAGGATTTAATCTCCACTGCGACCATTGGCCTATTAAGGGTCTCATTCATCCTGGAAGGAGGTGAGGTTAAGCAGGTAATATTACAGAGAAAGAGGCTCTTTGAGAAAGCTTGTGAAAAGCCATAGTGTGTTTCCTATTACTCGCTCCCAAACCTTTTGGATTCCAGACAGTTCTGTTAACCATCAGCAATTATCTCCCTGTCAAAGCGAAAGGTAACAAATTTCCCCATATCCAGCCAGGCAGCAGCATCAGCTGGACATGAGCATCATCTGACAGAAAGTAAATCACCGCGCCAGCCAGCACTTTTGACAGACAAATGCACTACCTTGGAAAACCTGGGCCTATCACTCTGAACAGCATGGAGAAAAAAATGGATGAGCCTCTCCCTGTTGACCTTACTTTTTTCCCCTATCTCCCTAGCCCTCGTAGTTTTTTTTCTTCAAATAAGATTAAATGCCTCTGGTTCTGTAAGCACTGAGTAGTTCCAAAATATGAGCATTATTAATGGTCTCTACAGTGAGCCGTTTAATCTTGTGCCAGGCTGCAGCCATCATCTTACCTCACCTTCCCTTTCCCCTCCCAGACAGAGACAGACACAGGAAACAGGAAGTAAGCTGCACAGACATGCTTTATCTGACGAGCCGTGTCCTCCTGTGAAGTTTTAAAAAGTCTGATGTGTACAAGTGGAACAGTTAACCAATGCCGAGTCAGTGCACAGGAAAATATGTTGTTTTGTAACACTCATTAGCCAAGACAATGCCAAAATTCGTCTGTGGTTGGGTTGAAATGATAGCATATTGTGAGAAGGATTCAAATGAAAACATCCATGTTGGCAGTAACCAAGGGAAAAATTTGAAAATTGGCTGGTTAGCATTACTACCTGTTAAATCTTGCTAGTAGATGTTGCAATTACACCAAAAATATTTCTCCATCCAAATGAGCCATGCATTTTAAAATGATTTTGAACACATAACTAATAATAAATTGCTAATATTTCTTAACTTTAGTATTACATAAAAACCTCTTGTGGTTCTTTTAAGCAAACATTGCGCACTTTCAGGGGGTCCTGCACCAGCTGAGTAGCTACCGTTGAGACAGGAATGCTGCAACATGACAAATTTTGCAGTAAGCATGATCATTTCCAAACTGAACACAACACACAAAGCATTTGAACCAAGCTATTTCTATCCAGCTATCAGGATGTAATATCAAGTTTAAACTAAGCAGATCAGATGCTATGTTTGCTTGACATTAGCGGTATATGGCTAGCTTGTATAACATGTGTCCGAAGAATGTGATGATGAGTGCATGGGACAGACAGGTGGGGAGGAGAAGACCAGGTGACTGAGACTGAAACAGACATGACCTTTTCTATTTGTCAAACACGCTCAGGCTTCATTTCCTCAGCACGTCACTGCAGCTTTCCAAATTACTCCTCAAACCATTTCCCTCATGAAATGGGCACACAGAGGCCTCAGTCAAGGAGAGAGGACTAAGTTTCCATTTAATGAAATGCTACATCCCGTCGCATTAACATATTCATTCTGGAACAGGACATGGGCTGTCACTGATGCCCAACACCACTGGTTGCTGTGAAGGCAGGGAGCACTTCCTGCCACCAGCTTGTCAAGCCATATAGGAAATCTGAAACGATAAGCTGTCTGACTGGATCACACATACTCAGACTGGCCATACGAGTAACAAAGTCTGAAATTTAGTTTAAAAGCAAAAAATGTATATGCATAGAATCTGCTTTGATATGTGATTGCGACATGGTTTATCATGTAACAGTATTTGTAAGCAGAATTTTTGTAAACAGAATTATAAGAATAGGGTTTCGGAATATTCCGCCTGTCTCTCATTGGTTGCACAAACAGATAGTCCTGCTCTAAAGTAAAATAATTGGTTGAGCCAATGTTGCTGTTTCAGTCTGGTCTACATTGGAAATAGCTACCTAATGAGTTTCAAAAATGGCTGTCGAGTGAAGAGATGATGGCTGTCTTAAAGAGATGGCTCCCTCTAAAATAAATATTCAGATATAATTTAATCACCCTCGTGTTACTACAAACCTATATGACTTTCTTCTGTGGAACACAAATTAAGATATTCTGAAGAAAGTTTCAACTGTTTTTGTACATACAGTGGTGTGAAAAAGTGTTGGCCCCCATCCTGATTTCTTATTTTTTGCATGTTTGTCACTTAAAATATTTAGATCATCAAACTAATTTTAATATTAGTAAAAGATAACAAGTGAACACCATGCAGTTTTTAAATGAAGGTTTTTTTTTATTAAGGGAAAACAAAATCCAAAAACTACATGGCCCTGTGTGAAGAAGTGTCTGCCCCCTAAACCTAATAACTGGTTGGGCCACCCTTAGCAGCAACAACTGCAATCAAGCGTTTGCGATAACTTGCAATGAGTCTGTTACAGCGCTGTGGAGGAATTTTGGTCCACTCATCTATGCAGAATTGTTGTAATTCAGCCACATTGGAGGGTTTTCGAGCAAGAACCGCTTAAGGTCAGCCACAAGCCTCTCCATAGGATTCAGGTCAGGACTTGACTAGGCCACTCCAAAGTCTTATTTTGTTTTTCGTAGCCATTCAAAGGTGGACTTTTTGGTGTGTTTTGGATCATTGTCCTGCTGCAGAACCCAAGTTAGCTTCAGCTTGAGGTCACGAACAGATAGCCAGACATTCTCCTTCAGGATTTTCTGACAGATTGCAGAATTCATGGTTCCGTCAATTACGACAAGTCGTCCAGATCCTGAAGTTGCAAAGCAGCCCCAGACCATCACACAACCACCACCATATTTTACTGTTGGTAAGATGTTCTTTTCTGAAATGCAGTGTTACTTTTACACCAGACGTAATGGGACACACACACCTTCCAAAAAGTTCAACTTTTGTCGCGTCAGTCCACAGAATATTTTCCCAAAATTCTTGGGGATAATCAAGAAATTTTTTGGCAAATGAGAGACGAGCCTTTATGTTCTTTTTGCCATGCAGACCATTTTTGTGCAGTCTCTTTCTTATGGTGGAGTCATGAACACTGACCTTAACGGAGGCAAGTGAGGCCTGTAGGTCTTTGGATGTTGTTGTGGGGTCTTTTGTGACCTCTTGGATGAGTCGTCGCTGTGCTCTTGGGGTAATTTTGGTTGGCCGGCCACTCCTGAGAAGGTTCTCCACGGTTCCATGTTTTTGCCATTTGTGAATAATGGCTCTCATTGTGGTTCGCTGGAGTCCCAAAGCTTTAGAAATGGCTTTATAACCTTTTCCAGACTGATAGATCTCAATTACTTTCTTTCTCATTTGTTTCTGAATTTCTTTGGATCTCGGCATGATGTCTAGCTTTTGAGGATCTTTTGGTCTACTTCACTTTGTCAGGCAGGTCCTAATTAAGAGATTTCTTGATTGCGAACAGGTGTGGCAGTAATCAGGCCTGGGTGTGGCTAGAGAAATTGAACTCAGGTGTGATAAACCACCGTTTTAACAGGGGGGCAAAATCCTCACACAGGGCCATGTAGTTTTGGATTTTGTTTTAAAAAACCTTATTTAAAAAATGCATGTTGTGTTCACTTGTGTTATCTTTGTGTAATATTTAAATTTGATTGATGATCTGAACATTAAAGTGTGACAAACATGCAAAAAAATATGAAATCAGGAAGGGGGCCAACACTTTTTCACACCACTGTACAATGTTTTGTCCAAAGCGACAATGAACACCACTGGCATTCATTGTAGGGTCAAAAATGCTAAATGAGACATTCTTCAACATATCTTCTTTTGTGTTCCACAGAAGATTCAGTTGTACAGGTTTGGACTGGCATGAAAGTGAGTAAATGGTGCCACAACTTTTGGGTAAACTCTTCCTTTAAAGATGGCTGACCAGTCCTGCTCCTAGAAGGCCACTGCCCTGCAGTGTTTGGCTCCAACCTCAAATAAAAACACCTAAAGTAATCAAGGTCTCAAGGATAGAAATTTCCAGACAGGCATGTTGGGACAAGATGGAGCTAAACACTGCACGACGTTGGCCTTCCAGGACCAGGATTTTGAATGGCGGTGAATAAAGTCCTCCTGTATTTAAAACTTAATAAACCGTAATCTCTTGCTTCCGCTAACTGTCGTACATGCATTCACAATAACACCGTTCCAGCGGATGACGAAGGACGTGTAGTGTATGGTCTGGTGTGAAGTGACGAATGCGCAAGCGCAGCGGAGAGAGCAAAACAAAACCCCGGTCACAAATTAGAAGTACAAAACGAAGGTTTGTAAAGAAAAATGTTGAAGGATTTCGATATAAGCCAAGAGGAGACTGGTTTTCCTTTGCTAAAGTGAGGAAACTGCTTTCTTTGCTCCTCTAAACAAATGATGGTTCTCACGAGACTATATTATCACTGGACCTTACACTACGCCTACATTCTACATCATCTGCCGGAACAGCGTTCCATTGTGAACATGTGTACAGCAGTTAATGGAAGCAAGAGATTACGGTTTATAAAATTTTAAATATGGATGTTTTTCTTACACAAATGCATTGATTCATTTCAGAAGGCCTTTATTAACCCCCTGAAGCTGGGTGGAGCACTTTTTATGATGGATGGATGCGCTTTATTGCACTTCTTTTGGACTATTGAAAAATAACACCCACTCACTGCCATTATAAAGCTTAGAAGAGCAAGGACATTTTTAAATATAATTCCGACTGGATTCGTCTGAAAGAAGAAAGTCATATACACCTAGGATGGCTTGAGGGTGAGTAAATCATGGGGTAATTTTCATTTTTGGGTGAACTATCCCTTTAACTTGCCAACTTCTGGCCTTCCTTAACTCTTTCCCCGCCATTACAAGTTATCCTCGTCTTTAGAAGAAAACGCTTCCAGGATAACAGGTGAATGCACTTTTCGTGTTCACTGTTATACACTCGAGGGCGCTATTACACATCTTCTTAATGTGTACAAAACCTCCCGAACAAAAACACACTTGAACAGGACGGAAAAACTATCGATCTCTTATGTAAACAGATGCATATGAAAAATAATGCGATCATCAGCTATAGACAGCATTTAAATGAATACTGCATAATGTTACAGAGTAAAATGTTGATCCAGGAAGTGGTATATGTCTGTGCAAGCTTTTGGAGGTATTGATGGAAGCGATTTACTGGTATTTATGCTTTGATAATCGTACTGAATATTATCCAGATGTAGTTTTTGATAAAAATGTGATTTTCTCACCTTTTTGCTCAAAATTATGCCTTTTTATGAAACCTACCTATATTCAAGTGTTGATTAAAAAAAAGAATGCTTAGAAGAAAACTGATTTTTTTTTTGTTTAAAAGTAGAGGCTCTGTTCTTTCAAATATTCATACAGCAAAATATACTGGAGGCCATCAAATTTGAGTGAAAATCATCAAAATCGCTGGCGGTAGCTGGCAACTTTTTTCAAAAATGTTGGCAGGGAAAGAGTTAACCAAGCCACCACTGGCAAATGATCTTCAAGTTACCAGACAGACACTAAGACAGTGGGCAACAGGGACGACCCACCTGATGTCATGACGACAGGGTCCCACACAGCATGCTACTTTGACTAAAGTAATTGAAGCTACATGGGTAACGACAACTCCCTCCCCTCCTCCAGCCGCTGGGTTGGATCAATATTTGTTAGGATTGCACCTTGTTCCAACAATGCCAGATTTACAGCAACCGCTTGGATTTACACTTTGTCTTCCAGCACAACTCATCAGCGTAACCCAATTACTAACCCCAGACAGACAGCATTAACATGAGCCCTGCTGCTTCTTTATTGCCCTTCAACCACCCCATCTCATTTTAGGGTCTTCAGGCAATGCCACCGTAACTGATACTACACTTAAAATGTGCTCGCAGAAATAAATTCTCAGTCTTTCATTACTCCTACCTTGATTTACTTCATATCATCTGGCCGCTATAGACAAAGATAACACGTTGTAAATTACCCCTACCCAGTCTGCTTGTTTCAGTGCCGGGCAGGGGGGAGGCAGGGGGTCTGTGAGGGCAGAGCTTCATGTCACATGAGTTTGTTTTCTCAAAACCTCTGTGCCACAGGTAACCCGTTCACACTCCTGTGCAAAATGGTTGGCTTACTTTGCCATTGTGGTGCTGATTTTCCCTTGTTTGTGCACTGGGTGTAAATTACTAAACGAAACATTAAAGGACCAACCGCTCAGACCCTCGGAGCATCTTGTGAAAGGCATACTGACAAAACAGAGGATTAATTGCCAAAAATGACTTAACGTCCATCATGAACTGTCGAGGCCATAAACGGTCAATAATTTCAAGAGCATTAATCATCGTCTGGTGTGATAAACCCCATGACTCAAGTCTGTGTGATGTAATGACAACGGAACATGTGGGCCTTGATTTGTTTTGGTCAGTCACTGCCAGTTTGTGCCCTGGGGCGATTGTCACTGTGCTGTGATTAATATTGCGTCCAGCGCTGTCAGTCTGGCGTGACTTTGGAAGGAAGATGCTAGCAGCACGTGTCCTTTTTAACACGCAGAGTCATGGCCAAGTGCTGTATTTTTATACTCACAGTCTTCTGAAGACTGTCAATCATCCTTTCTGATGAATCACTGGTGCTCTGACCTTGAAATTGAAGCATAAACAGCATAAGCTAGATATTTTAACACATGATCCCACGAGTGCACCCTCTCATCTTTTTTCTGGAAAGCGAACATTGTAGATAGCATCTACTGGACTTGAAGTTAAATGTTGGAAAGAAGACTGACCATTTAGAGGAACAAAAAGACAAAATAAATGTGTTATACGGCTGTGGCACACGAAAAGCTGTGAATGTGCAAAAAAGACAGTGACCAGGTGCAAGAAGCCATACTAACTTTCCCAACAAAGTACTATAAAGTAGAAGTTGGCTTTTCATACTATGACAAGCCAACTATTGGTTAACCTTGATAACAATGGAAAACAACAGGCACCATCAACAATGGTATGGATCAACCAAATGAAGTTGCTACCTCATCTAAGCCAAATATACCCTGGCAATAAGACACTTGTGTTTAATAAAAGAAAGACAGACTTCTTACTGTTGACTTGCATTTGTGACAATCCATTCATCACTTCAAAAGTTAAATGAAACTGTTGCAGCATTGCAGAGTCTAGAATATAGCCAGCCTGAAATTGTTGAAATTGAGAGTGTCTGGACTTTATGTACCAACAACAACCTGAAGCTCATTCATGTTTCAAAAGCTGAAAAAAAAAACTTGGCGTCAAAGTGAACAATCCTCTCAAGACCTCACACAAAGAGTATAAAAAATGTACCTTTTATCTTTTAAGTTATACACATTTGTAAGGCTGTAGTTTTATAGTGTGTGAACAGTGTTATGCTAGATTAGTCAGTATACTCAGTCGCTGAAAGTGGCCCCTTCTGTAGGCCGTGCGAAGCCCCCTCGTCTGCTCTGTAAATTCCTCTACCTTCCATTCTATTTCAGTGGCTGATAACTAAGAACATTAGTTTTATGCCACTTGCCAGGCTCAAATGAAAAGAGAGCTAACTTTAATGGCACCACAATTAATCGCCCCAATAGACAGACAGCTAAAAGACAAGATATTGACTTCATTAAGGATAATGTATTATGCCATTATGTCAGCAGGGTCACCTTGTGTATCACACACGGTGGGCTAATATATTGGCATTTTCCTCAAATAAGATAAATTCTGATATGAGTGATAAAGCCGATTAGAAAATGCCTCATCCAGTGAGGCAGAGAGGAGGCAGCAGTCCTCCTCCAGCAAGAACACACAGCCCCATTACTGATCACTGCTTATCACACGGGCACATTGATTTGCACAGGCAATTTAATCATTATTGTTTCAGTCCAATCTACAAAGAGAAATGTTTCTCCTCCAGTGGGTGTGCTGAGAGCTACGAAATGTACGGCGCTAGATTTTTTTACTCCCACATTCAAGAGTATTTTAGAACCATTCAGAAAATGTATACAGTGTGTACTGAAAAATGTGTGCCACATTTGGGGTCAGTCAGATTTTTTTAAGTTTTTTTTTTTTGCTCACCAAGACGGCATTTACTTGATCAAAGCAAAGGAAGAACAGTAATATTGTGAAATATTATTACAATTGAAAATAACTGTTTTCTATTTTACTATATTTTAAAATAAAATGTATTCCTATGATGTCAAAGCTGGATTTTCAGCATCATTACTTCAGTCTTCAATGTCACATGATCCTTCAGAAATTATTCGAATATGCTGGAGCTAAAAACTATTTTATTAAATTTGAAAACAGTTGTGCTGCTTGTGGAAACTGATTTTTTTTTTTTGCTGAATAAAAATTTTAGTTTCTTAAAAAAATTAAAATATATAAATAATGAATCAAAGTCTTATTGACCCTACACTTGGTATTAAATGGTATTATACATTTTCTTTATTATTATTATATTTTTTTCTGCATAGCAAACTAATCAAGGTATTAATCCACACAGTATATATAATACACATATATCGTACATTTTGGTGAATTTACAAACCGAATAACTTATTTGGCTCAAGTTTAGCTGTGTCAATAGTAAACACTGATTTCAAATGCAAAATATGAATTACATTCCAAGTATTATAAATATTAAACTGCCAGTTCCGGGTCTGGTTAAAATTGTCACATTTATGTGGCCCACATTTGAAAACGCACTATAAATCAATTTGTCAACACAATTTTTCTCAGATTGTAAGCTTCCATGAAGTGAAAAATAATGAAGTGAACAACTAATCTTTTGTTCGAAAACTTCTGTAAGTTCTTGATGCAAGTTCCACATGCAAAAGGCCCATGCATACTCGAGTAGTAAATCCCCCATAGTCATTATTATTATTATTTTAAATAATTGCAATGTAGATGTAAACTGTTCCCCCTGATATGCTAAAAAGGAAATTCATTTCTAAAAATATTCAAGAAAGATTAAGTTGTCATAACTCTCAAGGCCCACCTCTCAATAACCTTGTCTAGAAGCACATTTTTACAAAACAAAGTATGCTAGAAAAATGCAAACAGATGAAGAACACAGAAAACTCACTTCTCCAGATGACGTAAAGGTCAATGGAGACTTGAGGTAACAGGCCGAGCAATATTTGAGCGGGATCACTGATTGAACGGCCATTCATTTGACAGGTTTTCTTCTCTCTCTCTCTCTCTCTCTCTCTCTCTCTCTCTCTGTGCAGTCAGACAACAGAGACACAATGTGCCCTATTCCTGCGACCTTGGGCTCCTTTTTGGGCTGGCATTATTGAAATGTTCCAACACCATCCTGTGGCCCTTCCTCTCATTTGTCATGATTATTGCTGAATTCTCAGCTGTCATTTGCGGCTGTAGATCAATGGCTGTCCACTCCCCCTGTGTCGTATTGGCAGCGCAAACAGCCTTCCTCTTCTAAATGAGGCCCTCACTCTCTCTCTCTCCATCCATTAGAGCCGTCCTGCTCCTGTGAGCACTCAGTCCTTTGTTAGGTCAGTCTATACATCACAGCACACATCAGAAGTGCGCTCACTTTCCCTGCTAGGTTCCCAGCACACAGATGTGTGTGTAAAAAACACTGTGTACTATTATCATTCCAGAAATGTGAGAAGGAACCTTGATCCGCAAGAATATTACACTTCTCATTCTCATTACAGTTGTGCTATGTTAGTCTGGCAGAGACAGTGAGTGTGTGTGTGTGTGTGTGTGTGTGTGTGTGTGTGGTGTGCTTGTGTGTGTGTGGAGGGGGGGTTATGTCTGTGTGTGTGAGCTAGAGATAAGGCCTTGCTTGTCATCAGTCACATCCTGTGTGCAGAAATCACCTTGTCTGTGTACTTGAAATTGGCAAGACACAGTAACAACACAATGCTTTAAACAAGATAGTGCCCATAATATTCTCATTAACAGCAGCTTCCATAGCGATTGCTTTTTAAGTATGCTGCGCCAGCAATGAACAAAAAGTTCATGAGTGTACATGTCATTATATTATCATTTGTAATGACAACTCTTCTGAATAGCTCATTTTCATTATGTGAATGTTTAGTGGCCCTTTAAATCTCAGGGTTTATACTTGTGGGAAATGAAAAGATAATTCAACTTTCAAAGAAACTACAGAGGACTTTAATTATTATTTTTTAAATGGAGAATTAATTATGCCAGGCCTAATTGCTTATGAATGTGAGGACACAGATCATGGGTTTTGATCCATCACACAAAGCAGAGAAAATTATTTCACAGAGATTTGGAAAGAATACGCTCCAATTAGTGTTAAGAACTTATCAATTAAGTTCATATTCACGTCTATATTGGCTTATGATTTACTGGAATATAACTGACAAAAAGTAACTGTCTCTCACATTGTAAAACATTAAATACTACTACTACTACTAATAATAATAATCTAATTATTAATAGTAGGGATGCAACGATAGGATTTTTTTTTTGGCCGATACGATACCAATTTTAACAAACAACTATTGGCCGATTCCGATACCGATATTTGTCACTTCCTCTCTTATTTGAAATTCTGGCATCAAAATCGATAGTATTTTGATCATGTTTTAAATCAGCAAATTTCAAAAACACCTACATTAAATTATACTAGAAGTTTTATTCCTGCATCATCAACTAATTTCTAACGAACGTGGATTGGATCCATTTAACATTCAGCAGGCCTACATAAATACAACAGAACAAAGATACATATCAAATAAACAGTGCTTTTTAGGTAGGTTTAACAGTTTTCAGGTACAGAAATAAAGTAAACAAATGTAAAATAACACTTCACTGTATAAATTAAATACATATTAATCCTTCTGTATTGTAACAGACTTTATTATGATTCATCTTCTAATTTGTTTTTGTATACATTTTAATATTTTTTGTAAATTTAAATATGTATAAGATCTCCATTACCAAGGCGGAACTCTTATTTTGATGGGTTTTCTAGTCGGAGCAGCTATATGAGTAACGAAAGCACGCAGTTCTTCGGATTTAAAGTTTGTCAGTTTATTAAGCACCCCCCGAAAAGGCATGAGATCTGTATATATTTATTTACTGTTAGCTGTAATGAGTGCTTTGTGTAATTCGCTGTATGTTGATGATAATGCAACTGAGAGAGAGAGTTTAATGTGCACTTCTCGTGGTGTGTTTTGTTTAGCTCTTACGGTGATTTTTTTGGAGTGAAAAAGGATGCAAATAAAACATCAGTAAAGTTTTGGTCATCATTCAGATGAGGTCCGCTACACTTATGAAAGTTACAAAAGTTATTTAGTCAAGAATAGTGTGCGATCTTTTGTCTTTTATTTGCTAGCATTAAAGTGCAGACAGCAGCGCTAGGATTATGCAACAGACATTATACAGCTCAGTGCTGTATTAATTAATAAACCAACGGTTTGTTATATCGGCCATGTTCCTTATATAGCCGATATGCTGATGGTTGTAAATTGAGGATAAATCGCCGATAAATAATCGGCGGACGTACATCGGTGCATCCCTAATTATTATTATCATTGTTCTTATTGTTGTTGTTATTATCATTATATTATTATTAATATAATAATTATTAAACAACAACAGCAACATTAATTTTTATTATTATTGACATCATGGTAATATTGTTGATGTTAGTGTTAAATATTTTAATCTAGGGTGAAGTCTATACTCTGTCTATGTCACTAATGGCAGCACAAAGAAAAGTCAAACATAATGATTCTTTTTCAAAAACTCCTGCCTGTCATTATTAACACATGTAGAACTGTTCTAAACTTGTAACGCTGTTTGAGACAATGTTGTCATATCTGGCCCGGTTCCGTGGCAAAAACAAACAGATTGCTATTGTATTCAGTGAAATTACACACTTCACCTTTGATCTATTGAGCACACAAAGAACAACAGTTTTAAACCAATGTGAAAGTTGACAATTTTGATCCTTATATTTGTGGATTATGAGAAGGACTTCATTTTGTATCTCTTTTCTGTCTCAATTATAATGGTTAATTGGCACATAATCAATGCACTACAAATGGCGCACCTGAAAAAATATGAAGGGCGAGGTGCATTTATCATCTGATAAAAGACACTCTGCTATCCATCTCACACTCAATGCCTAATCCTACAATAACACTCCATGCTACCAGTCCACGACATCACAGACTTCTTAAAAGAGTCAATACCTTACCCATAAAGCATCATAAGATAATAATAATAATTTTGCGGGTAACTACAGGAGTCACGATAATGTAACTCAATACCTCAGTAACTCCTCCCACTGTGAATGTTTGGGATGATGCTGTAGTTTTAATACGATCACGTCGCCGTGGCCTTGTGTACCAGAGAGCACATATTCTGCTCAGGTACAATCAACACATCAGCCCTTCAGCAGCAGCACCCTGATGAATTAGTCTGGAGTGCCTTTCACCCAAGGTCAAGGCTATGTAGACAAGCATTATTGAATTTATTCCACCAATTCATGTAAATGCCTTAGGAAGCTCAGCTATATAATTGTAAAACTGTCCCCAGCTCTAATGAGCCGTCCAGCGGGATCAGAAAATATGAAATGACACTCATTTGCTTCCTCCTGCCGAAGAAAAGGACGAGGGGTAAGGAGAAGTACAGTCACACTGCCTGTCTCATCAGCGACTTCTCAACATTCACTTAAAAGTGCACAAGGACCGGACAGGCTGATGAATCCGACATAATGGAGCGGACCAACCAGGACCGCGTCCTGTGCTATGCACGCCCTTGCCTTTCTTCTCGAAGCTCTCGCTCGGCTATTTCGTTTTTCTTGACACGCACACCTACGCTCGCTGCAGTAGTATGGCTGCCTGTTTTTTTCAGTCTACCTTTTCCCGCCGTTTTTCCTCTCCCTGTTTCGGCTCAGCTGAGCAGGGCTGACAGGCGGATTCCTTTGCTTTTCGCCGTATTAAAGCCACTTTCCCGCCCTGACAGCCTGTTCTATTCTGCCACCTTATAGCTCGGGCTTCACACTTCTCTGGGCAGCCACTGCTTCTTGACAGACCACTGTCACTTCCCATCATCCTCTCTGTATATTCGGCGCTCCCCCCTCCTCAGCACGCAGCCCCACTTTCCTACCAGTGCAATTATTTTTTTTGACAAGCCATCCATCAGCCTTAACTTTAAAAGCACTTTCCGCTGATATCCATTGTTAAAGCCCCAGCCTTTTTTTCCCCAGCTTCCCCGAGAGCTCGCATGAGAGAATATGATATCAGACATCTAACCTACCAAACCATGTAAATTTACTTTGTTCTCGGCTATGTTTCCAATTTCACGTCCAATTTTTCGGTACATTATGCGGAGTTGTTGTGCCTAATATGATGTTGTCAAATCCCATTAAAGTTCACTGTCTTGCATGGCATTAAAAACAGGTTACAATTTGTATTCCATAAAGTGGGGAAGGAGAGCAGTCTAAAGTCAAGCTGAATCTTATTAAAATTATCTGTTCAATTGTGACGTCTGTGGAGGGAGTAATTTAGAGGCATTAGCGCAGGCACATATGAATATGTCAGTGTAGCCAATAACGACAGCCAAAGCGAAGGCGATGCATCTCTGCGAGTCAATAAAGCTCTTCTGCTGGTGACACAAATGTGATGATAATCTAAGGAAATGAATAAGAAACCTTCCTGTTTGAGGAGGAAATCTGCTGTGCCGCTGAATAATTTGGAGCATCTCCAATTGGCCTACATCTCGGCATCGTGCAGGAAAAGCAGGGCACATCATCTTGGCATCATCCAATCATGTCTGTCTGGTGCGCCCAAATTGCTCGAATTACATGAGTGTAACAAACTATTTACCTTACGCCGCCGAAACAACATTTTCTCCAATCTGACCACTGAATCCATTAGAACAATATGCAGCTAAGGGGCGCTCCGAGCGGTCACTGAAAACCCTCATAAACAACACACTTCCATACTACACTAAATACATATTACTGGAGAATCATATATGAACATACTGATGATTCATGCACAGAGGGTTCAGTGAAACCCTCAGCTTTCTACTGACAGCTATAAACCACAGACATATAAAGCTACTATACAGGGCCTCAACAGTTTATAAATGCCAGTTATGCAGCACCATAAATTGTGTAATCAAATAATTGCATGGCTGACTAATACCCTGATGTAGAGGAATGATTTCATGTCTAATAATTCAGTCGAAATACACCACAGGACCCCATGTTTTCAAAAAAAGAAAATACATTTTAAGTGAATTAATGATATAATTAATAAAATTAAACCATAAGATTTATATTTAAAAAAAATTATAGGTATAAATATAATAGCAATTTTGATGAGAATATTAAGATTAGCATAAACAAATTTTGGCCATATATGCGTGTACTGCAAACTTTTAAGCTATTATTTTTTTCTTACATAGCTTGTGCGGACAAATAACAGCACTTACATAGTTTATAATATTCTTTTAATTTAGATCTAACAACAACTAATTCAAATGAATGCAACTTTGTTCCGGAAAGAATCTTAAAAAATTCAGTTTTTCTGAAAAGCACATGCCAGCTTCCAAAAAGACTAACTCTATGCCAAATATATTCCAAGCTTCAAGCCCTTCAAGAAAAGGAAGCACAATTAACAAGCTGATATCATCCTGCGTCTGGCTGAGCTAATGAAAATCAAATTACACTCAAATGTTGTATAAGCATCATTACTGAGGATTCTAACTGATCCAGCAATTAAACATGACAAATGTTATATGCGCCAAAACTTAATTTAGTTCTCAACTAACAAATATTCATCTTAGTTGTCGGCTTTCTTTGGCTCATTCATATGGGATAACAGCAAAATTAACAAGGGAAAGAATTGCTGGTCAGGGAGGGGGGGTTGGGTGCTGGGGGGTACCCCTCTATAGAAATCATGGTCTGGGGGCACCTAGATCAGACCGAAAGGGCACTTTAGTGTTGGCAATTAAAGGGACAGGGGCTCGATTTGTCTCTTTCAGGCTCTGTGGCGCTCTGCTGTCTATATTGTCTTCTAACCTTTTAAGAAAAATGCGGTTTTAAGTTTTAACCAGCCGTGAATATCAATAGGATTATTTTACCATGCTGTGGTCATAGAGTGTAATATATTACTTTGAACAGTGCTGTTCATGCAAATACAGTACAAAAGCCACAGAAAGTTGCTTGCATGTGTGTTTACTCACGAGCCAATGGAAGGCGGGATCACACAGTGGAGACACCTGCCTGTCTCTGGGCCTCTGACAGCTCAACCAGGAGCTAAGCGTCAACATATGGTTATCAATGATCCAGATGGCTTCTTCATATTTGGAGACTGACAACTTTGCTCCTCTATTATCAAACAGTAGTAATTAACCATAATCAAGTAGGTGTTAATTAAGCATAATGAATCAATTTCTGCCTACTATCAGCAACTTACAGTTAATTATAAGCACTAAGCACTCTGGGTAATCTCTAGACTGCGGACGGGTAGAGGTGCGGCATTTGTTCAGCTGATGATGACGGTTTTGTCTGCGAGTTTGGCAGATTTAAGCCTGGAAAACTCCTGATTTGCCAGGCTGTCACAGCTGTTGAGGAGGAACAAAAGGGTCCGGACTCCCGATGACAATGTTTCAGGAGTTTGTCATTCCCTGTGAAAGGACGGCCATTAATCAGAGTGACCCCTGCCTATAGCCAACCCACCACAACACCTGCAGCCTGGGCATGTTTCAGGGGAAATTAAAGCCGTAAATTTCCTAACACCACGTGTACCTGAACATAGGCAGCGAGGACCCAGCCCTGAACTGCTCAGAGACATTTTAAGAGGCCGCAGGATATCTCTGTATTCATGTGGCTTTCATATTGTTTTGAAAATGAATGAATAAAACATTTCAACAAATGGTTACATGACTTTAAAAAATGTCATGGGGCATAAATATTAAGTAAAAAATAAACTTGTATTTAAACCTTGAATACAATCTTTAAATAAATAAAAAGTTTAATATAATATCAAAGAGCTGCATGATTAAATAAAAACTAAATTGTGATATGGGTTAGTGTGATATTAAATTGTAAATTGCAAAGGCTGTGATTTAATTAAATAAATGTGTGCAGTGTGTTTCAGATTGAAGTGTGTGTGTTTTTTTTTTTTCAAATCTGCTCACACACAAATGCGGTGCTTCTAATGTGCATTTGGAAACAAACCATCTTTCCATACTTCTAATGAGAAGCACTTTAAACTCTTGGTTTAACATTTGATAATTAAGAAATTAACCGCATTAAATATTATTATTGTAATTTTATAGTTGTTTATGAAATATGTGTATTTTTTATTAGAATAGTAATAATCATATAAATAATCATAATAATAAACATTTCACAATCACAATCCGTTTATCAAGCTACATTTTTGATTCAAACTAAAGTTGTTGTTTGTTTTGCAAATATCAAAAACTATTCACAATTTTGAAAAAATTATTGTAGCAAAGTACAAACTTCTTTTTTTCCCCCTTTGCATGCTTCTGCACATTAGTTGCAGCACATGACTTTGCTCTGCGGGACAAAAGATTTTCAAATGTAATGTAAAAGCCTAGAAATAATACTGAGCGTGTTATGCTGTTGCATTAACATGTCAGAATATTTGCCGTACGTTAGCAGCCATTGCGCTGAGACTGGCAGCTTCATTAGAAAGAGAGCAAGGAAAATGTCAGTTCGCATCGCGATTAAACTACAAAATCTCAACTCAAAGACAAGCCATGCCATGATACTACGGGACAGCGCTTTGTAATTCTATATCAGATTAATCCACATCTACACAGACAGCATATGACACTCGTGTTATTATTTGCCTGATAAAGGAACATGGTCTTTCTCCCCTCCTCATCAAATGGTAAAATAATTGCATTTCCCCCGAGGCTAGCGTCAGGAGGTTCTATATGTTCTCACAGTGTCAGCTTCTGACTCAAACTTCTGTGAGAGAGACGCTATCTCACGCCGAGACTAGATGAATTAGAAAAATCAATGCTTCAACTCTTATTTGACAAACCCGGAGATATTGCACAGCGCACCTCTCCTCTCACACATATTTTCTGTACCGTGACAGGGTGCGACTGCCAGCACAGATTCATCAGGAAACAAATGGAACAGCAGAAATAATTGGTTCATGTGCACTTTTTAATGACTACAGCCAGTAAAAATAAGGAAAAGAAATGGGGGGTGAGAATAAATCTTTTAAAGTCACTTTTTTTTTTTTTGGACTTCCTGTGAATTGTTTACATTCTGTGCCCTGCCTCAATGTTAACGAGTCAAATGTGTTTACTGTCTGGGAGCATGCGTGTGCATGTGTGTAAAGTCTTCATAAGGTGTATTGTTTATTTCACACTCCCCATTGACACTTTGACACCTTATATGTGAAACTCGCCACCCATCCTCACTGGCTGCGCCATCTATTGTGACATTTGGTGACGCTGACATTTTTCGCTCAGATGCATGAGCGACCATTCTCTTCTTCTGCACTTCATCACCGGCTGACGCAGAGGGCTAAATGCAGTCTGACTGGCCGTGTCACTCTGGATGAGAGAGTGTGCTGACAGTTTGTAAATGTAAATGAGTGTCCCGGGCTCACCCTCGACTCTGAGTGCAGTTGTGAGTAATGTCGGCCATGTCATCCATCCACTCTCACCGTAAATCAGGGCGTCACCAGAATGGGCCCAATTAAAAGGGTCAGTACATAAAATTAGGGGCTTTATGTACAGTCAGTAATTTCTGCAGGAAGATGCATCAAGCAGCCAAAGGAGTAAATCACTGTGAGAGCGAGGTGATAATTACAAGGATCACGGTCCTTCCCCGGCCCTCAGCTCGGTTAGATCAGCTCGGTTTAATCAACACCACATCATCTACACTTAGCTGGGAAACTATTCATTCAGCCTGTAAAACAACAGTGCCGGACACCAGAGCCGTGAGTTACGATTTCCTCAGAGGATACTTATATGACTCATGCAACTGGCAACAAGCAGGATCAGTGTTGGAGAGTGACTAACTAAATGTAGCAGCACAACTAACTCAACAGCATTTTCAGTAGCGTGACAGTAGCTCAGATGTTTTCAAAAGAACTGCCTTTCAAGCACAACACAAATTGAGGAAATAATCACGCGCTTTCCTAAAACGGCATCCACCTCCCATTTGCAGTGTTGGAAAGTCCACTGATTTATGTAAATGTGGAAAAAAGAAACTCTGATTCTGCCCTATATGGGTATTATTTAATAATTTGTAAAATAATACAAACACTTTTCCCAGCAGAATGTTAAATAAATAGATAACCAATAAAGATAAAACAAACAAAGAAATAAAAAAACTAAATAGATTAAAGAAATAAACAGTGGAATGAATGAATGAATGAATGAATGAAGGAATGAAGGAATGAAGGAATGAAGGAAGGAAGGAAGGAAGGAATGGTATAGAAACCCAGCGACCTCAAACAATCCAATTAGTGTGAAAAGAATACAACTGATGTGTTTTTGTGCCAGATTACTATTGTTTTAAAATATATTACCTGTTAAGTAGCTTAGAGTGTAGCTAACTGCATTTACTAAGAGCAGAGCTTGACTTTAAATGTGCAATTTCAAAAAGAAAAAAAAGCACATTTCAAAGTAGCTTCCCAAACACAGAACTGATTGTAACATATATAAAAAATAGCATGATGAAGCACACTGTATTTGGTGAAAGTAACATGGCATGGAGTGAGTAGCAGTGCTATGTGTGCATTTCTGTCAGGATGTGAGATGCTCTTGACTATGAGCCCTGAGAGGATATTTTAAGTGAAACTGCAGGTGGAGATGAAGACACACCAGTGTCAGCACTGTGATCCAGAGGAAAGCCCATCAGTGCCCTGGATGTATATTGACAAGCCTGAGAGGGAGAGGAAGTGGCCTGGAGTCAGTCACCTTGGCCGAGGCACAATGTCAGCCTGGCCCTGGCAATCACTCTTTACCACTGTCCAGGGTATTATTTAAAGGCAAACAAATATCAGGCCCGAATGTCACAGCAAGGACGCGGAGTCTGCCTCTCACCTCAACTAATCAGTGTCCAGGTTTAAAATGGCCCTTTCTCCTGCCCTCCCCTCCGAATCCATCTTCACCCGTCCACCCCACTGACAACAACATCACAGCTACACCCCCTAAAGCCCCCACACCAGATTTACTGTCACCTCTTGCTGCTGCTGCACAATTTATCGACATCACTTGTCAGCTTTCTTTTCAGGAAAGTGCATGACGGATAGATTTTAACTGCGTCCTAATGTTAAATATTTTGGAAACACTACATTTCATGCTATGCAATGCTCTGAGATACATTCACATCACATTCTTCAGAGAAAAATTATTATTTTCCCTCCCTTTTTATGGCGAAATATTATAATTTAATAACCAGGAGCTCATAACAACTTCATCGCACCCATTAATTACTGATGCTTTATACTGAAGAATGATCTCTGGCCATTATGTAATGCATCAAAAGTTTAAGTAATTTAATTTGATTGTTTTTATTACCTAATTACATCCAAGAAATGGATTCTTGCAAAAGAGAGATCTCAGGATGATATATCTCAATATGCAATTTTATGAACTTGATCATTTACCAGATCGCATCATTCTAACATGAAATCAGGAACTCCTGATTATAAGGGTATATAGATGACAATATACTTTTTAAAAAACTGTTTAAAGCAAAAAATAAATAAATGTATTATAATATATCTAATAGATATATATTCTATATAATATATATATATAAATGTTAAAAAGCAAACAATAAATAATACAACAACAAGACAAACAAAAAATAAAATATCATTAATAAATAATGTGTAAGCGTTACATGACAAAGCGATTGCATAGTGGCATTGCAGAAAATGACTGAACATCAGCTACTATGGAGTCTTCCATCATTTTCAAAGCAAGATGTTTTGATGGGCTAATACCCTTTTCTAGGTGATTACCAACAGTGGACAAATGGGCCCAGTGGAAAACACCCATCTGTCTTAGTGGCGGTGTTGTTGCTCCGGACAACATCCTCTCCACCAGTTGCCATTAAAATCATTATCTAAGATAACAACATAGCATTTCATCGATTATGTACTCACTTTTTTTTCCCTTCTCAAAAACGGCAGCAATAAAGCCCCAGCAGGCATGTGTGACCAAATAAAGTAGTTTTTTTTCTTTTTACAATAACTTAGGAGAGATAACGAGAGGCTAGCAATCCGCCCATAAAAGCTACAAGAACAACAAAACTAAAAGTAGAGAATCAATCAAATCATTTTGATGGGACAGCCTGTCTTATGTCATGAACCGCGCCCATGTTTCTAGGCTTTTTATTGGAGGATCTCATTTTTTTGGCCAGAGTGTGGACGGAGTGTGGAGCTACAAACACAGGTTGTACACATCACGGGTTTAATATGTTTTCCCTGCGATTCATCACCACGACACTGACACCTGAGGCCAGGCCTGCTGCCATATTTCCCTTAAATGGTTTCTCTGGGACCCTGGATGAAGGTGATTGGTTGGAGAAAGACCTGCGTTTGGATTAATTCACTCTCGATGTAAAATGAGGGAGTAAACCTCCTTCAAAATGAGATGAGTGAATCCAGATATTAAGATCTGATGGATGGCATTTGGATTAACCACTGGGTTTGAGCAATAGTCTGCATTTAAAAATGATATAGCAGATATATTATTAGAGAAAGAACATCTTTAATCACAGGCAAAAGATCTGCTTGCAATAAAGACGGCTCTTCACACAGAATGCAATTTCAGCTATATAAGAGATCTAATTTTTACTGTAAAATAATTTTAAAAAAGCACTGACTAGTGATACTCTCTCTCTCTCAAGTCTCGATTTTTCATAATAAATATTATTTAAGGGCCTCACATATCACTGAGAATGAGACACATGAGACATGTAGTGATTCTGGTTCCGTAGCCATTTTGAAATCTAATTTCAATATTTTAATATTAATTTTCTTATTTTTAATTTTAAGTACCAATTATTATTACAACAAAATTATATTATTACACTGATTTTTCACAATCAATCGATCAAAAAGTGCATTTATCTGTTAATTTTGGATTGGACATGATAAAAGTAACAAAGTAAATCAAGAACTGCTCTGAGTGATTCACTGATTCAGAGCAAGCCGTTAGAGCAATTCAAACTGGTAACTTGTGATTTTTTTTTCTTTCTTTTTTTTTGTGATTCTTCATTCTTTTTGAGTGATTCATTATAATCATAGTCCCTAAAAGCATCTTTTACATAAAATAAATCCTGTTTATAAAGGAATGGCACCACTAGTTCAGGCCCACAGTTAAACACACACAAAGACACTCTCAACCTCATTAAAACTTATCATATGTTATAAAACAACTGAATGTTACATAAAACACTGGGATGCAATTGTTGTAATAGCTGCCCTCTAAAATGGCTCCCTTCAGCAAGAGGACAACCTAATAAGCGGTGTGTGATTGATGAGGCTGTGGCTTCTGCAGCCAAAAAGCACATGGCTGTCCTGAAGGAGCACCCAATCTGAAAACAACACCTTTTTATCCCCCTGGCTTGGATACCAACACTTGGCTTTTCATCTGAGGGAAAGGTGATATTTTAAGGCTGTAAGTAACAAGCAAACGATGAGGTGGCAGACGTATCAAGACTAGACTGGAAATCAGAAGCAGCAGCAGCTATCCAAACACACAGCATAAAACACATTCTGGTTTACTAGGCTAAAAGCATATTGTCTTGTTTTTAAGCAGGAAATGTTAGCAAGACAGTTTGCATTTCTATAATATATTAGAGGTCTGCAACCCGGGTTCGGGTTAATTTTTAATGAATAGCTTCGGGTTCGTAGCTAAAGTAAAACTACATGCAGTAGGCTACGCATTCATCTCACACACATTACTTGCACACAGAGATCAGAGATCGCGCAGCGCACACAAAAACACTGTGGCGCACAGAAACTTTTATTAATAAAATAGCTTCCATACCGACCCGTTGCATTATATTTTTTCAATGAGGTAGTAAAATCGCTGTTTTTGAAGTAACTAAGCTTCATTGCATGTAGAGAGAGACGCGCAGACGCAGGTAATTCACACACACAACTTTCACCCCCCTCGCTCTAATTAATTCAAATAAATGATATAATTAATGAATTCAAATAAATGTGATCTTACGGCACTACTTCATCTCTGTGTCTGATTTAAAGCAGGCAGAAAGCTAACGAGCCATAACTGACGAAACGACCGTAATTTTTACCCTTTGCCTCCAAGTCGTACATTAAAATATTTTAAGGCACATGCTAGCTGGATTATCCCTTACATATAGCTAATGTGTGCGTGCAGTTTGCTGTATAGGCTATATTCAAAATGAAACTTGTTTTGCTCTTGTGCAGATAGCGGTCTCTCTCAGGGGCGGGTCTACATGGTGGCCAGGGGTGGCCAACCAGATTTCAGTGGGGGCCGGTGCCACCCCTGGCCACCATGTGCCCCCCCCCCCCACCCATCCCCACCCCACCCACCAGAAATCTGGTGTTGGCTGTTTTTCATTTTCTTTTAAACTTCTCATGTATCTGGCAGTGGCAGATTCATGCATGGGCAATATGACGCTTTCTTCTCTTCTATATACATAATTTTAGGCGGTTTCTATAGCGTTATCTTAATGACAAATGTCGAGAGTGTATAATGTTACGCGATCCATGTAATGCGCGAGCACGAATCTCTCCACTCGCAAGTGGATTTCCTTCACAAAATTGGACGTGCACTTTTAAATAGACACTGTTCTCTTATGAATCGGCTCTGCTTTCGCTCAGATATTGCGTGTGCACGCTCAAACTTTGTCCTTGCATCATTGAAGACCAGAAGGGCTTTTTTAATTCAGACGAAGAGCAGGCTTATCCCACTAAATGGAAGCAAGCTAGTTACAGTCAGCTTTCTCTAGTTATTTATTTTATTATTTAATACTTATTTGAGTTAAGTGCTTATTGCAAATATGTATTTATTAAATAATTTTTTTCCGTGCATGTGTATTTTGTTGTTTATGTATAGCCTAGTTCTACAATAAACGCATATCAACCAGGCCTGGTTCCAGAAATAAATCACTGAGGGTGCTTTTGAAATTAGTGAGGGTGCTCTAGTCTTAATGCACATTTTCTTGTCCCATCCATTGCTATAGTTATCACTGTCAATCACTGCTATTTCGAGAGTGAATCCAGCATAAATATGCAGATGTCATTCCCGAAACTTTGCATCGTATGTGTGGCCGAAAAACAAAAGTTCTGCATTTTGAATGGATTATAGCCTAGAAAGCTCGCAAAGAGCGCTCCATTAATAATCACTAAAAAGCTGTCACTCTTTGTTCATCGCGATCTCACAAAGTTCTGTTATGTCCAATGAATCTCTCTACACTGCGCGAACAATCTATTATTTACATCTTGTATACACTCATGTTATAATGAGAGGATTCAATTGTATAACTCACGGAACAAAAACTGGTGTATGTTGTAGCCTTTGAGACAAAACCAGCATGTACTGTCATGAGGTTGAGGTTGTATGAAAGTATTTTCATTAGAGTAAAGCCTTCAAGTACCTTTAAAGGTGCAGTAAGCGATTTCTGAGAAATGCTGTTGATATTTGAAATCACCAAAACAAACATGCCCCTACCCAAAAGAATCACACCCCACTCTTGCCTCCGCCCCCAATTTTCTAAACATGCTATTCAACACAGGCACCTCACCCATCACTACTGGACATGACCCTTACTGGTGATTGGCTACAAGTGTGTTTTGGTGCTCGGTCCGAGCCACTTTCAAAAGCGTTTCTCAGAAATCGCTTACTGCACCTTTAAGTGTTTTTATTCATTGAATATGTACAATTTCTCATGTGGTAACATCTAATTTATTTGATTTTATTCAACCCAAAAATATGAACCTAATCAACATTAAGTTACATTGATAAAATGAAATTTAACCACGATCATATTTTGCGCAGCTTGTCAGTAAACAACGGCTCTGTGTAGTAAATGCTACACCATGTGAAAACACGCACGTGATGGAGATTTACTGCTGATTACAGAACCGGCTTTACTGACAAGATGCGCATTAAATATCTCATGCGATTTATCGTGCAGCCCTATTTAAGGGTTAGATCAGGTAGAAATTGCTCCCTAAGATAACATTTGCAGGTTTGCACTTCTTAATAGTGTACCATAGATTCTACAATGTTTTTTGTTGTTGTTTTTTTTATTTTTCTCATCATGCTTATTTTGGTCATTTTGCAGCCAGCCTCTTTTGAGGCAGTGCCCTAGCCTGGTCCCCCGTTTAAAATGCTCTAGACACGCCCCTGGTCTCTCGGTCACAACACGACAAACGGCACGTGCACATTAGCCAGCAGTGAGCAATGATTGCGATACAGCAATTAGGAAAACTTCTTACAGTTTACTTGTGTGCTGAACTTGGCCGTGAGCCTTGATGAGTCTGTTTCTTTACATGTTTTTGTTTAGCCTACTGACCGTTGCATTTAATCGTGAAATACAGCTTTGGCTATTCATTGTGAAAAAAAAAAAAGATTTTGGGTTGAGGCTCTAAATTTGACAGCTCGGGTCGGGTCAAGCGATCTCGGGTGAAAACAAAACAATGTGACAAAAACACACGCAAGTCTGACTCAAATGTTTAATGTTACGATTGTTGCCATCTATTTGCATTAGTTTATATCCAGCTGGTCACTTTTATGCATTAGTTATCCAGCGAAGTTTAATATTTAAAGCCAGTGACGTGAGAAAGCAAAGTGATATTTTCATGCAACTGACAGAAACATATAAACAAATCAGAAACACATCCGATTTCAGTTCTTTTTTTAATCATCACTGTAATATATATTTTGTTATTTTGATTAGATAATGATCAAGTGCTGTAAAATAGAAGCAACAAAAGTGGGAGAGTATACATAAAATATACCTATGTATCTAATATCAGCGCTATGCTCGTTGTGTAGATATTTAAAGATAGCCATCTTTAAGCATGACTGTTTGGATTTATATGAAATGGTAACATTTTACACCTGCTCACTTCATGCATTTTCTCTGATCGGATAGCTATCCATTTGTGAAAAGACCAGGTGTAAATGCCCTCTGAAATGCTTTCGAGACGGATTTAAATCTGATCATTCAAACCACTTCAGGAGGTGATCTGGGACTCATTACAGACAAAGCTAGACAAGTGTAAACGCATCTGGATGTTGAAACCACATATGTAAATTTTACTCCTCCAAAAATGTTAAAATAATAAACATGTGAGAGTGTGTTATAGGCTATATGACAGCGTTAATGCAACACGCAGTGCCGTAGATGAGTAGTTAAGTATCTCTTCAGCAAGCCAATGTGCAAACTGCAGCAAATGAAACTGAAAGTAAGTCCCAGTTGTTCAACACACAATCATCTTCATTAAAAGTTGTAAGACTAACTTATCTTTTCAGTGCTGATGCTGTGCGCTCTCCTGTTGCGGTCTTTGATCTTGAAACTAGCTGATGATGAATAAAATGCAGTGCATATCTATTGCTTTTGTTGACGTGAACTCTATTAAAGGGGTCATATGATGTTGCTAAAAATAACATTATGTTGTGTATTTGGTGTAATCCAATGTGTTTATGGTTAAAAAAACACATTATTTTCCACATAAGGACATTATTGTTGCTTCTCTAGCCTCCGCCAGCTTATGAAGCACGTTGATTTTTACAAAGCTCATCGTTCTGAAAAGCGAGGTGCACGTTGATTGGCCAGCTATCCAGTGCGTTGTGATTGGCCGAATACCTCAGCGTGTGACGGAAATGTTACGCTCCCCTTAACATACTGTGATGCCGTCTCCAAGCAGGTCGAGACAAAACCAATAAAACCCATTAAAAAACGAGGCATTTGTTGCATCCAGTGGGGACATAATTACTGATTATAATGACTTATACTGTCGCCAGACTGTCCTTGCAAAGTTGGAACTGCCCCACTTTATAGAAACAGCCTTTGTGCACAGACGCATTGTAGGCTAACCTTACTCTGCAGGATCAGGAAACAGTCCTCCATAAAAAACACTGGACACATCTGAATATTTGGGTTGAACTGTTCTTGAACAGTGTTGTAAATAAAACTTAACACACTGATTTCTAGTCGTGTCCTCTTTTAGAACGCCAAACAAAGTAGTTTCGCTGTCACAACAAAACACACAGCGTTCGCCACACGGGGCTAGAGAGCGCTCAAAGACAGTTGGACATAGTGGTGTTATTAGAGGTAAAAAAAATTATATAAATACTGTTCAGTTTATTGCACAAATACTGATTGGTTTTACATGTCTTGTGTTAGGACATCAATGTGTCGTCACGAGTCGCAGGGTTTCATTTGGATTTGTCTGTGCATGTTTTTTTACTCTCAAAGATTTTGTTACCAATGCCATGCATTATAAGACTGACAGACTGCAACAGTTTGAGTTAAAAATCATCAAATGTGTTCTACTGAAAAAACAAAGTCACCTACATATGGGATGCCCTGGGGAGAAGAGATAAACGTCAAATTTAATTTTGGGTGAACTATCCCTTTAACTAGGGTTAATAAACGTTGTAGAAGTATTGTTCATTGTTAGATCATGGTAATTTCAACATTTACTAATACATTAAAATCAAAAGTTGTATCTGTTAACATTAGCTAATGCACTATGAACTAACATGAATGATCAAAGTCAAATAATGTTAATATATATATTTAAAGTACAGTACATTCAAGGTTTTTTTTTCCTAATAAAGCTCAGCACTACTTAACTTGGAATTTTTATTGGATCAATAAAAATCTGATACTGGTCCACTGGTCTGCATGTAGACCACTGTGCAATATTGTGAGCCCCTCTCAGAAGCCCAGCTATCAGATATGCCTCTAGAGGTGGGTTGTTTAAGAAACAATTAGAAGGGTATACAAAGCCATTTGCAGGCAGTCTCGCTTCCTCAACTCCCTAACTGGAGTACCTTTCAGGGCTGATTTATCACTCTGTCGCCTTCAGAAGGCAACATAATTAATAGGAGCATGGACTTCTAATTTCAATGACTTCCACAGCAAGTGGATTTCATTTGATTTATGATTGCCAGCAAGTTTGCATTTTATCAGTACATTCAGTCATTATTTATGCTGATGACCAATTTCAATGGGTCAGTATCATCTAACTCACTACTAATCAAAGAGAATTAGGGTTCACTGCATTATTCAACAGCTACTAACTTATCTTTGGAACAAGGCTAAAGAATAGATGATGTCCTGCCTGAAATACGCCAATGACTCTACAGTTTAAAGGCATGATTGCAATTAACAGGGTCGAAGTACCCTGAATAACACACTCATAGAAACTCAACTCCATACAAATCAAGCGCATACGGCTATGAAGCACTTGGTTTCAAATGCACAATGACATTTCCATAACTAGAATTAATTACCTTTTAAAATGAGATGTGGAACACAAAGTCCTTTTCCAGCATGGCTTAGAACTGAGATTTTGTGTGAAGTCTGGAGTAAATCAAACATTTTCAAGTCCACCAAAACAAATCATTAAGCTCAGGGAATGTCTGTGAATGAAATTAAATTGAAAAACAACAACATTGATGGAGCAAAAAAAAAAAAAAAAACTTGTAAGAAAACAGAAGGGACACATTACACTAATGATATTACGTCGGGCCTAGTCAAAAAAAGCACCAATAAAACAGTCTACACTACGAATCATCATTTGAAGGTGGTTTATACACACTCACCCAGATGGTTTATGCACATATACAAATCTCTGGTGAAACCGCAGAAACCATGTCTAATTAGACTTCACTTAGTCTGATTAAAGAACAGCATAATAGAGCTCATGACTCGCATATTTGCTTGTATTGATTGAATGTCAAGCAGATCATTTTCAACATCAATTTAAGAGCATTCCCTGCTTTTAAATGAGACATGCCATAACATCCAGCACTCAAATCAAATGACACAAATAAATAAGCAAATAACCCTGAACAATGATGTGTAGAAGCACTTCATCACATGCATTCCACACTATTATACAACAAGTTAATCTGAAGAAAGAAAGCAAGAGCTTTCATAATTTATCTGTATTATTATTTATTTAGTTGACATTTTATAGTCATTGATATCACTCACTATTTGGCACTGGTATAATGCAACAGCTCACTCTGTTTTATATATATATATATATATATATTATATCAGGATATAATATAATAATGAAAATAATTTAATATATAATAAAAACAAAAGCAACTGCAGAACTTATCCATGAACGTACATACAGGAATGTTTCATGGTGACAAATATTTACTCATAAAATTTTACATGCTGTATAATATAACTGCTAATGTTGCATGCCATACAGTGAGGGGGTATAATGATAAAAGCACTCATACCCACCAGAGTGAATGACAGAGTTAATATTCACAAGAAGTACTGATTTCAGCAGGGCAAGAACAAACATGACAGTTTATGACTTGGATCAATCTCATGCTTCAGCTGGTTCGAAAAGTACAAACAACAACTGAAATGCATTCAGATTGAACTGTAAGAAGGCCAAAAAAGACAGTGTGGAATAAGTAGGTAAACATTTCCTCCATGGTGCAGAAATCCCCAGCAGTATATAACAACCTGGAACTGCTATATTTCTTTGACACAGCGTCTCTAAACAAGTCAAATTTACAGTAAAGAGATGAAAAATTCCATCTATAGGCATCTGAAAACACGTCCAGCACTGATGATCAGACTCCATTTGTAACATGTTCCCTTTTTGTTGATTTGCCGTGTGATAAATTGCATTTAGCAAAGCAGGACAGGCTAAACGGTCCTGACAACTTTTATTGATTTGCATGAGATATATGCATGTAATCCTGTTTGTAGGTAAACTGTGGTGCTAGCAAAATCAAGTCACAGTGGTTTCGCAGAGAGAAAATTGCAGTCACCGCATAGGGAGGTGGAATAGAGAGAGAGGCGTGGGCCGCCCATTGGAATCTAAGAACTTGTATTAAGATATATTGGTTGCAGAATTCTTCAGGGCTTAAGCATTATTCATAGCAGACCCTCTCCGTCCGAGACTGTTTATAAAACGAGACAGCTTCAGCCGTGATAGAGCTTCAACAACAGGGCCAGTGCCACTTAACATGAGCCAAGTTCGCCAACAGCCTCCCAGCAGCTTGATTTGCAAGCCTTCCGCAGATGCTTGATGAATGACTTCGTCAGGTAGGACAGCATGCAGCCTTTACTCAAGCCATTCACATTTACATAGAGCGGTCCCATTTCCCTCTCTCCAACACATCAGTTCATTATGACCTGCTGTTTGTCATGTTGCAGTATAAAGAGATCATTCGTGCTTATTCCAGATCAACTGCAAAAATGGGAAGACAAATGAGTTTGGGATGAAGCGTACAGCACCTACGATCCAAGAACAAATCATATAGCTCCAGGCTGTTGGTGACGTATTTCCATAAAGCATCTCGCCTTGATATGTGGGGAGACATATTGGACTAGTGAGGAACGTGGCCATACAAATGAGGTGAACTGTCTGTTGCCAGCCTGTGTTTGCATAAGAGATGCCAACAGTGACTTAAAAAGCCCTATAAGATTGTTTATTCGGCGTTTTCTGCAGCCTCTCATACTTTACTTGCTCTTATTAAATGGAAACAAGAGAATCACCTTCAAGTTTATTAATGATGGTCCTCCGGATGAAAGATGCCTGCAAAAATTCCCAACATCTGTTTACTGCGCTCACTTCTCAGCGGGGCTGCACCTATTTCTCATGCTTAATGATGCTCATCCACTCTGCAAGTTTTACGGACAAATGTGTATTTGGCTACATTCATCATTCTGAATGAGTGTTCTTGATGAGGCATCTGCTGGCCTGCTCCACTCCTTCTACTGCACTTTAACAAATGACATCTCTCTCCATATGTTTTTCATTTATGAGAAATGTGTTGATATATACACACACACACACACATTAAACCATACATATGTATGTGTATTTACATATATATATACACACACATACACAATTTATAAGTACGTGTGTGTTTGTGTGTATAGAGAAATACTTGTCTTTTACCATTAATGTAATATAACAAAATACAACAAGAACAAACGTCATTGTGAATGTATTTAAAGTACTTAAAGGAGAGATACACAACCTTAGGAGAACTTTACCGTTCTTTACCAACCAAAACAAAAACCAAACTAAAAACAAAACAAAACCACCATCAGCAAACAAATGGCCACTGTACCACTTTACCACTAAAACTTTCATTATGTAACAACTATAGGAGAACGATCTAGAATCATGTGAGTTCAGTGGCGGACTTCCAAAGCCTGGATGACAGACATTGTCTAAAATCTGCTTTTTCCATTGAGTTAAGACTCGTCACTCGCAGACAACAGCACGTCTCTGTGGACTGACATGAAAAGCCTATGTATGTGTATGGACCAAGAGCATGTTGACATGAACAAACAACACATTAGTCATACATATCATCTCTGCAGTTGAGCCTAATAAATCGAGGCTGTGTTTGATCTCCAGCTGGTTCTGAATTCAGAGAGTGAATGGCTCAAACAGGCACAAGTTAAAATGCCAGGACATGCCGTCTGCTTTTTCTGTGAGTTTGAAAATCAAAGCTTTCGCATCAGCTCAAGGGAAAACTGAAAATAGCAAATAAGTCATAAATATGGTCATTACAGTAAAAAGCAAAGTAGCATCAGAGGCAGAAAGTATTATATAGCCACAGAGAAAGAGTGTGGTAAGTGCTGTCGTAACACTGTTCAGAACAATGAAGAGGATACTGACATCCAACACTATAACTGTAGGCTGCAGTTAAAGAGCCAGATTATAGAAGTGAGTGTTTGATCTGCACTGTGCTGCACATTTTGTGTTAAAATAAGCCACTCTATCGAGAAGCATTATGAAATCTAATTTATGCGTGTGTTGTGCATTTTAAGCCATGTTTAAAATGAAAGGTTTGAACCATAGACTGTGTAAAAACATGGACGTAGTGTCCGTGACGTCACCCGTAGATTTCCGAAGAGCGTTTTTGAAGCTCAAAAGTGGGCGGAGCCGGCCGTCGCCATCTTGGCAGCGCATCACAGCGTGTCACTCCCGGATAATAGAAAATGGGCAAAGAGGCGGGAGCTGGTTGCTGAAACCACACCCACCTAGCTCGACGGTGGTGACAGCAGCGGCAATTAATTATGCAAAACTTTAAGGCTTAATATAATTTAAATGGATAAGTTATAAAAAAAATTCACCCCCTCACAGTTATCATGAAGGGCAAAATTAGCTACATAGACCAAAATAATTTTTTTAACCAGGCTGTAAACATGTTTTTTTCTGCTGTAAAGTTGGGCATTTTAACATGGGGAGTCTATGGGATTGACTCCCTTTTGCAGCCAGCCTCTAGTGGCCAGTTGATGAATTACAGTTTAAGTCACTTCCTTGTTGGCTTCATGAGAGAGAGCAGGAGGTTGCCGCTTGGTTTGAAACACATTATTTCATGGTAGTTATTTCTCTAACTATTTCTATCTGATGTTATCTCCTTTGTTTTTGTGGCTGGTTAATGCTGGTCTGGTGCTTATTTAACTGGTGAACTAGCATAGCCTTCAGCCAGACTCTGTTGGTGAAATTAGGTGACCAGTACTGTAGTAATGGTTTCTGGTTTTTTTTTTTTTTTTTTTATGTACCTGTCTGAGAGTAGTGCTAGTAACTAGTGATTATTTACCTGGAAAATAGTAGCACACCAGCATCTAAAACACAACATTTGGTGGACTAACAACATATGATGGCATAAGCAGGAAGAGACAGAGCACACACAGACACACAGAACAACCAGGGTATCTGCAGGGGTTTTAAGCTAAAATTTAAGACTTTTTACCCCATATGAGTGGGGCAGGGCAATGAAAGTTTCATAAAATAATAAACTTCACATTTCAGCTTTTAAACCATTTTTTATCAAATGGATGAGTCAAATGTATCAATTATAATATTAATTGAATAAATATATTTTACTTTCTTAATTGTTCAGATTTTTATAATGCATTTCTTGTGGAATCACCAGCACCTGACTTTGAAACGTGCAGTGCTCATGTTTATTTAATGAAAGCATGAGCCTTTCGAAGTTTAACAGTCATATTCAGCCATATCGCAATTCTTGTATTTCCATTCCTGAATTTAAGACCTCTTGAAATCATAAGTAAGACTTGTACCATTTAAGGGTGTATTCACACCTGTCTTGTTTGGTTCGATTGAATCGAACTCAAGTTCGTTTCCCCCCTTGGTGCGGATCTTTTGGGCAGGTGTGAATACAGCAATCGCACTTGGGTGCGGAGCAAACAACCGCACCGAGACCCAGCTGAAGAAGTGCTCTTGGTCCGGTTCCAAACAAACTCTGGTACGCTTGAGAATTTCTGTCCGATGAATGGATGACCTTTAGCAAACATGTGGTTTTGTTTACAATTTCTGGTTCACTTGCAAAAAGGGCAGTGTGAAAGCAAACCACACTAAACTAAACAAAAAAAAAAATCAACATTGTATTTGGTCCGGACCAAAGCAAGTGAACTAGCGGACTTCCCTGGTGTGAATACACCCTAAGACTTTTATGGCCTTAAATTTGACTTTTTTAGGACCCGAGGAAATCCTGGCAAAAGACAGAACAATAGATAAAATAAGATACGACAACAGATAAAACGATAGATACAACAATAGATACAACATTAGAATGATAGATCAAACAGCAGATAGAATAATAGATAGAATAATAGAACGATAGAATGACAAAATGATAGAACTTTATATAGAACTGATTTCTATAGAAACCGGGACTTCTAACAGCAGCTGCAGTGACGCGATGACTTTACCGATTAGTGATTGGCTCTTTTACTCAGAAGGCGGGGCTTCCTTCGACAGAGCTGCCATATTGAGTAGATCGATGATGGTAGATAGAACGATAGAGCGCTAGATAGATAGAATACTAGATAGATAGACAGACAGATAGATATAGAAAGAAAAACAGACAGATATAACGAAGGGATCGATAGACAGAACAAATGTTTGTTTATTCATACTGCCAATTAATCGATAGATAAATTGATAGACCGATAGTTTGATAGATCAATAGATAGTGTTTTGCCAAGATGTCCACCAAGTGAACTGACTTGCCTTAAGACTTTATAATATGTGAATACACTATGTGACTTTACAATATCTTAATACAATATGTGATGCAAAACGGATCCAATGATTTTATAATGCACAGATGTTGATATATATGTACTAACACATTCGTCTCAGAGTATAACAGTTGGGCAGGATTTCCTGAGGTGGTTCCCTTCTGAACTCTGTGCCAAGTAGCCAGAGCTTTGTACTTGAGAGTTTGTTTTTCGGGATCATACTAAGCAGTTCATTCTTGTGGCTGATCTGTGAGGGTGGGAATGGACGTGTCAGTGAGCCAGGCTTATTTAACGCAAGCCTGTGTAAAACTATCTGTCCAACAAACAGCTGCAGCACCCAGCTAGACTAATACGAATAAATCATCTCTCACAAGGCAAAACAGACACACTGTGAAGTCCGGCCCTCAGCTAAAACTCCTGACAAGCATAAATGAGGAACAGCTATTTATTTTACGCCTTTAGATTCCCCTACACCTCACACCACCCCATACAGACCCGGAGCAGGTCAACCGACGTCATGTAACTGCAGTAATTTATTATAACACACACTGAACTCCAAGGGCATGTCGGGATTGACACGGGTTGTGAAGGAAAATCAAATAAAGAGAGGTGTTTATTATTCCCACTGCATATAGAGTGATTATGCCTTTTCATTAGAATAGTGTCCTGTCAGTCTTAAAGGGATAGTTCACCCAAAAATTTAAATTCTGCTATTATTCACACTCGTGTCTCATGGGCGCCATACAAGTTTTTTGGGAAGTCACACCACATGATTTTCTACAACGTCAACTAACATCAGCTAGTCATAAAAAGGTCAAATTATCAGATATTTTAAGAGACTTATTGACCTTGACACATAGTCATGAGGGTCTGCAGGGGTCCTCTCTATATAATTTCATATTTATTCCCCCTAAGAAACAGTAATAAAAGGTCATGCCAAAGTATTTAAGGTTTTCTTTTCAAGAATTTCATACTTTTAATGATGCTTTTTTTTTGTTTTAATATAGCCATCAGTGACCAACTACTAGTGGACACCGTGGCAATGTTTGACTTATCACCAAAATAAATATCCAAATAAATTATTCAGAAATTAAAAAAACATAGGGTATGGAACAACATGAGGTTGAGTCTTTTTTTTTGAGTTTTTGGGTGAACTATTCCTTTAAGAGTCATACAACTTCATCTGTCAGAACTGCTTTAGTCTGTTGAAGCTGTATATGCTCACATAATGAAATTAAATTAAGTGTATTATAGCAAGCATGTTTCCACAAAGGGAGGCCCTGAAACTCTCACACAGGGCATGTCATATCCATTAACCTTCTAATGGCTCACATAACAGCTGTTGATAGTAGAGTAAGAACAATGTGTGTTATGGAAACAGAAAGAAACATTTGAACACGGATTGTGGTGGGGACTCGACCAGTCATCTGGTCTTTCAAATATGATTCATAATAATATAATTAATTTGTGCAGCAATCACGTCATATTCACAAATCCAGCTTAAAACTGTTGTCATCAACATACTGATTCCACTAAGAAATAACCTTAGTTTCCATTAAGAAACTAAGAATCGTTTCTCTTTCAATGCTCGTCCAAGGCTTTTGTTTACTAACTCTGGTTTTATGTCATTAGTCTCTGTTTGCTTGCATTTCCATTACCCCGTTTCCATTTGGAGATTTAGAAAAATTGCACTCACGCTCAAAAGATTCCGAACAAACCTAAATTGACATGTGTTTTACTTATGATTATGTGTAAAAGATGCCTGCAGAGGACAGATCGCTACAAAACCGCTTTCTCAACATTCATATTACATCAGTAAATTCAATAACTGAAACAGCAAACACAATTTCAAAGTAGACCACGAGGTTGTAGATGTTTATTAGTTTTTATTTAGCACTATGCAATGTGAATGATAAAAGATGGAGAAGCACATTACTTAAATTTTGCTTGGTCTGTCTAACAAAGTTCACACACACACACACACACACCACGAACGCCGCTACGCAGCACGCACGCCGCACGCACGCACTTGACGCAACAAAAAACATTCACACTTACTCAGACAGGAGCAGTTTTCAAGGAACCCGGGGGCTACAACTGCAAGACTGCTATGTGAAACATTTATAATTTATGATGTATTTGATGTGGTGATATGTATAAACATCAGAGGAATTTTAATAAGGCTCAAGCAATTAAAAAAAAAAAAAAAACTTCTGACGGGTGGTTTTCACTTTTTAAGGAATTATTTCTGCCAAAAGAAAAAGTCGCAATGCGGAGTGTGGACTCCAGCAATACAACTTCTTTTCATTGAGGAAAGAAAAAAAGTAATTTCAACTTTTTTTCTTTCTTTTTTCAATGCCTTATTGATCTTGGTGCCGGGGTTTTACAGAGGCTATTTAATGGCCCAACTAGTGACTGCTCCACAATGTCCAATACAGTCAGCAAAATAAAGCATTTTCATTGATCAATCTCTTTGCAAAGCATACAGATAAAGATTGATAATGGACTTCAACAAATCCTAATATCAATTAGAGCTTAATGAAAAAAAAATGCATCAGCATAAAACAGCATTACAAACACTTTTATGCTCAATAAAAGCAGGCCTCTCACCTTCAAAACAACACAGAACCAGCCTAAAACGCATGTGCGATCTCCACTCACATAAACATAAGATATTAATCTTTTAGACAAAAGGGATTGTGTTTGTATGAGCCGCTGATAAGCAGTAACCTTTCATAATTGGTTTTCCTTGAGGAAAAATTAAAACAAATGGATGTTAAACCTGCTTTCTACATCTCCCGGTGCCTTGAGAAACAAGTAATAGAAATAATTGCATAGAGAAGGGTCTGGGGTGCTAATTTGTTTCCCTTTTAGAAAATCCTTCTCCTTTGTGATTCAATTTACGTTGTGCTTGGCAGTGCCCACACTGCAGGCTTATTTGAATCAAGCCTCTGTCAAGACTAATAAAACAGAAGGAGCAAGGGGATGGATTACGAAACAGGCATACGGAAAACTAGAAAGGAGAGATGGAGTGGCGTTAAGAGGTGAAGACAGGTCGGATCGCGATTTCTCGGGCCTTCATCCATCCTAACAGCGAGGCCAGAACAATGTCACAGAAAAATTTCTCTTAAAGCCATCAGATATGACTAGCCTGCTGGAAAGTGATTCCAAGCTGCTCTTTTCCATCAAATGAACATGGATGGGAAAGAGCAGCTAAAACATTTTTCTAAATATCTTTTGAGTTTGGAACAACATTGTGAGTAAATAAAGAACTTTTGAACTTCTCAGAGACATTAGCTGTGTTTTGGAACACAGAAGCTGGTTTCTAGCTGGTCCATGCTGGTAAATGGCCAATCATGTTCCCAAAGTAATTCTGACCACTTTAAGCTTTGTTGCTGGTCTATGAAGGTCTACCACAGGGATATCCAACCCTTCTCCTGTAGGGCCAACATGCTGGAGAGTTTAGCTCCAATTTGCCCCAAAACACTTGCCAGGAACTTTCTAAAGACTAGTTCAGATTTGTTTAATTGGTGTTAGAGCTAAATTCTGCATGACAGTGGCCCTCCAGGAACAGGATTCGACACACTGGTCTACCAGCTTGGACCAGCTAAATAAGAACCCTGGAGCAGCAATTAACAAGCTTGCATCTTCTATCATGGTCCCACACAAAGCCACTATCTTAAGTTGGATTTTCCAGCAGTGAACAGGAAAGCGGCTCTTGACATTTCTGAGCGTCCCATCAAAAGCAAGGCAAGGCAAGGCAAGGCAAGTTTATTTGTATAGCACATTTCATACACACTGGTAATTCAAAGTGCTTTAGTAAAAATAAAATAAAAACATACTCCAACAATTAAAAACAAGAATTAAAAACTTTGAAATTATTTTTTTTAATGATTTAAGAGGTTGGTAAACTGAATTCAAAGACGATGAACATATAAGCTGTGCAATCAGTCTCCTCTCGGACATCGCACAGTGCTCATTCAGTAAATCCACAGCTAAACAGATGAGTTTTGAGTCTGCATTTAATGGGATAAACTGTTTTAGCACACTCCGGGATCGTCTTCTGGTAAGCGATTTACCAACTGAGGGGTGAATCAACGAAATTAAAAGCAGATTCCCTTTGTTTTGTGTGAACCCTTGGTGTTTCTAACTGACTCGATCCTAATGATCCGAGTGGTCTGCTTGGTTTATATTCAGTGAGCATTTCTGCAATGTATTTAGGTCCTAGGCCTTTGAGTGATTTATAAACGAGTAAAAGTACTTTAAAATCAATCCTAAATATAACTGGAAGCCAGTGTAAGGACCTGAGGACTGGTGTAATATGCTCAGATTTTCTGGTTCTAGTCAGAATTCTGGCAGCAGCATTCTGGATTAGCTGAAGCTGTCTAATGGTCTTCTTGGGAAGACCGGTGAGGAGACCATTACAAAAGTCCACCCTGCTGGAGATAAAGCCATGAACAAGTTTCTCCAAATCTTGACTGGAAACAAAACCTCTAATTCTTGCAATGTTTTTGAGATGATAGTATGCTGATTTAGTTACAGCTTTGACATGACTACTGAAACTAAGGTCTGTCTCCAGAATCACACCAAGATTCCTGACTTGATTTTTAGTTGTCAAACCCCTAGAATCAATGTATGCATTCACCTTGAGAACTTCATATTTGCTTCCAAATACAATCGACTTCAAGTTTTCTCCTTGTTTAACTGAAGAAAAATTTGGCACATCCAACTGTTAATTTCATCAAAGCATTGGCAGAGGGAGTCAATGGGACTGTAGTCATTTGGAGATAAGGCTAGGTAAATCTGGGTATCATCTGCATAGCTGTGATAGGCGATTTGGTTCTTGAAAGCAATGAAAAGTCTTTCTCCCACTCTACGACACGATATTCCATTCAACAGCTAAACCTAAAGTGATTCTGCTTTGTAACTGTTGTTAAGAACCTGAATGCATGTAACATAGCAGATTGTGGATGATATGAAATAAAGCGACCACGTCACAGACACTTCACCTTCACGTCACGTCGCTCATTCCCAAACTCTCAGCAATTCTTCACCCATCGCACCTATTTTCTAGCCTGTCTCGCTGATAGAGGCTTTGATCTCTCACACCTCTCAAGTGTCAGTCAGCTCTGACTGACAGCCTGACCCCCAATGGGAGGGCCTGACAGCTTAACAGCACTCTGACAGTCATCTCAATGGAAACTGCTCTGTATTATTCTTTACATTATTGTCCACACTTTCCTTACTATAAAAGCCAAGCTCAAAGGAACACTATAACCACTGCTCAGAAAAATGGCAGGCTCTGATTATGCCATGTGGGATGAAAGGCATATTTCTTCCTGACAGTTCTCCCGTTTTTCACTGACACAATACACTTTCCATTCATTACTGCTCACTATGGGCACGCCCAGACCGGGGAACATTGCTTGGAAGTGGTTTAGCTTGTCCTTGGCATCCGATTCCTGGGGACCATTTATCTGATGATATATTTTCCTTTTGGAAAGGCAAGTTGGGATTCTTTCCCCAACAGGAAGGACATTGATAAGCCATCAGGGATTTGTTTATTTTGATCTATGGCCATTGCATTTACACCAGTATATTCTTTATAGCGAACTGTGACCGCAAGAATGTCTCAGAGCAAAATAAATCAACTTGCCAGAAAGCCATATATTTATGCCATTAAACAGAGAACGACTTGGAAATGTCATGAAATGAGGTCACAGCATGCAGCAAAACTTTAATTTGATCCCTCTTCGAAGGATATTTTTCATGCAGAAAAATTCATTGCGCTTTGCTCACTTGACCAACGTTACAATGAGAGCATAATAAAAGCAAGATTTTCCTTAATTCCTATTACTGGTGAAAAGAAAAAAGTCACTTGACAAAATATGGAGCATATTACAATTATTCAAAAAAGGACTCGGAAGATGAAGACGAAAAAGCGACATGAGGCTTCTGACAGCAGTGTGATTTAAAATTTCATTCAAAATAATTCCTACCCATTGGGATGCTCTATTCAACATTAGTCCTGCTGAAAGCACTAACCCAGTCAAAACCACAATTCTTCACCTTCAGGCTGATTAATGAAGTTGGTGTTCTGACAGTTTTCACTTTATGTATAGCAGTGAGCCAGTCAGCACAGGAACAGCATTTTGTTTTTCTTCTTTTTCTAGGCCTGTTGAACTCAACATCCCACTAGAGTAACCCCAATGACAAAGCTGCCTTTTTCACAGCACACACAGAAGCCTGTGAGCACAACTCAACAGCCTGTGTAGAAACAGAGTTGAAGGGTCATGTACACTCGCAGGCGAGGCAAAGGCTCGGAAGAGAAAGGAGAAACAATCGGCTCCTCAACCCGGGGGCCGCAATTTGTTGCAGAGACTGCAGAGCCGTCTGGCATGGCAAACACCTCTGCGTCCGCTCTCGGCTTGTTCCTTTCACTGACAGAGCAGAAAGGGAGAGTGGGAGAAAGAGGCCTTTGCAGCGTGACACTCTGCTCAACGGTGCCAGATCGGGCTCGCATCGGCGTCTGGTAATGGCACTACAAGGATACCGCTGCGCACATGAGCCGGGTGCTTCTCGGCTTGTCACTAACGCGCTATCGTGTATCATATAAGGACCCATGGCTCACTCGAAAAGCAAGATCTGATGCTTTGCAGGTGTAACGACCAACTGCGCATCTGCCTTGTGTCTTCTAGAATATTTCACCTGACACTAGAAGCAATTCCTATTTTTCCTCTACCATGTCACAACCTGGAGCCTCGCTGGTGGTTTGAGAAGAAGCCCGTGCAATCAAAAGACAGACTGAGGGGGGAAATAAGAGATGTTGAACACTGGAAAGCACCATGCTGGTAACCTAGAGCAGTTTCCTCACATAAGGCTTGTATTGGGTAAAATAAAAGCTTTGGTGGGTAGACTAACATGAAAGTGTCCGAAAGGATTCGATTACGGAAGCGGATTTCAGGCTGTGACTACTTACAGTCTGAAATTCCAAAGCAGAAAATATCTGAGAAAGACAAAGGAAATCATTGCATCAGTGCCAGCTTATATGGTGCTTAAAAAGTTGGTTTTAACAAATACACCAGGCTAAGACCTTCACAAATGTTTCTTTGACATGCATCAACACAAACACCTTTTCAAAATTTCTTGCATTTCTGAGATTTACTGCACTAACCCACGCCTGCTAAAGGTTGTCCTGTCAGTAAACAGCATGGTTGCTGTGCTCAGCAACGGCCCATTTTAAACTGAACTTTGAGTGACCCTCTTTGCCTTTATGACCTCAGTGAAGGTAAAGACAGAGAAAGAGAGAGAGGGAGCAAGAAAATCCTGATATATGAACCCGTCCGCCCACTCCTGTCTTCCTGAAACGAATGCATTCAACGTCCACCGAGACAGCAGCCGCGCAGCCAATCAAAGCCTTCTGGCCATTGAGCAATTATCTGTGCTCCGTGACATAGGTGGACTCTGAACCAGTGACCCCAGCAACCGTCTTCCATTGCCTCTTAAAATAACCCATGGCAACACATAAGCACTGCTCATACATAAAATGGAGAAGGAAAAGTAGATTTATTTTTCCCTGACAGGTCCAGGATCACATTGCATGCCATACAAAGTGCAAAGCCTAAAATCATAGGGCTAGACTTTCACTTTGTACAACAGCTAGGCATAAACTCGTGTCATTATATCAATTTATTTCAATGTCATTGGTGTGGGCTTGAGTTTGTCTAATTCAATGAATGCCAACATGAGCTAGATTTGGAACTGACTTTATGACATTTTCCAACCATCTAGCAAAGTGGAAAAAGAGAAAAAAACGTGCTTGAGTGCACACATATCGCTTCAAAACGGAGATGAAGTGTACAAACAATTTGAGTGCGGAAACAACAAAAACCTTGATAATTTGTCACTTATGGAATGGAAAAGTGCTCGGAGAAGGCCTTGGTGTGGGGGGAGAGCCGCTCTCTTTTTCCCTTTTTGCCTATACACAAGGTGATTTGCCAAACTACACCTCAGAAGACAAGCCTCCCCTAGGCACTCAGCTCACAAATACAGTTTGATCTGGTGTAGTTTTGGATTTGTGTCTGGAGGGCTGCTCCTTGTGGTGACAGTCCCGGAGGGGAGACGGCAGTATCGCATCCTGTTCTGTGTGCTGTGTCACGCCATCCAGGCCATATGCTCTCTGCTCGCCTGGTGCCGCACTGCTGCCATCTCACCAGTCTGCCCTGAGTATTGCACACAACAGCTGGCGCTGCTGTTGTGGGCACATAAAAACCCACATAAACAAGACAGGTTATAGTGAGTGTAAAGGGAGGACATTGGTATAGTATACTGTAGCACAAATACACTCCGTTCCAAAACTTAGTGAGCTACCTAGGCATTTTAAGGCATCAAAACGATGTTACTAAGACTTCCCCGATACCTTCTTCTAAAGCATTATCACACTGTGATATGCTTTTTTTAAACAATCCATCTGAGATGGTTGACAAAGAAAAAAAAAAGTTATGGTATATGATATACCAAAAAAAACTCCTCTCCGCTCTCTCTATATATATATATAGATATATAGTAATCATATCTATATATATATATAGATGATATTTCACCACAAATTCCGCTGTTAAACACATGTCAAAAATTAAGTTGAAATAATATGGGCTGATGTCTTCAACAAAAGCATATACCATGGATTAACAACCTCATAGCTCACAGCTCAATCCAAATAATAATATATATGTAATAATATATATTTGTGTGCCATGTATTTTTTTTATTGCTTATTAGCACAGTGCACCATTAGTTTTAAGAAGCAACAAGCAACATTCTACACTAACTCCATTGAAATCTATTCAAATTTGTGTCTCCTGTGCACTTTATTTGAACAGCGCTATTTGTCGGACGGTTATTGCCTGAATAGTAAACATTCCAAAACTCAGTTTACTTTCTGGGTTTCTTAATCTATGATGCATCCTTCTAAAACCCTGTACTCCTTGGTACCAGAGCCCCTTCTTGTTAACCAGTTCACACTTGTAGCAGTTCCTCATCCCTGCAGGGTGAGCCAGACACAGTGAGGTATTGGCAGCGATAGTTATGTGATCCTGTGCTGTGTATTCTTGGGAACGGCACACATAGAGGACCTTCAGTGAGGACGGACATGCACATCAATGTCAGGTAAATTCAAACGACGTCCCGGGCCGTTCAGGATTCCCCATAACCCCCCGCCCTCTGTCTCCTTCACAGACACTAGCTGCCTGTTAAAGGCTGAGTGAGCCATTAGCTCGCTTAATGTCGATTCATATGCTGTGGGAAAAAGTACGGCCTGCTTTAGGGCTGAATTACATGCTCACAATGGAAAGCCCGTTCTACTCGACGCCTTCAGCAGGTGCTATTTTCCTGCGTGGTTATATGTACCTGAAAGCCATACTCAAGTAAAAGTACAGATATCTTACCAGAAAATGACTTTGGTAGAAGTTGAAGTCACCGTTTAGAAAATCATTGTTTGGAATCTGCATCTGAAGTGGCATTTAGATGTATTTACACAGACTGTTTAATGCAGCTCAGAGAGGGACATGGATGAATTAACCGGCAGTTACAGATGCATAGATAGGCCTAATGTTTTGTTTTTAACAAAACATTGAACAATGATATTTGAAATAATTTAAAACATGAAAAATAGTCGAAATGTGAAATTTAAACCGCCAGTAGGTGACAGCAAGTGACTGTTAATGAGTGAGTCATTGAGATTCAAACGATTCATTCAAACGACTGATTCATTCAGAAACAAAGCATTTGATTGTGTTAATTAGTGAATCACTGAATCATATTCAACCGATTTGTTCAAAAAGCTGATTCATTCAATAAAGTAAACACCGTCCATTGTTCAGAGATGCAAAACAGTGCTGTGATGTTTGTTTGGAACTATTTTCGTTAGCAAAACTGAGCAAAAAACAAGCAATATTATGTCTAAAATGTAAGTCACTTATTGCTTTACTGAACTTTTATTTTTTAAATGTGTTCATGCTGATATCTGCAGAAAAACGGTACTCTTTGTGTGATATAGATTAAGTTATCTATATTAAATTTTATAAATATAAAAAGCATACAGAAGCATTTTTGCCATCTACAATTTAGAACGCCTGAAATTTTGAGTTTTAATAGAATAAATCAACGAGCGCGCACTCTGTGTGTGATTTGGTGATTACCTAGTAGCCTAGAAGTTACTTGATAATATCAGATCGCACATCATTACAACAACACTTACCATATTATCGCAGACAATGCTGTTTATCGCACACCCCAGACTTGACTTGAGTGGAAAATGAAATCATCCGTATTTGTGCGCGCACTTGTTTGGTTTGCACATGAGCAAAGATGTTTTTAGGAGTCTAAATTGCAGACGCCAGACCACTGAATCGTCAAACCTGCTTTCCTGCAGTCCATGTTCTTCTGACTTCTGACTATTTTGTAGTAAGTAACGAATATGCTTCGGGGAAATGTATCGGAGTAAAAATATTCATTTTAATTAGGAAATGTAGTGGAGTAAAAGTAAAGTTGGCAGAAATATAAAAACTCAAGTTAAGTACAGATACTCCCAAAAAATACTAAGAACTGTAACGAAGTATTATTACTTCATTTCAATACACCACTGATTTCCTGGCATCTAACACCCAAGGTCAATGACATGTGTCAGTCAAACTGTATGTTAGCTGTACTTAAGCTTTCAGATTAAAACTAAGAGTACCATTTATTTGCAGACTTAGTATTGATAAGATAGTATTGAACAAATCCACACATATAGTGGACGTAAAAAGTATTTGGACACAATACCAAATGTCTCAGCTTTAAATAAAATATCAAAGACAGTATCTAAATAAAAATGTCATTATATATATATTAGGGATGCACCGATATGAACATTTTGGCCGATACCGATAACCGATTAATCTTTATTTTTGACAGCCGATACCCGTATGTTGGCGATAATATTATCCAAATTGTTATATACTTTTTGAGAGCCTGATTACAAAAAAGGTCTCATCATTAAAAGCCACATCCCAAACACTTCAACATAAGCAGCCTAGTTTGAACGGTGTACGGTTTAAAAATAATTTTACTCTCCCATTACCAAATTTAGTCATAAAAAAGTCTTACAAATAAATAAAATAATGCATAAATAATGCAAACAAGTCACTGGACATCATTACACGTGTAAAGAATCAAAATGAATGTGCCATAGATCAATCAAACGGAATAGCCTCTGCACGTACAATAATTAAATGATTTTAATTACTAAACCATATTGTTGATGAAATAAGAGAAAATACAAGTGGTTTTTATTATTAATAATGTATCAATGATTTTGAAAAAAGTAACAAATTAATACCACTGTTTTTTAAATAGCAGCCATTTGAGCTGCTCGTGCTGAAGCTGAAGAGCTGAAGAGCTGAATGAATACGGTAAACTGAAGCTTTTTGCTGGCAGCTTATTTAACTCAAGGAAATGCATCCTGAGATTAATATTAATACAACATAAACATAATATTACAACTTATATGTGTACAAAATGACGCAGTTATTGCGTGCTATAGTCAGAATGTGTGATCCTGTTGTGGATGCGCTCTTCCCATAACAACGCGCTGAAACACAGCAACTAAACCAAGAATTCACAACGTTTTATTATAATAATGTTCTAATTAGAATGTTATATACACGACATTCCCAGTCATAGTTATTAATGTTGTGTACTGCTGTTTGAGCTGCGTGCGCTGACCTAAAGACGATCACCGGTAAACTGAAGCACTCTTAACTTAACCAAACGCATTCTATATCAGATAAATCAGATATACATCAAATAAACAAAATATTACAACGTACAATTGCACAAAAAGCTACAAACGAACAGCGCGCATCTGAAGTATCTCTGAAGGAAATAATGAATTATTTATCGGCTTTAAGATATCGGTCAAAGAGGAGAGAGGATGGTGTAGGCACAAAGACAGGGTAAATTTCTTATCAGCGTACCGAAACAGAAAAAATATCATTCTCGCCGGGTCGAGGCCGATATGGTGGCCGATCAGTCGTGGCATGCCCTAATATATATAATATAATATATAATATCACAAAGGTTCTATCTGAAAACAAAAACGATTTATATACATTCTATTATACATATATATGTACACACTCATTTTAACGAATTATATTAACGATATTCAAACATTATGTGTAGCGTAAGTGACATTAAGTGTGCAAATACTTATAGGAACATGAAGTAAACCCTTAAACCAAGAATGTGTTTCTTATTTGAAAGCATTATATAAAAAATTAACTCAAAAAGGAATTTGAAACCACAAAAAAGACACAATTAATTACATCAATCACCACAGCTTATCTTTTTTAGCACTGACGGCCTCAGTCAGCATTCGGTTTAATTACACAATAGTTGCTAACTGAGAGAAATGTGCTCTGTAATCAGCTACATCACATGGTCCTGACACACAGCTCAATAGGGCCTTCAGGAACAATACAGCCAGTCTCATCGACCACCTCTCCCAAACATCCAGGAGTATCATTTAGCCAAGAGTGATAATTAGATGCAGAATTTACTGAAAACTGTCAATGGCAGTGTCAATAGAGGGACTCTTAGCATCCATCATTCTGTGAATCAATGCCAATTTTCAGCTATGAATTCAAGAAAATGATAGCTTTCAAATAAATGGCCAGAGATGGAAATGCGAGATTCCTCGGGGAGGAATGAAACCGCTCAATTTCCCCCCTCTTGGAGTCGCTCGACGACCACCTTGCTCAATGGAAAAGGTCGTAGAACGTAACACCGGGAATGTCTTCCAAACAAGATGTAGAACATCAGAGGGACGTGACAGGCAGGCTCAGGCGGGCCTAACATGCAGCAGGTCTGTATATATCTCCACCCTGACAGATTTAAGGACAGGGTCAGCAGGTGCTAGCCTCAGCAGGAATTGAAGGTCAACGACACGTTCTGAACATTAAAAATAAATGTAACTGTCGCGTCACAAAGAGCAAATGAACAGAGAGTGATGTTGGAGGTAATCTTAAGAGGGGCATAAAGATCAGTGAGGCCCGGCTTTCAGCCAGAAAATGAGAAGCACTTAGCCAATAACGAGAGCCTAATGAGGATTCCTTTAACTGCGTGTGCTTGCTCTTTGATTGAAAAAACATTTGTCTTACAGTAAAAGTCTGATTCATGTGTCATTTCTATTGTGGATGTGGGCTCAGTAATAACCACATAAATCAGTTAATTCCAAGTTAGTGGAATGAGACTTGCTAAAATAACATCATAATGCATTTGAACGATCAAATGATGTGGTAATACTGTCCTATCCACTCAATGCTACAGTGTTTTAAGCATGAGAATTTTATAGTTTTGGGTTGTGTGTGAGCTTTGGCAAAGACACGCCACTTCTTCATTTTGTCATGACGGGCAAAACTCTCACTATGCAATTCCTTTTCCAGTTACAAAGCTCTCTAGAGTCAATCTACAGCCGAAAGTCTAAGTAAGACGAACTTTGGACTAAACTGCTACCTCAGATAATATTCAAGCAAAATGCTTAATGCGCACTTACAGTGATAGCAAATTGCTATCTACCATATACTCCAAAAACATGTCACCACTGACTATTCACACACTGTTCCCTCTGACTGAGGCTCTCTTTAAAACATTGTGAGCTGCCTTGCTGTCTATACGGTCTACATTGGCATAACCTCATAAGTGAGTAATTTGGAACACTCCGTGTGTCTCGTATATATATATTTTTTTATTTCATAGCGCACACACATATTTAGTTTTTATTAATACTTTGCTACAAAGATTATAATCTTGGCCTATAATAAAAATGTATCTTACCTCATCCACTGTTTATAACAGACATTATGGGACTCCATGAAGTATTCTGAGGCTGACTTAAAATTTGGCTAAAAGCAGGTACACTACACAAAAGTGTGGATCAGAAAGGGTTGTTTTTGCACGAAATTAATACCTTTATTCAGCAGAGATGCATTAAATTGATAAAAGGTTATAGTAAAGACGTTTAATGTTACAAAAATTATATCCCAAATAAATGCTGTTCTGTAAAAGATGCATCATAGTGTCCCCAAAATATGCAGCACAACTGTTTTCAACGTTGATAATAATAAAGCTTCTTGAGCATCAAATCAGCTTACTAGAATGATTTCTGAAGGATCATGTGACACTGAAGACTGGAGTAATAGCTGTTGAAAATTCAGCTTTATTACAGTATTTTACTTTTAAATTTTGATTAATTAAATGTAGCCTTGGAGAGTGTAATAAACTTTTTTTTGTCTTATCATCCCCAAATGGATGATTGAATGGTAGTGTATCTTAGAAGCCAGTATTAATTATTGGATCAGCCTTCACGTCTGCAGCCTGCCTAACCATAAGATGCCTTTATTTGCTCTCTATGTAGATTTTCTGTAGATTGACATTAAAGTCTAAGAACGTGACCCGTACGCAGCTAAACTCTTATTGAAGCGTGGCTCTTAATGGCATGACGAACAGACAGCTTTTTTATGACCTCAGTCTCAACTAGGCTCAAACCCCGTTCCTCAGGGTGACAAAGAATGAGCGTTCCAAGAAGAGGATTCATCAGGAGCCAGAGAGGAGTCATATTTAATCCTCCCTGACGGCAAACTCGCCATCAGCTTTCCACTGACAGTGGCAAAGGAAAATGATTTGGGCAGATCAATCACTTGAATCATTGGTGGCTAGTCTTGGCTCCTGCATGCTTAAAAGGCACCGCTGACAGACGTGCTCCAACCGGCTGATTAAAGGCCTGCGTCGTCTTGCTAACTTTTCATTTGAGGGATGATTGTCGTTGAGTGACAAATACTTCTCTGTTGCGGTTCAAGGCGAGGATACTGACATTCAGATTTGCCAGGCGCTCTCAGGAACAGATGTCACACTTGGCAAGGAGGCTTGACAGCAACAGCAGGTACGGTGGAGCTCGAGCGGCTGAAAGACATGTGCTCCTGGCCCTGACGGTGACAACACTCACAACAAGTACACTTTTTTTTTTTTTCATCTCCCGGCCGGTCTTCACCCCTTTTTGCTTTGCAATTACCATCAAAGCACATCTGCTTGTGCCTTCACCTTGACCCGCCTTTCGTTTGGTCCGTGTGACTCTGGGAGGAGAGGGGTGTGAGGAGTGTGTACTCTCTACCCGGGGCTGAGACATGAGTGAACATAGCCACCGCTGGGCTAAGAAATCCCTCTGCTAGCTCTGCTGTTGATGCACTAATGTCATCTCTGCTGGCAGCCATGTAAAAGGGAAGTAGTGGTAACAGATAGGATATCAAAGTCAATATGCCTGTTGTGCTAAGTCCAATCCCACTGTCCCATTTGAGCTGGCAGCTCTCCGAGAGCCGAGCAGAGCCATGAGACGCTTTTGCCTTACATGCAACTCGATATGCCAGATAAAGAGAAGGGAAGAAAAAAATCTAGCACATGGATGCTGACACCAAAGGCTTTTGGGGTATGTATGTTAAAGACTCCGGCCAACAGGGAGCAAGACATAAAATATTAATCGTCCATGTTTAGTGAAAACACAGCACTACTGCAGTGAGGTGCAAACATTTAAGACGACATTGAAAATCTGGTATTTAAAATTGCATATAAACTCTAGAAAATTCAGAAATATTTTTTTGGAATTTCTAGATAAAAAAAATATATATATATATATTTATTATATATGAGGTATATATATATTATATATAATATATATTATATATATATATATATAAAAAAAAAAAAAATATATATATATATATATATTATAATATAATAGTATATAGATTATTCTGTTATATATATATATATATATTATATATATAATATATGTATATATATATATATATATGTTTGTGTGTGTGTGTGTATATATGTATATATATATATATAATATATATATAAATATTATACTATGTTTATTATATAGATAATATATTACTCTATAATGTATATAATATATATAGTATATATTATATATCTAATATAATATAGCTATCTAGTATTACCACAATATGGCACAAATTCACACTTCCAAAAAATAGTTTAAGTAGATTATTCTGTTTAAACAAGAATATTGCAAAAGTGTCAGGGTGCAGGCCTAAGTTATTGACTTCAGATATTTTAAGTGACGGCAGTTCAGAACTTTGGTAACAAGCACCTGTGATGTAACTCCAAGCCTCTTTAAAGCTACCAGTCAATTAACACATTCCCAGGAAAAACAACACCTCAATGACAAATCAAAGTTGAACACCTATTTTTTACTTAAACACATTTTTGGCTCAAACAAACTCCACTTAGTTTCACAGTGTGGCGTTGAGAGGGCGTGGGTGTTTAGAATGTCAAAAAAATTAGCTATTTTCATAAAACACTACAAATTTTCTGAACAGTCTCAAAAATGCAAACCAGACTACAATAATTTCAAAATAACTTTTTGGTCACCGCAAAACTGTATAAATTAAGATTTCATTTGGGAAGAGATGCATAAATGCTAGAACAAGGAACCAGATGTAAAGGATTCAAATGCCATGCTGTTTTTAATATAGTCAATGGGGTAACTGTTGAAATAAAATGAACAATAATTTGGGTGTACGAGCGGCTCTATGACTCTGAGGTTCGGCCAAGAAGCTCCAGTTGGGGACATTACTACTGCTAACGCAACATTTGTCTGTGGTTGATGATCCATTTTTCCAAATTAAACGCCTTATGATGAAACATTTTCTCATAATCTCATAAAACTGAAATACTCCAAAGGATTAGCTTGGACTTTATACCCTTAAACATTTAATATTTCCATTACATTTAGTCTTTCCAGGTCCTTCTTCATGTTCTGAATGAAGGACAGAATTACAAAAACACATTATTTAACTTAAGAGACTGAACCCAAAACATATTTGACCTTGTTTTGAAGTGATTTATGATATCCTGTAAGAAATATGAACACTGAGAAACAAAGGCATTAATAGGCTATTTACAACAGGTTTGCTTTTAAGAAGCTCCTTAGTACCACCACCAGTAACACCAGTTTGTTTCAGGTTGAGAGAGATGATAATGCGCACACACTTTCTACGCTTGCAAACACACACTTGGCACATTTTCCTCATGGCATGATGAGAAATGTCTGCCAATCATTTTGAACAAGAGGGTAGTCATACCATCTTATCAGTGTCAATCACTGCATTGAGCAGCCGTGAGCTCCCATAATTCCCCGCATAGCTGCCTAAAAAAGGAGGTGCATAGATTTGGACATCCCATCCCGCAAAAAACAGCTCGGGTGATAAAGGTACTTATAAACCTACATATATTTATGGATACCATTAAAAACAAAACCGCTATAAAGAAAATAGCTGACTGTGGAGTAAAAGGCCCGAAGGACCCAATTTCCTCCTGAAGTACCTGATGGACACAGTGACAAGCAGATTGCTTTCCAGCACCAATTTTTGGAGCATGTGAAAAATGGGGCCGCATGCTGGTATGTGGTCCAAGATGACTCATAAATCTTCCTTTATCTCCTCTGTGGTGTTAGCAGAAAAGGATGAGTTGCTTTTTTCCCATCTCATTCACATGTCTATCTGTCTGTTATCCATGCCCTTGAGCAAAGATTACTGATGCCCTGCCTTTGATATATGACACATCTCACAGTGCAGCTTTTCATCCAGTGAATTAACCCAGAAAAAAAATGCAAACCTGACTACCATCGGCTCCCAGGCTTCCTGGTTATTCTTTTGTGCTCCAGAAACCCCCCACCTTCCTGATATTGAGCAGACGGGGCAGAGAGCATTATGGGTACACAAGTTTGGTGGCAAATTGTTTATCTGACCTCTGCACATCTCTGCATTTTATAATCTACTATGTGTCGTTCCTGTGCCATACTCACAACAAATTGAGCCTGTCAGTCGGGGGCTGGATTTCATTTTCCTTGTTTTACCCCCCAGCGATGAGGCGCTAAGAGGGCAGTACCTAAAAAACAGCATATGGTGGTAGGACAGTTACATAAAAACAATGGGTGTCATTTACTAAACAAATAATCTAAATAATCTAAATTTATGCGTACAAATGTTTCCATGAACAAATCATGACTCATCAATAACTTTTGTACTAATGTGCATTCTAAGTTTACGCATAAATGTAGGAACTCAAAATCACATACCCTGGGTGACCATATAAACATGTTAAGATGAAATTTTATACATAGCTATTTGAAATGTATATAATGTACATTGCATCGTATACAGTAAAAGAGAAAGAAAAGGTGTGTTCTAGCTCGATCTATATATGTGAATTTGGTGTTAATCTTAAGTGAAGAAAAATTGTATACATTTTAATGCAATACACATTTATGGTATAGCTGCATCCCTAACATTAGAAACTGAATGAGACATTCTACACAGAGTTAATTCAAGACTAACTTTAAGTACACTGTCTGTACCTTTAAAAATAATTCAAAGCAAAGCTCCTGTCAAAATTATGTTTCGCTGTGTTTGACAAATGGGACTACTGTCTGCTTCATACCTTACAAAGACTATAAAATAATATATTAACCAATTACCAGAGTGCCTGAGTAGCTCACATTAAAAAGAAATATTATTTCTTCCTCAGAGCAAGACTTCATTAACCCTATTCTAATCCCCTATTTACATTTAGAGGCTTAAATGAAACTAAATAAATTGCTTCAAGCTCTGCCGAACTATACATATTTTAATATAACGCTAATCATTATGAAAGTTATCAAAGAAGTCATAAATAAAACATCAGGCCACTAGAAAAGTGCAGCAATCCATTATCATAATGGAACTGCCCACGATCTATTTCATTAACATGCAGTCTTCAACCCAAATAAATGTATTATTTGCCCTATGAGAGCAAATCCATTTACAGGACAGCAAATGTTAACATCCATAGCCTACTGTCAAGGTAGAAAAAAGAAGCCTATGCTAAACTACACACATATTAGTTGAGCAGTACATGATTGCTTTATATTAGCATAAGCTACTAGCATTTGACTGAGTCACATTACTAAAATAACTCCTGTAGTAAAATGCAGTGGATAGCAAGGTCAAAATGGTGTTTTACTGTGGTTAGGGCTGCACGATTATGGCAAAAATCATAATTGTCGATTATTCCCTTGAAATTGTAATTGTGATTATTAATTACGATTATCACAATTTACATTGAATGTTGTTTATACCATTGTTTGATGCAACTGCATGACGTATTTTTATATGAAAATAAACAAGCTGAAAACATTCTGACTGAAAAAACTTTAGTGCTTCTCTATAGTATTAAAAAGGTCATATGATGCGATTTCAATTTTTCCTTTCTCTTTGAAGTTTTACAAGCTCTTGGTGCATAAAGAAGATCTGTAACGTCTCAAATCCAAAGAGATATTCTTTATAAAAGTTAAGAGTCAACCACGCCTACCTAAAACAGCTCGTCCTAACACACCCCCACATGTCTACGTCACGATGTGGGAAGATTTGCATAACGCTGCCCAAATGTTCACGCAAAGAAAGAAGGCGTAACTTTTATTCTCACTGTAGTATTGTTGCCGCCGCCATGTCGTGAAGGAGCTGTGTGTTTTGTTGTGAAATCGAAACTACTTTGTTTACCCTTCCAAAAGAGGATGATATCCGCTTCGTCATGTATGGAGCTGATCCGTGCTGGTCGCTAAGGAAATACATCAACTTTGCGCTCTGGATCGCTGATCGGCTTTCACCGTGGACAAAGCGGAGTACAGCAGGGAAGTAGGGTCGTAATATGTGGTTGCCGCAAAGCCCACCGGCCGTTCATCGTGAATCCGCCATCCTCACTCACTCAGTGTGTGTGTTGTGTGTTTCGGTGTGAAAGCGAAAATACTTTGTTTGGCCTTTCAAAGAGGACACGACTAGAAATCAGTGTTAAGTTGTATTTACAACACCGTTCCAAAACAGTTCAACCCAAATATACAGATGTGTCCAACACATTTTATGGAGGACTGTTTCCTGGGAGAGTAGACCACAATGCCGGCCGTTCTGACTCACAGACTGTAAGTAAGTTCTCATATTTACCCAGGAATTTCAACTGATGATCAAAGGATTTTGAAGCAGTGTAGAGTAGCGCTTGTTGTTTGTCAATTTTCCGATCACAAATGCAGACATGCTTTATGTTTACGCGGCACGATGCAACGTGTAAAAAGACAGTATAAGTCATTATAATCATCATTTTTGTCCACACTGGATGCAACAAATGCCTCGTTTATAATGGCTTTTAATGTTTTTGTCTCGTCGCTCCGGCCGGACAGGGCATCACAGTATGGGAGGGGCGTAACATTTCCATCACACACACAAGGTATTCGGCCAATCACAACGCACTGGATAGCTGGCCAATCAGAGCACACCTCGCTTTTCAGACCGATGGGCTTTGTAAAAATCGATGCGCTTCAAAAAGGCGGGGCATAGAGCAGAAACAATAATGTACAGTATGTGGAAAAAAATGTTTTTTTAACCTTAAACCACATAAAAACATTTAATTACACCAAATACACAAAATAATGTTCTTTTTAGCAACATCATATGACCCCTTTAAGCCTCAAAAGTCAAATATACATCGGATTGGTTTCTTCTTTAAATTATAAAAAAAGTTAAAATATGAATGGTATTATAATGTTATACTAAAACTACAACAATGGAAAAACCCTTAAGATAACATGTAGAAAGAAAAAAACATATCTTAAGCGTGCAGAATAACATAAGTGGACTTTGAACGATTAATTGCCGGTTTGAATGATTACGTAATTGTGGCGTCCATAATTGTAATTGCGATTAGATATTCGATTAATTATGCAGCCCTAACTGTGGCTATTCACTGTCAGCCCTGAACTAATGACACTACATTGTACTTTTACGCTAATCAGAGCCCCATATCTATGTTATGCTACTATGCTATTAGCATCAACACTGCGGAGTTCAACTGGCATTGCTTAGCTGCATGTTAATGGCTTTATAACATGAATTCTCTCCACATATACATTACCGTTAAAAAGTTTGGGGTCAGAAAGAGTAAAAAAAAAAAATGAAGGAGCACATCTGTTTTCAACACCGATAATAATAATAAATGTTTCTTGAGCAGCAAATCAGCACATTAGAATGATTTCTGAAGTATCATGAGACATTGAAGACTGGAGTAATGATGCTGAAAATTCAGTATTTCCATCACAGGAATATATTATAAAATCTATTAAAATAGAAAACAGTTAATTTAACTAATGTTGTTTTATAATGTGCTCCATAATTTGTAATTTTTTATTTTCATAAAACTTACTGTTTTGACTGAAACTATAATCCCAGTAATGATACTATCCATTTAGTATGAATAAACTGGATAAATATCAAAAGTTTGACCCACAAACAAATCTTGTACTGTAAATGTTTCCAAATGCTTTCATTAAATTAGATCATCAAATCAGTCTGCAATCTCATATTTCTTTTTTTAAAAGTAGACACAGCCTATCATCTGGCTCACCACGGCTCCCAAAATCAATTCACCATCATCGTTTGTACAACTGGCAATTCAACAATTTATTACATTTGTTATATTGAGCTCCATCTGGCCAAGGTCATTTGCCTTTTTAATTCAGTTGTCTTCTGCTCTCTAATTTCACATTTACAAATGGTGTCGACTACAGCACCAAGCTGCACCCCGTCAGCTGTGGGAAATATATTTTCATATGAATATGCCAGCAGTCCACGGCCATAAATTTGTCAGGCAGTGTTATTAATAGATAGTAACAGATGTTTACTGATTGTTGATTACCAGTCATGTTGACCAGAGAAATCTGTTCATAAATGGAGCAGAATTTATTACGAGGCCCGACGTAGTCCTCTTCTCTTTGGCAGGACATGCCAACTCGTGTAGCGACAAACGTGGCCATTTTTTTTCACAAAGGTACAGAGGCATATGTTGCACTGCTGAGAATGACATAGGCACGGCGAGGACGCCCCGCCACAGTTTATGACTTATTTGTGTGAGACCAAGAGGAAACAACTGTTTGCCACTGACACCTTGTCTAGCAAAACAAATAGTTGGGAAGGTATGGCACGCAAGTCACTTGCCATCAATGACTGTGGGAAGCACTGCGATTAATCTTTCAGTAAGTAGGATGGCCTTTTCAACTACCAAGCAGGACCTTTCATATGAGTCGCGCTATGCAAAACTCTCCTGTGCAAGGACGGCACGGTACGTGCTGCACATACGTGACCACCATGTAGAGCTCGTCTGCTATTTCAAAGTCACGGACGTTGTCGCTTTTAAGATGGAAATCATAGCTGTCATGCGAGCAACTCATTTGGTGACCTTAAACTCAAGTTCACACAGACAGATAATAAATAAGCACAGAAATATGAGGAGCGGGAGCAGAGATGTATGAATGTGGTAAAGCGCACAGACAAGAGTTGAGACCTTCAGCCGGGGACCGAATAAGGTGTACTCATTCAAAACAGACCGAGAGAGGTCTCTTTCCAAAAGGAACAAACACGTAACCAAAATCATATAAAACGTCCAAATGACAGTGTCGAGACAGACAGCCTCTTGAGAGAGTGATCATTTCCGCGCGCAACTCCTATTTACAACTCGCATGAAGCTCTGGACAACAAACTGCAAACACTGACAAGATATAAAACTTTAAGGGAGCTGTAAATAGCTCTGTCACTCCACCTCCAGTGTTATATTACCTGGATGCATTTATCCGGTCGGCGCTAAATCTTTATTCTTCCCAAAAACCAGTGGGAGTCACAACAAATAAATTGGGAGCAGGCAAGAGCATATGACTAGTTAAATCAAATGAACAAAATGTGCATCACAGGGGACCACCGTAAATACTGACAACAAGCATTGTCAGTTTTAAGAAATAGAAAGAAAATAATTGTTCGCTATTGCTTTCCTTTCACTGTAATGTTTATGTCAGTGTATCCTCCAATACATTTTTACAGTTGTTTCACCTGCCTGATATCCTTCAGCCATTTCCTTCAGATGCTGTCAAACACGCCAACTATAATATATGGCCCCTCCAATGAGAACAGCTGTAGCCATTCTCTCCGCTGCCTCTTGTACCCCGTCCTGCATGAAATAATATATCAAGATTAATTGATTTCCTGTCACTCTCAGAGAAAAGAAAATTAATTTTCATGTATCTTTTCCCCCAACCTAGCATATGGATTTTGTACATGGCAAGTAATTTAAGTTTTTTAATTATTCATGAGAGCAAAGGGAAAAAAAAAAAAAAAAACATGATGGAGTGGGCTACTCATAGCCCGAAGGCCGTGGTTCAAGTTTGAGCCCGTGCCTAGACAACGCTCCCTAATGTGTGTATTAATAATTGATGTATTTACATACATCTCAGTTCAAGTCTGAATCCTCTCAGGAGGACCTGTGAGCGCAGAATGTGACTGCTCTTCTAGGCTACAGGGAACTAATAGGCTATAATACTCAGACTGGCAGCCATTTTGAAACACCCTTAAATGAGGCCTATGTTAGAAGCACAGGCCTGTTCACTTCAATTACTCGGCATTACCAATAAGAGAGTATAAATATGAACATGATAAAGCAAAATTATGAGCTAAAAGTCTACTGACGGCAATACACAGTATGGTTGTTACGTTTATATATATATATACACACACACACACAGGGTGTACACTGGATGCGACACGACATTAAACTGATGCCTTGTTCTATTTATGACATACTGACACAAAGTTAAAATGATTTGCAACAGTCACTTTGTCACGTCAGTGTAGTGTAGTCAAATGTATATTATTTTTGTATTACCAGTATATTTTATATTATTTAAACAAATATATATCTCAGGGCGGGTTGCACCAATAAGGATTAATCTAAAATCTAGATTAAATCAAGGTTTATCTAACAACTCTGTTGCACCAAACTTTAAACCTTGTTTAAAAAATAAACAGGTTTACATTTAAACCATCATCTTGATCCTGGATTTAATTTATATTTAAGATAGATTAACTTTAATCATGTTGCTCCATAACTTTAAACTCAGATTTAAATCTCAATTAGGGATTAATTTTAAATTTACAGGTGAGGAGGTTTAAAGAAAATAAAGTGCACCTACAGTTACAATTATGTGGCTGATTGAACAAAGACAGAAACAGCGGGTGTGTCGTCAGGTCTCAGAGAGGTGTTTATTATAAATAAAAATGAAAATTAAAGCGCACTGAGCCAGCAGATTTTGAGGGTCGTTGCAGCCCATAGTAAACTTGCGTCTGCTATCGAGTCCAGTATGTGAATCCATCACTTATCTCGGTGCATCTCGCCTTATGACAAAGAAAAGAAGACAGGATCGCGGCAGCGGCTCTCGTTTCTCACGCCCGCTCCACGCGTGCTGTTGAATGGCGATCAAACGGACAGGGCGCCACTGTCACGAGCAGAGTCACTCCGCGAATCATGCCAGTTATTTTCTCGATTGTTTTGTCATACAGTATACTCCATTAATTTATACTATAAATAGATTTCCAATATTATGAAATCCGTATGCACTGCCACAAAGTTTTGATTTCTTGCTTGATCAGCCGTTTAATCAACGGTCTCTACATACGTTAGCGGTTTATAAAGACGGTGGACCTTTTACAAGTTTATTTCCTTTATCGACAAAAGCAAATTATGTCAGAGACAGAGGATAAGGAATATTAGCATTGTTGCTGTTTAATTGACGAATCCATCATGGCGGAGAAAATTATTCGTAGATGGAGGTTTTAATCGCAGGTTAGAATTCGAATCCCCGATTTATTCATCTAAGTTTAAAATTAAGTGGTGCAACACAACTCGATTTAAAATAAAACCCAGATCAACAAATCCTTGATTAGCTCTAAACTTTGCTTAATTTAATCCTTGTTGGTGCAACCCACCCTTAGTTTCTTAATTGTGTAGATTTTTAGAAGGCACATTAGCTCCTTTCACATTTATGTCTTTGCTACGTAAAAATATGGATCGATTTTCGCATTGGTCTGAACAAAAACGGCAGAAGGGCTTACTGAAAATGCCAATCGCTCATCTGTATAATGATCAGTGATGCACATTCATTCTCTGCCAGCAGGAGGCACTTTTGGAGCGGCAGAAATAGAGCGGTTTCCCCTGTAACAGTTGTACACTAAGCAGCACTGCGCTCATAAACGCTGCTTTATCAGGCATTATAGGAAAGATGAAACGAAAATGCCATTGAAACTTTTCTGAAGACGAAACTTTTTCTGAAGTTGGTTCCCTTCAGAGATACATTCATATAAAAACACCCGCGCCGGGTTTGTTACTTTGAAACGTGCAGCACCCATATTTTTATTAAATGAAATCACAGCCTTTTGAAGTTCAATCATCACATTAAGCTATATATCGTGATTCTTGTCTTTCAGTCCCCAAATTCAAGACCACTTGAAATTCTAATGAAAACTTTTAACATTTCAGGTATTTAATTAAATTTTATGGCCTTAAATTTGACAGAACTAAATTGAAGACTTGTTAAGGACCCACGGGAACCCTGATATATGAGGAGTATATATATCATATATATGTATATGAGGGGTGGAACGGTTCAACTTACTCAAGGTTCGGTTTGTATCACGGTTTTAGAGTCACGGTTTTGGTATGTGCTATGTTTAGGCAAAAACTATACTGTCAATACTACAAGAAAAAAAAATAATCTAACTGCAAGCAACAGCACAAATAAATAAAATAGATTAAGGACACAAATAAAATAAACAGATTTTTTCAAACAGTTTTCAGGTACAGAAATTGAATAAAGTAATGAAATGTAAAACAGCATTGCATATTTGACTCTATAAACTAAAGATTAATCTTTATTAAAGTTACAAAAACATTTCAATCAAGAGCAGTGAGCGATTTCTTTGTTGTTGCTGTTTGATTAATATGAGGAAAGTGCTGTAAGAGCATGCCACTGAATAAATGCTCATTATGCAGCATACGGACCTTCGCATGCACAAGAGTGGGAATGGTTGTCTGGTTCCCCCCCCCCCCCCATCGCTGTTGTCGTAACGTATAGGGAAGCCAGAATGCCGCATCCACCAACAGAGCACATACAGTGGGTACGGAGAGTATTCAGACCCCTTAAATTTTTCACTCTTTGTTAGATTGCAGCCATTTACTACAATCATTTAAGTTAATTTTTTTCCTCATTAATGTACACACAGCACCCTATATTTACAGAAAAACACAGAATTGTTAACATTTTTAAAAAAGAAAAACTGAAATATCACATGGTCTAAGTATTCAGACCCTTTGCTGTGACACTCATATATTGAACTCAGGTGCTGTCAATTTCTTCTGATCATCCTTGAGATGGTTATACACCTTCATTTGAGTCCAGCTGTGTTTGCTTATACTGATTGGACTTGAATAGGAAAGCCACACACATGTCTATATAAGACATTACAGCTCACAGTGCATGTAAGAGCAAATGAGAATCATGAGGTCAAAGGAACTGCCTGAAGATCTCAGTGACAGAATTGTGGCAAGGCACAGATCGGGCCAAGGTTACAAAAAAATTTCTGCTGCACTTAAGGTCCTAAGAGCACAGTGGCCTCCATAATCCTTAAATGGAAGACGTTTGGGACGACCAGAACACTTCCTAGAGCTAGCCATCTGGCCAAACTGAGCTATCGGGGGAGAAAGGCCTTGGTGAGAGAGGTAAAGAAGAACCAAAGATCACTGTGGCTGAGCTCCAAAGATGCAGTCGGGAGATGGGAGAAAGTTGTAGAAAGTTGTAGAAAGTCAACCATCACTGCAGCCCTCCATCAGTCGGGGCTTTATGGCAGAGTGGCACGACGGAAGCCTCTCCTCAGTGCAAGACACATGAAAGACCGCATGGAGTTTGCTAAAAAACACCTGAAGATCTCCTCTGGTCTGATGAGACCAAGATAGAACTTGTTGGCCTTAATTCTAAGCGGTATGTGTGGAGGAAACCAGGCACTGCTCATAAACTGTCCAATACAGTCCAACAGTGGAAGCATGGTGGTGGCAGCATCCATTGCTGGGGGGGGTTTTTTCAGCTGCAGGGGACAGGACGATGGTGCATCAAGGGAAAGATGAATGGGACAAGTACATGAATATCCTGGACGAACCCCTTCCCAGAGTGCTCGGACCTCAGATGGGCCAAAGAGTTTACCTTTCCAACAGACAATGACCAACAACACGCTCTAAAAATAACGAAGGAGGGCTTCACAACAACTCTGTGACTGTCTTGAATGGCCCAGCCAGAGCCCTGAAATTAAACCCAATTGAGCATCTCTGGAGAAACCTAAAAATGGCTGTCCACCAAAGTTTACCATCCAACCTGACAGAACTGGAGCGGATCTGCAAGGATCTGCAAGGAGGAATGGCAGAGAATCCCCAAATCCAAGTGTGAAAAACTTGCTGCATCTTTCCCAAAAAAGACTCATGACTGTATTAGATCAAAAGGGTGCTTCTACTAAATACCGAGCAAAGGGTCTGAATACTTAGGACAATGTGTATTCAGTTTTCTTTTTTAATAAATCTGCAAAAAGAAAAAATGTCAAAAAATCGGGTTTTTTGTCCACTATGGTGTGTTGCGCATGTGTGTATTAATGAGGAAAAAAAATTAACTTATTTGATTTTAGCAAATGGCTGCAATATTACAAAGAGTGAAAAATGTAAGGGGGTATGAATACTTTGCGTACCCACTGTATATAATATATATATATATATATACACACAAACACACACACACAGTGGTGTGAAAAAGTTTTTGCCCCCCCTTCCTGTTTTTTTTTAATTGTTTGCATATTTGTCACACTTAAAAAGATTCAGATCATCAAACAAATTTTAATATTACAAAAAGATAATGCAAGTAAACACAAAATGCAATTTTTAAATGATGATTTAATTTATTAAAGGAAAAAAGCTGTCCAAACATACCTGGCCCTACGTGAAAAAATAATTGCCCCCTAAATCTAATAACTGGTTGTGCCACGCTTTGCAGCAACAAGCGCAATCAAGTGTTTGCGATAACTGGCAAAGAGTCTTTCACATCGCTGTGGAGGAAACTGGTCCCACTCTTCTTTGCAGAATTGTTTTAATTCAGCCACATTGGAGGGTTTTGGAGCATGAATGGACTGTTTAAGCATCTCAACGGACCTTAAGTCCGGATCTGTGATTTGACCACTCCAAAAACCTTAATTTTAGTTTCTTTGCCATTCGCGTGGAAGGCGTGTGTTTGGATCATGTATGTACATAACACAAGTGCAAACTTGAGTCTGAGGTCACAAACTGATGGCGGACATGTCTCCTTAGGAGTTGATAGAGTGCAGAATTCTGGTTTCCGTTCATTATGGCAGTCGTCCAGGTCCTTAGGTGCAAAGCCAAGCCCAGATCATCACAACTACCCACCAAACATGTTTGACTGTTGGTATGATTTTCTTTTTATGAAATGCTGTGTTGGTTTATGCCAGATGTAACGGGACACACACCTTCCAAAAATTTCAACTTTTGTCTCATCAGTCCACAATATTTGCCCAAAAGTCTTGGGGATAAACAAAATATATTTTTTGGCAAATGAGAGACGAGACTTTGTGTTCTTTTTGGTCAGCAGTGGCTGTTGCCTTGGAACTCTCCCATGGATGCCTTTTTGCCCAGTCTCTTTCTTATTGTAGAATCATGAACACTGACCTTAATTGAAGCAAGTGAAGCCTGCAGTTCTTTAGATTTTGTTCTGGGTTCTTTTATGACCTCTTTGATGAGTCGTCGTTGAGCTCTTGGAGTAATTTTGGTAGGCTGGCAACTCCTGGGAAGGTTCACCATTGTTCCAAGTTTTCTCCATTTGTGGATAATGGCTCTGACCATTGGTCGCTGGACCCCCCCCCCCGCGTCCCAAAGCTTTAGAAATGGCTTTATAATTCTTTCCAGACTGATACATGTCAACTGTTTGGATTCTCATCTGTTCTTGAATTTCTTTAGATCACGGCATGATGTGTTGCTCTTTAAGCATGCTTCACGTTGTCAGACAGGTTCTATATTTAAGTGATTTCTTGAGTCCACCGGTCGGCCGTCCTCCGGCCTGGGGGGTAGTTGCACTTTTCACTCCGTTTTACATACTGTGGTTCATCCCCCTTCTGTCCTGCTTTCAGGCATTCATTTTCCCGTAGGGCCCGTAGGGTTGGAGAGCTTTTTATCTTCCCTGACATCTCATTTTAAAAACCGGTAAGTGTGTATTTACGGGCATGAGCGATGGGTCGATAGAGGGATATTTAAAGTGGTTGGGAGGAAAGCGCGTCGGAAGACATTAAAAGTGTTGTGACAAACCAGGCAAAGACAAACAAACAAAAAGAAGAAAGGCAGGCAACGGGGGCCAACCCGGGGGTCACAACATGTGGACATTAGACTAGGGGGGGGACGGAAAGGAGGCAGAACCCAGGGCAAAAAGGGGAACGCGGATACAATAGGGCGGAGAAAATGGGCGGGAAAATGCGGGCGAAGTCCGGGGAAGTTATGGCAAGCGAATGGAACAACACAAGCACACCATCAGATGACAAGAGAAAAAAGAAAAAACAAAGATGGGGACAGGTGGGGCAGATTGAGGGCAGGGTTAAAATAAAAATCAAGAAAAAAAAAACGGAAAGACGCAAACAGAGGTTCAGAGGGAAGTCAGACCCGGGGCGGGGCACGCATAGAAATAAAAGCAGGGGGAGGTCCGGTCTGCTGAGCACGCCGTCCGTGACGAGGGGGAGAAACCGCAGGGGAGTAGCAAGCTGGGGGGGAGGAGACTAGGGGACGTGAGAGGAAAGGCCAAACACAGGGACTATAAGAAGACAGGAAAGATACAGGTGCAGGGAAGAGGCAAAGGAGAAGGAGGAGGGCAAAGGAAAGGCGGGAAGAGATCAGAGGACAATGAAGTGGTTGTTGGCAAGTGCCCAACAGATGGGCCAAGGGGACAAAAAACTGTCGGCTCAGCACGGGGAGGGGCACCGAAGAGCACATGGGGCCGCAAAAAGCCGGGAAAGGGGAAGACGGTGGGGAAGACCAGAAACCGGACGAGAGCGAGGAATTTGGCCGCCCGCAATAAAACTGAGCAGCGGGGGGGGAGAAAATAGCTTGGTGTACCCTGAGAGAAGAAAGAAGAAACCCAAAGATCACTCGTGGATCGAGCAGATCAGAGAGGCCCAGTACGGGAGATGTTCCGCGAAGTTGTAGAAAGTCAACATCACTGCAGCCCTCCACCAGTCGGAACTTTATGGCAGAGTGGCCCGACGGAAACCTCTCCTCAGTGCAAGACACATGAAAACCCGCATGGAGGACTCCAAGATGGGGAAATAGATTCTCTGGTCTGATGAGACCAAGATAGAACTTTTTGGCCGTAATTCTAAGCAGTATGTGTGGAGAAAACCAGGCACTGCTCATCACCTGTCCAATACAGTCCCAACAGTGAAGCATGGTGGTGGCAGCATCATGCTGTGGGGGTGTTTTTCAGCTGCAGGGACAGGACGACAATCAAGGTTGCAATCGAGGGAAAGATGAATGAGGCCAAGTACAGGGATATCCTGGATGAAAACCTCCAGAGTGCTCAGGACCTCAGACTAGGCCGAAGGTATACCTTCCAACAAGACAATGACCGTAAGCACACAGCTAAAATAACGAAGGAGTGTTTTCACAACAACTCTGTGACTGTTCTTGGATGGCCCAGCCAGAGCCCTGACTTAAACCCAAATTGAGCATCTCTGGAGAGACCTAAAAATGGCTGTCCACCAACGTTTACCATCCAACCTGACAGAACTGGAGAGGATCTGCAAGGAGGAATGGCAGAGGATCCCCAAAAAGACTCATGGCTGTATTAGATCAAAAGGGTGCTTCTACTAAATACTGAGCAAAGGGTCTGAATACTTAGGACATGTGATATTTCAGTTTTTCTTTTTTATAAATCTGCAAAAATGTCAACAATGCTGTGTTTTTCTGTCACTATGGGGTGCTGTGTGTACATTAATGGGGAAAAAAAATTATATATATACAGTGGGTACGGAAAATAATCAGACCCCCTTAAATTTTTCACTCTTTGTTAAATTGCAGCCATTTGCTAAAATAATTTAAATTAATTTTTTTTCCTCATTAACGTACACACAGCACCCCATATTGACAGAAAAAACACAGCATTGTGGAACATTTTTGCAGATTATTAAAAAAGAAAACTGAAATATCACATGGTCCTAAAGTATTCAGACCCTTTGCTCAGTATTTAGTCGAAGCACCCTTTTGATCTAATACAGCCATGAGTATTTTTGGGAAGATGCAACAAGTTTTTCACACCTGGATTTGGGATCCTCTGCCATTCCTCCTTGCAGATCCTCTCCAGTTCAGTCAGGTTGGATGGTAAACGTTGGTGGACAGCCATTTAGGTCTCTCCAGAGATGCTCAATTGGGTTAAGTCAGGGCTCTGGCTGGGCCATTCAAGACAGTCACAGTCACCAGGAGTTGTCGTGAAGCCACTCCTTCGTTATTTTAGCCGTGTGCTTAGGGTCATTGTCTTGTTGGAGGTAAACCTCCCCAGTCTGAGGTACTGAGCACTCGGGAGAAGTTTTTCGTCACCAGGATATCCATGTACTGGACCGCATTCACTTTCCTCGATTGCAAACCAGTCGTCCTGTCCCTGAAAGCTGAAACACCCCAACGCATGAATGTGCACACCAACATGCTTTAACTGTTGGGGACGTATTGGACAGGTATGAGCAGCCGATGGTTTTCTACACACATACCTCTTAGATTAAGGGCCAAAAGTTCATCTTGGTTCATCAGACCAGAGAATATATTTTCTCACCATCTTGAGTCCTCCATGCGGGCTTCATGTGTCTTGCACTGAGGAGAGGCTTCTGTCTGGCCACTCTGCCATAAAGCCCCGAATGGTGGAGGGCTGCAGTGATGGTTGACTTTCTACAACTTTATCCCATCTCCCGACTGCATCTCTGGAGCTCAGCCACAGTGATCTTTGGGTTCTTATTTACCTCTCTCACCAAGGCTCTTCCCCCCCTGATAGCTCAGTTTGGCCGGACGGCCAGCCAGCTCTAGGAAGGGTTCTGGTCGTCACAAACGTCTTCCATTTAAGAGTATGGAGGCCACTGTGCTCTTAGGAACTTTAAGTGCAGCAGAAATTTTTTTGTAACCTTGGCCAGAACTGTGCATTGCACAATTCTGTCTCTGAGCTCTTCAGGCAGTTTCTTTGACCTCATGATTCTCATTTATCTGACATGCACTGTGAGCTGTTAAGGTCTTATATAGACAGGTGTGTGGCTTTCCTAATCAAGTCCAATCAGTATAATCCAACAACAGCTGGACTCAAATGAAGGGGTAGAACCATCTCAAGGATGATCAGAAGAAATGGACAGCACCGGAGTTAAATATATGAGTGTCACAGCAACGGGTCTGAAAACTTAGGACCATGTGATTATTTCAGTTTTCTTTTTAATAAATCTGCAAAATGTCAACAATTCTTGTGTTTTCGTCAATATGGGGTGCTGTTGTGTACAGTAATGAGGGGAAAAAAATAAATAACTGATTTGTAGCAAATGGATGCATATAAACAAAGAGTGAAAATTGTAAGGGGGGTCTGAATACTTCCGCAACCCCCGTATATTATATGATAATATATATATATATATAGATATACACATATATATATATTATAAAGGGAATAAATGGTTATGGTTCTGCATTGCTTGTGTGTCATCTGACTCTTTTTGTCAAGCATCCGACCGACATACCTACCTACTACCTATACCTACTACTACATACTAACCTAATACTACTTACCGACCTACATACATACATACATACATACATACATACATACATACAATACTGGCCTCACGTTAAAAAAATTTGCAGCATGTCAAGAAGTTTGACACTTTCAGTTTCAGACCACTCTAAAGCAAACCATTAAGTGCACATATAATGCATCCTGATATTCTGTCTGCACTATTGTTATTTGTTGGTCTTTTGTACACATGCATCAGACGGACATCCATTTGTCGCTCTTTTTTTTTTTTACCATATTTACAATGCTACTGTGGGGAAGAAAAACAAAATAGGTGGCACCACCGTTATTTTAAGGCTAGGGTACTTTGATCTTACCATAGCAACCATGCAACACTACTACACATGACAAGCAGAGACTAGTAAATGCATTATATGTGTTAATATAAAATCATGTTGGGTAAGTTTTTTGAAAATCCTCAGCATGTCTGTGGATGTCTGTGAAAATCCCAGGGGTGCCCAAGTAAAATACCAGCTGCTGCATAAGCAAAGAGTTTGAAAGTGCAGGCCCGAGCTGAGGATGCCATCTCCCCGCTGCCAGAGCCCTTTAGAAGACCTGTCAGCCAGCCGGCCAGAGATTGATGTGTGAGCCGTATACTGTTCCACAGCACTACATGTGACATGACAACCATGATGAATGGGAGCCAATTATATTCAGGAATGGGCTGTTTTTTTCTAATATGCTGCCACCAATCACCAGCATGTGATCAGCTGAGGAGGGAATGCCTTTGGAAAATAAATTAGGGGAAAAGTTCAGAAACGAGTAACCTGTAGAACTGCATTCGGCTTTGAACTCACTGCGTAAAAGCTCAGAGCCGTCAGAGGATGATCCAAATGGCCAGAACTGCAAATTGATAAGCAAAAGTCAAACCGCAGGAGCAAACTATGTTTGACCCTTATTTAACTTGGAACTGTGGTTAGTGTGAAGATAATTACAGAGCAGTGTGTATTTCAATCTTCTTAATGTCGCAAATGTGGGACTAGTTAAATTGGTCTGTCTAGTGAGAGGGTCTAATTATTGTGAAAAAGTCTAATTAGCATTTAGTGGAACACAAAAACCACGGCAAAAATTGTACTAATTCTCCCATAAACAGCGTTCACAGTGTGCAATCAAGCTGCTTTGCAACACAATGGTAAATCCTACAACTCCTGCTGAGAGCGTTAAATCATTTCTCACTGCACACAGACTGTTCCCATCAACCGCAATTCCCAGGAATCCTAATAAGCATATCTTTCCCATTAATATCATACAGCCCCAATTATCTGCAATTTCAGAATATGCTTTGGCAAATAATTAGCTAGATGACCCTTAGGATATGGGTGAAATAGCTCTGTGGGGTTGCACGAGACTTGGCCTTTGTGTTCAGCGGATCTGCTCCATAAAGCTGGCCTGCAGTCGTTTCGAGGCCTCGCACTCGAAAGCTGTTAACAGAAAAACAGTGCCGTTTGTGTTGAAGGAAGGTTGCTGAATTGATGCAACTTCTGCGTATACACAATGGAAAGAATGAAGATTAACACCACAACTGAATTTATGCAAGCAATCACTTATTGTTAATAGTTTTCACCAATCTCTGTGTGATCTGCTCTGCATGTGGATGGACCCCGGCTGGAAAACATGGAAGATATCCCGACGACATTTAGACCTGTGTGGACAGTGGAACGGATGGGGAGAAAAAGCGCAACCCTCATTTGCTTCTGCAACACATGGCATTTATAGTCATCTACTGATAGATTATTTACTTTCTTTGTCATCTGGAGTTAATGTTCCTTGTCTTGGTAACAAAAACAGTTTAGAAAGGCAACTTCCACAAGTCAAACTCTGTAGTTTCCCAGACCGCTCTCTGCTATCTATCTCCATTTAAACACTCTCTATTTATTTTGGATAAGTTAAACAACTTTTGTTATGTCAGCCGTATGCTGGCACAGACCACAGCAGCAGATTCATCACTATAATACTTAATAGGAAGAATAAAGAAAGAGGGGCTAAAGAAAACATTTTTAAACCCAAAAGGAGATAAATGAAAGGTTAGAATTAAAGGGATAGTTTACCAACAATTGAAAAAAAAAAAAAAAAAAAAAAAAAAAAGTTATAATTTACTCATCTCGTTCCATATTTCCTCTGTGGGACTCTGCCAAATAACGACAAAATGTTTTACTAAATCTTTTACTGAAGACTTCAGATGTATGACAGTAGGCCTATCTACTGTATGGTGATAAGGTTAAAATGTAATAATTTCATGAAGAACGATACTCTCAAGCTGTCTGAAAGAGAGTTAGACCAATGAAATATTGAAATTATGCTGCCTGTTCAACTCTTCTGTATTCATCTAAGAATGTGAAGCGTGTTTGCTTAACTTCACAGATGCATACTAAACAGGGGTCCTAATCAGTGGCCTTCTTTCTTCAAAGGACAGCTTGGAATATGTATTAACCCCAAGTAACTTCACCTGAATACATTAGCTGGAAGACCTTCATACTACCGTGATCATTTGTGTTTTTGAGTGGCCTTGCAGGTTACTATACATTATATATAGAGGCATGTAAAAATGTATCGGAGGGCACTGGTGTGAATAATATTCACTTAGCTGGCAGAGCCATAATGGTGTAGATTTACTGTTCTCCAATCTTAGGATATCAGTGAGAATCATATAAAATCCAGTGCAGCAGCACACAGGCCAGAACAGGAGGCTGCAATGATGTTCAATGAAAAGATGAAGCTTTGGCTTGCCATTCACTAACAAAAAGTACCATAAAGCACTCTGGCACTTTGTTTTTTGTATGCTACCAAAAAAGCGTTTCCTATAAGTCTTTAAATACCATAATTAATTAATATTTGTAATCAATATAGCAATAAAGCGTTACATAGTTATTCTTAAAAAGAAATCAAATAAATATTTATATATAAAATTATATTCAATTAAGAGAGGCAACACTAATATAACTGTCCATTATTCAACAGTATTTGGTGCCAGCACCTGGCAACAACACTGATTATCACGATAGGGTGGTTGTGAGGAAGCATAATTTGAGGAAGTTCTGTCCAATAAATTAAGAACCACTGCGACTAAGACACAAGTGCAACTCCAACAAAAGAAACATCAATTTTAACATCCAGATCTTGTAGAGACACAGAGCTCTTGTATTTGTGATTTATGAGGCTGCAAACCTGAAAATTTACAATGAACCATGATCTGTGATTAACATCCAAACCTGACCTCATCCACTGCCCGCTCTCCGTCGTGTTACAATTTTATAAATAAAAACAGGAAGGATAGAACCTTCGTGTCTCTCAACCTGAAATAAACATTCATCAAGACCACAGATTCCCAAAAGAAAGTCCCCTTAAAGCTGAAATCATATCTCATTGAATATTTCTCAAATGCACATTGCTGATTTCATTATTTTTTTAGTCTTCCAACATGACTCCTGAAACTTAATGGGATCTTTGCTAGGAGGGAAATTTACAGACTGGAGCTCTTGAAACTTTAAGTGAAAACTCTGATCCAGAAAGTCTGAAGTGAATGAGATGAAGCAATATTGCCAAAAAAACAAAACAAAAAAGATCTCTTAGAAAAGTCGACAATGAACCTCATGTTCCTCTAAAATGTCAACATTTTCTTTATGGACATTCTCCACACACCCCGTTCACTGTACATTACTACATTTAAACTGTACTGACATCAACTCTCTCTTTATCCCCTCCTAGCTAACTTCCTTTGACTCATTCTCTCTTTTGCACAGAACAAATATTCTCATCTTTGCATAATACGTGTGTGTGCTGGTGTGTATGTGTGTGAGTGTGTTTTTTATGTTTTTATCAGTGCCACACTTTGTCATAAATCAAAGTGATATGGTCTGACAAACAATCCAATATCCAAGGTTACGAAAACAGAGAAGATAAATCACCCCAGTGTCATGTTCAATTTTTACAACAGAATTAAGTCACAATAACAGGAGCTAAATTGTTATAAGAATACTATACAATCAACTGTACTAGAAGACATACATCCTCAGTGAGAAACAACTCTCATCATTTTCCCCTCGCTGTCCCACTGTTGGCAGACCCTCTCAGCACTGTACAGATAACATAGCTCATAACACAGACCGAGCTGCTGGAAATTTCTCTCAAAGCTAAATACTGTTACTACAACTACTACACATATTTATCAATACAAAGGGACAAAAACATAACTGTATTAGCAAATATCAAATCAAGTGACATTTACAAACAAATGATGCAGTAGCTTCTCAAAACTAACTTTACTACAACATATTATTTACTTTACTACTAACTATTAATAATTAGGAGTTTGAGGCAAAAGTGCAGTTAATAGTAAATAATGAGAACTGATCCCCAGACTGAAGTGTAACCATATATGACCTTGATATTGATACATATATGTGCCTAAAATGTCTAAACACTTTTAGGGTCCACAACACTTTGAGAAAAAGTGAATACTTAAGTTCAGCTTGGTTTTTCATAATTCAAAGTTTACATGAACATTGAAGTCAAAAACAGCCCACAATGTTTATGATTTGTGGAATATACAAGATGAATAGTAGAACTGAAAGAACACTCTCTCTATCCAAGAAACAGGTCAGTGATTAAACAAATGCTACAGAATCTTGCCATATTTACATATTAAAATGATTCACCTCCCAAAACAGATCCTTTCTGTCTCGTTGCCCAGACCATGTGAAATGTGTGGATGATGTGAGATACTATTTATGTGCCTGGAGAATCATGCATAAATGGATAACCACAAAGTGTCTGTAAATATTGTTGAACAGTACATAATGTGGATTTATGCACAGTAGAACATGTACTGTTTAATCAGTGCAGTGAACTTTACATCAAATAAACTAAAATAAATCAAAATGTTCAGAAGCACTATAAATTCTGCATAACATGGGGATTAGTTGTGGTTAAATAGTTAATATTTCTAGAAAATAAATAAATAAATAAAATTCAGAGGATCACCATTTTATACCTTCATATCACCCAGCTCTAAAACTTGCTTTATAGTATGGCACTAAGGCACTATTGACAGTACGACTTTGTTAAAGCCGTGTTGAAACTATGCATTTGGGGAAAGCGCAATATAAATAAATTTGACTCGTCTTAACATTTCTACAGGGAATCAAAACGTATAGTGAGTATAACATTTTAAAAGATCTGCTTCAATGGGGTGTCACATGGTGCTTAAACGTTTTGAAAGCATTATTATGATACGCTACAAGCACACTAACCTAATTGCATGAAACTTCTTATGTGATATTAATTCATTACTGCACATCAACATTCACACTAGTGTGTATGTGTTGTATACGCATTTATTTAAAGGGGTCATATGATGCGATTTCTATTTTTCTTTTCTCTTTGGAGTGTTACAAGCTCTTGGTGCATAAAGAAGATCTGTAAAGTTGGAAAGACTGAAGTCTCAAATTCAAAGAGATATTCTTTATAAAAGTTAAGAGTCAGCCACGCCTACCTAAAACGGCTCGTTCTAACACGCCCCCACATATCAACCTCACTATGTGGGAAGATTTGCATAACACCCCCCAACTGTTCACGCAAAGAAAGAAGACGTAACTTTTATTCTCACTGTAGTATTGTTGACGCTGCAGCCATGTCGTGAAGGCGCTGTGTGCTTCGTTGTGAAAGCGAAACTACTTTGTTTGGTCTTCCAAAAGAGGACGATACCCGATTCGTCATGCCTGGAGCTGATCCATGCTGTACGCGGAGGAAATATACAAACTTTCACCGTGGACAAAGCGTAGCCCAGCCCGGGGTCCGTCACATGTGTTTGCCGCTCATTCGTCACATCCGTCCGGCAGCGACGTTCGTCGGATCCGCCACCTCAGCTCACTCTATCCCGGCCTCAGTTCACGCTAAGCAGGGGCTTCCCCACGCTAGGCCGCTGTGTGTTTCGCTTGTGTAAAAGAGAAACTACTGGTTGGTCTTCCAAAAAGGACACGACACAAATCAGTTGTTAGTTGTATACAACACTGTCCAGAACACAGTTTTTAACCCAAATATTCAGATTTGTTGCAGCAACATTTTATGGGAGGACGTTTGACTGATCCTGGGAGCAGTAACGTTAGACTAAAATGCCGGCAGTTTCTGACTCACGTAAGTACGTTTTCATATTTAAAAGGATTTGCCACTGATGATTCAAACGCGCGTTTTTTGGGCAGTGTAGAGTAGCACTTGTTGTTTGTCATTTCTCCGATCAAAAATGCAGACAGAGTTTTATGTTTACAATGATGCAATGCAACGTAACGCGTAAAAATACAGTATAAGTCATTATAATCAGTCATTATGTCCCCACTGGATGCAACAAATGCCTCGTTGGTAATGGGTTTTAATGTTTTTGTCTCGTCCGCTCCGGCCGGGACACGGCATCCACAGTATGTGAGGGGCGTAACATTTACATCTCACGCTTGAGGTATTCGGCCAATCAAACGCACTGGATAGCGGCCAATCACAGCACACTTCGCTTTTCAGACTGATGAGCTTTGTATAAATCGACGCGTTTCAAAAAGGCGGGGGATAGAGGAGAAAAAATAATGTCCAGTATGTGGAAAATAATGTGTTTTTGAACTTTTAAACCGCATAAACACATTTCAATACACAAAATAATGTTATTTTTAGCAACATCAACATATGACCCCTTTAAGACAATAATTTAACAATTTTCACATCTTCTTGTGTTTCCATATACAAACTGAAATCACGCCTATTATTCATATATATATATATATATATATATATATTATAATATAATATATATATTATATATATATATAAATATAAATGTTTGAATGATTTAAAAAATTTTAAAAAAAAAAAGTTTAAACTCATAGTATTGCCTTTCATATATATATATATATGGTTATAGATACAGTGGGTACGGAAAGTAAATTCAGACCACTGAAATTTTTCACTCTTTGTTATATTGCAGCATTTGCTAAAATCATTTAAGTTAACTTTTTTTCCTCAATGTACACACAGCACACCATATTGACAGAAAAACACAGAATTGTTGACATTTTGACAGATTAATAAAAAAGAAAAAATGAAATATCACATGGTACTAAGTATTCATACCCTTTGCTCAGTATTTAGTAGAAGAACCCTTTTGATCTAATACAGCCATGAGTCTTTTGGGAAAGATGCAACAAGTTTTTAACACCTGGATCTTCTGCCATTCCTCCTTGCAGATCCTCTTTAGTTCTGTCAGGTTGGATGGTAAACGGTGGTGGACAGTCATTTTTAGGTCTCTCCAGAGCTGCTCAATTGGGTTTAAGTCAGAGCTCTGACTGGGCCATTCAAGAACAGTCACAGAAATGTTGTGAAGCCACTCCTTCGTTATTATAGCTGTGTGCTTAGGGTCATTGTCTAACCTTCGGCCCAGTCTGAGGTCCTGAGCACTCTTGGAGAAGGTTTTCGTCCAGGATATCCCTGTACTTGGCTGCATTAATCTTTCCCTCGATTGCAACCAGTCGTCCGGTCCCTGCAGCTGAACAAAAAACACCCCCCAGCATGATGCTGCCACCACCATGCATCACTGTTGGGACTGTATTGGACAGGTGAGAGCAGTGCCGGTGTTCTCCACCATACGCTTAGAATTAAGGCCAACAGTTATCTTGTCGCATCAGACAGAGATCTTATTTTCTAACATCTGGAGTCCTCCATGCGGGCTTTCAGGGTGATTGCACTGAGGAGAGGGCTTCCGTCGGGCACTCTGCCTAAAGCCCGACTGGGTGGAGGCTGCCGTGTGGTGAATTCTACAACTTTCTTCCATCTCACGACTGCATCTCTGAGCTCAAGCCACAGGATCTTTGGGGTATTCTTTACCTCTCCAACAAGGCTCTTCTCCCCCGAGAGTCAGTCTGGGCCCGGACGGCGCCTCTAAGGAAGGGTTCTGGTCGTCCCAACGTTCTCAATTTAAGGAGTATGGAGGCCACTGTGTCTTAGGACACACGTGCAGCAGAAATTTTTTTTAACCTTAGCCAGACTGTGCCTTGCCACCAATTCTGTCTCTGAGCTCTTCGGCCGTTCTTTGACCTCATGATTCTCATTTGCTCTGGCATGCACTGTGAGCTTTAAGGTCTTATATAGACAGGTGTGTGCTTTCCTAATCAAGTCCAATCAGTATAATCAAAACACAGCTGGACTCAAATGAAGGTGTAGAACCATCTCAAGGATGAGCAGAAGAAATGGACAGCACCTGAGTTAAATAAATGAGTGTCACAGCAAAGGGTCTGAATCCTTAGGACCATGTGATATTTCAGTTTTTCTTTTTTAATAAATCTGCAAAAAAATGTCAACAATTCTGTGTTTTTTGTCAATATGGGGTGCTGTGTGTACATTAATGAGGAAAAAAAATGAAATTAAATGATTCTTTAGCCAATGGCTGCAATATAACAAAGAGTGGAAAAATTTAAGGGGGTCTGAATACTTCCGTACCCACTGTATATATAATTAATATATTATATATATATATATATAGTGAAGGGCAGTACTAGAATGGTTTTAACTTTTTTTTTTTTTTATATTCTTTAGTATGATTTTTAAGATCATTCAGTCAGACCCCACAACATCATATATTCCTGATTTTACTATCATTAGGACCCAACAAAGGATGTGTGTGTGTGTAGCTTATTTATATGCCGTTTCACATATATATCTAAAAAATACACGCACACAAACAGTTAAGTTTTATTAATAAACTATATTATGGATCTGTAAGTCATAAGATACAAGTCATATCTTGTTCGCTGTGATTTGTTTGCTAACTTTGCATGCTGCAAATGTAAACCACACCAACGCACAGACACAGAGCTCAAGCTCTGAAGCAAGAAACCAACGTGCTTCACACTACACAAAGACACAAGCATTTATAACCTTAAAAATGACTCCTGGGCAGCAGGTATCCAATTATTTGTTACCCAGGAAGCAGTGCTAAATGAAGAGCCTTGATGATTTACTCGCAACCTCTCCTTTTATTAAAACACTTTGTCTTATTGTTTTATTGATTTACAATCCGTCCTACTTTTTTGGCATCTGAAAACAATCAAGCAGCAGAGCAGCAGAATGTTTGGACATTAATCGTTAAAAGACAGTGTTTTATTCCTGGCCAGGGGTTTGCCGCACCAGCTGCTATGCATTCTGGTAAAAGCGAATGATTTATGGCCTCGTCGCCATAACGATGAGGCAGACTCATTAACATATCGACAGCACCCAAGATGGATCATCAGCATTGATTATTTCATGGCCTGTTGATGCCCATTTGTTAAAAAGAGAGAGGAAGGGAAGAGAGTGAGGAGAGGGGGAGAGGGAGGAGCCGCTTCACCAATGAAAGAGGATTTCTGGCTGTTTTATTACTGTATCTTCAGCACGCTACCGCAGACAGACAGCGCGGGCTGACAGGCCTTCTCACAAGAGCCATCGTGGAGCTGTCGAGCTTAAATAAATCAACCATTGACAACTATTAAGCAATCTGCAGTGCTTTGTGGATCTATACACAAAGAGAATGGGTCTCGATGGACAGTGTGACACAAAGCTCCCCCTTTATGACAGTAATAAAACATTCCAGCATTTCTGGGAATGCATTAAACTATCAATGTCATGCTTTCCCCAGAACTGAAAAGGAGACTGTCATTTATGTTATGTTAGATTATGTTATGATTTCTAAGCAGCCTCAGTTTTACCCCCTGCTACTCTACAGATACTATCTGACTACTGTTTTCATCATGTCTCATTAACAAACGCGAGTCAAGAGTAGTTTATGATTGAAAGTCTAGGACAAGAGTTAAATACAATATCTAACACAGGGGGTATTTGAAAAGTAGAAAAATTTAATGATGACATCATGGTGTTTCTAAAATAATTTTAATGTGACTTTCATATAACAACTATGAAAAAACTGAAATCTGTTAATAAAAGTAAAATAAATGTAAAATGTATTTATTAAAAAAAAAGAATAATTCCAATAATGGATAAAAAAAAAAACAAAGCAATCACCAACCCATGGGACATAAAAGTACCAGTAATTGAAGAGTCACTCAAAAACAGCTGTGCACATGATACTCTTACAAAAACAAATGTTGTCATGTTTTTTCCACATGAAATCACCTCTTTAAAGCAGTAAAGTTATGCAGGTGCATGTTTGCAACATTTCTAAGCCAATCACATAGAAGAATGACTCCCTGTCTTCTTCTGCCCCGTCATTCATTTTCCATCTCATTCTGCTCATTGGCCCCGTCAAACCGCCTCGTCAAGGTCAATTGAAGGAAATTATGATTTGCAAACACTCGCACAGGCAATTTATCAAACATCCCAGTTTATGACTCAAAAACATAAGAGAAATGCTGATTTTCCCAGACGCAATCTGACATTAAGAGCAATTTAGCACATAGCCACGTCTCTCATTACAATGATAGAGTTTCCACAGCGACCGCAGCTAATTGATGGCCCGATCATTCATTATTGAATGGCAGGCACCTCACTGCTCCGACTGATTGTTATTCTTTTGGCTGGCTGTCATCAGGGCTTCACTGAAACCGTAACCTTGCTGTGCAAGAGTGTCGCACACTTTTCTAAATCACCAGCCCTGACAAACGGCTGACATGTATTGACCACATAATCTTTAGCATGGGGTCAGAAAGTGAGAGTAGGCTTTTTAAGATCACGTTACATTTGTATCAATACCCCGTCCAGGTTGCATCGCTTCTTTGCATTCACAACAGCATTTAGAGTTGCATATGGAAAGCAGCCTGGCTGGGTCCTTCACCCTGATTAAGTAAATGAGAAGTAAAACGCAAAGCAAATTAGAGAAACGGTTGGCCTCCAAATGTCCTTGGTGGAAGCAGTCAAAGTAGTGGGGGAGAGAGTGAGTGTGTGACAGAGGTCTGCCCTGCCCCTTGTACAGTATGGACGGGGCCTTTAAATTGCTTCCGTCAGTGGCGCTGAGTAATGAGTGTGATTCTAATCGGAGTTCCTGAGGCCAGCAGCATTAGTCTTCATCTTGGAATGGCCCTCCTTGCCACCCGTGACATCTAATGTAGAGCAGGTCCAGGCGTAATGAGAATCCATTCTGCAGCCCAACCGCTCGCTTCTTTTCCTTACACAGCACAGGAAGGGTTTGGTCAGGCCAACAGGGGGGGTTACCAGCCCCCCAGCTCTGCCTCCAACCACCATTACGTATTTAAGGGCTAGAAAATGACTCTAGTATAGTGTGCTGATCCCACAAAGCCACTATCACATATGTGATAAAGGTGCAACAAAACTACCCACCTTACATTTAGGATGCAAGACTACGTGATAATAATAATAATAATTAATAATAATAATATAATAATAATAATAATAATAATAATCATCATATCAAAAAATAAAAATAGTGGACTATATAATTTCATTTTTGATTAGTTTGGATCTTTGCAGGAACATGTGTTAAGTGTATAACATTGCAGGCATACATCTAATGTAATACTTACTTCGTGGTTCCTTCTTTATAATAACTTATTATTACAGAAAAATTCATAATAAAAATCATTCCAAAGAGGGAGAGAATGTGGTAGTAGTAGTAAATTCTATTATTATTATAAAATATTATAACACCAAAGAGGAAAGAAAGTGTGTTCCGCAGAATTTCTTACACCTCTTCGTGTACATTTTTTTTGTTCATTTATGTTTTCATATAAATCAAAATAAACAAAAACCAACCCAATAATATACTATCATAATTAGTTATTATAAGTTATAATTAAATACTATATTCTAAAAAAAAAATATATACAAATATAAACATATACAAAATAAAGAATATTTCGAAACTATTAACCATTTTTTGCTTTTTAATCTGCACTTTATACTGTAACAGATTAATCCATTATCACAATAGTCGTCAGTTGTAGCCCTAGAGAAAATACTAAGCCATGGATGATTTACCTGAGGTTTGTGATGCATTGCAACACATTTAACATAAAGAAGAGAGAGCCAACACTGAAGGAAACATATAAAATGCATAATAGCTACATTCTTCTTGTTTAGTTAAATTGGCAGACGAATTTTGCTCATTTCACCTATATGTAGTGTTTGCTGGGGGGGAATAAATCCTCTCTTGCACTGTTCCACTAATTTATTTTGTATAAAATCATATACAGCGCAAATTATGCAAATACCTGCATTGTTTAATCTGTTTAAAGAAAACAAATGTTATCGGCCTACACACACACAAGCTCTTTGAATTAGTATCTTATTTTATTCTATAAAGAACTGCCATGATTTGTGGCTCAGTATTGATGACTCCATAAAATCCCATAGATACATTCGTGCTTCATCCTCACCATTAAGCAGAAACATAAAATGCACACTTCTGACAGCCCTGGCTCAGACTCTACGCACACAGCCGTAAAACAACACTATCTGAAATCATGCAGCCCCTGCTGGCTGTCAAAAGCCCTCATACACACCGGCCCAAATCTTTACAGATACAAAGGATCCTGGGTTCACTCAGTTAGCAGCAAGTAAATTGCAGTGGAGCTTTGCGTGGCTGAATACTTCAACAGGTCATTCCTCTCTGTCGATCCCCGTTTGCCTGTGTTAAACTCACCGCTACCCACCCCCCTCACCCTCATCCATTCTCTCATCCACTACCCAGCTTCATCCATCCATCAATCACTGCACTTTGTCAGTGCCGACTTCATCCAGGATCCCGCAATCACGGCGAGAATGAGCTGGCGCAGACGGCTCACCGCTAGGGAGCCACTCAGCCCTCATCTGCATCTGCGAGTGACAGGCGGGCGTCCAGGGGCCTGACGCACGTCGCCTTCTATTGCACAGGCAAGCAAAAACACTAATGCCACCGCTCGTCTCCTCACCAAACTACTCACCTTCTTCTCACATGCACACTGACAAAGACAAACATATGCAGGCACACGCACACACACAGGCACAATCAACAAAGTCAGGTGGAGAGAGAGTAGGCAAGAAAGAACGAGAAAAGACAGGCAGCAAAAGAGAGACAGAGAGAGTGGGAGAGGGAGGTGGAAAGTAAAAAGAAAGGTGAGAAATTGAGGGTGGCATTGAGAGAGAGGGGGAGGGAGAGAGATGTTTACTGGATTTCTGAAACAATTGGTACTCGGGTCAGGCGGCAGCTCAATTTGTCTTTTCTTGCCCACACATCAATAGAAATCACACAGAGAAAATGTATCACTAATTAAGGGCTCATCAGGCCCGTGTCAGCTGTGGTTTAGCCGGAGAGCAGCAGAGCTCTGAAGAGACTTCTGGTGTTCTCCACTGGCTCCTGCAGAGAAACACCACTGACAGAAGGGCGCTAGACAAGCTATGCTAATGTACACCATTTACTCAATAGAACAGAAAAAAAGGCTTGTGTTGTGCTTTAGGGAAGAAAAGAGAAATTGTTAGCCATTCTCTTGCAAAATACCACCTGAAAGGGTGATCAAGAGCCTGAAGCAAATCTACTATACTTACCAAATACATAAAGAGACATAAGCTGAATTATTGTATTAGCTAACTTATAAAGACTGTGGATAGACTAGCAGATGTAAGATATAGGAAAGATGTAAGAAACATAGGTTTCCCGGATGAGCAGACACATATATATTGTTGGCCTGGACAATGAACACTACTTAGAAAAATCTGACCACTAAGTGCCAATGTGGTAATCCAGAGAGCTGTGTAATTTTAGCTAACATGCATATACCAGACCTACTGCACCGTTGCAATGCAGAGGCTAATATGCTAAATGCTACGATTCTAGCTATACTGCTTTCAACAACACACAAATAGTACAAACACGGCTACTGTTTACCATGGTACCCATAAAACTGTAGTTATCACAGTTGTTGTCACTATTGGTACATATAAAAGAAATTAAAACAAAGCAAATGCAAAGCAGAGCAAAGAGAAAGAACAAAAAGGTGACTAACACCGAGTTTTACAGTAGTCAACCATAAAAACTACGGTGGTACTAACATAGTACAGTGATGGTATAATCTGTTATTACTTCAATATGCACCATGGTACTGAAAAAATACCATATTCAAATACTAACACTTAGTACTCTGAGGTACCAAGACTGGCATTTCATTACCATGGTAAATGAAAAAAAAAACAGTATTAATATAGCACTATCAAAACAGTAAATGTCTGTAAGTGACATTTCATTCATTTTGTTATGGCCTGACTGTCTGCATAAGTGCTACAAACTTGGCAATGGCATTTAAATAAATTTCACTTTTGATGTTTACATTAAACAGTAATCAGCATTTTCAGAGAACCAAAGTACTTAAATTGATTTAAAACCCTGTAAAAACAATGATGGATAAACCAATTCATTCTACTCTTCAGTCCAGCACTGTTCGCATCCAACACTTCTAATTAGACCACAATCAAATGTTATGAATAGGATGGACATTATGGAATGAGCTAGTTATAAATGGGGCCTGTCAAAGCTGCATTCAGCGACCAAATGAGTATTCTCAGTTCACTGCCCACATCTGAGCAAGCCCCAACCCTGCCGGATCACTAATGATTGCTATTAACCATACAGTTAGTGATGATAGCCAAGAAAGAAAAAAACAAAAACATAGTAACTAAAGTCTACGCTAAAGATAAAGGAAAAACACCAAAATTAACCCATGAGGCAGGCAAGGCCTCCTACAGGGACAAACAAATGACAGTTTGGCTCCAGCAGTGCGGACTGAGAAGATCTTGTTTTCTACATAATTAACACTTATTTGTGCCTTTAAAAACCGGATTGTAATGTATAATTATCAGCATTCGGCAGCATTAATTCAGCTATTACACGCTTGGTGTTAGGTCTGTGAAGCCGGGTGTAATGTTATTCACAGATTACACTGAGAAAACCCTTCAGACATTCAGCTGAGCCGAGCTTAAGTGACAAGCCGCCCTGGCTGAGCCTTTTATTAGAACACAAAACAAATTTCTCATATTAATTAACTCTTGTCTCCTGCTCTCCCCCGCCCCACGCCATTGCTACGGTCCCGTCTCTGTTCTGATATGCAAGCTAAGTATCTTCCTCTGTCCTGTTTGTAGATTTAAAAGAAACACTAATAATCCAAAGCCCTATTTACCAAGTCAGTTCCACTTTAGTAAATCCTTTACCGCTGCAAAGCTTTTAAGTCTGCCAAAAACAGGAAAGTATGAAGCCGGGAGGAGACATGTTACTCTCCACCAGCCCTATTAGGCCATATTTCCAGGACATTCAGATTTCATCTAGGTCTTCAAGTCGAACAAGCGTCCTGCACTTGGGAAGGGAGACGTTGCTTTTTTGGTACACGATTGGATTACACTGGGCCACTAACCAAATGTGATTGGTTTAGCATGAAATATTAAGTTGATTGAAACGGTCTGGTCCTGTGATTTTGACAGCGGTGAGGGCATGATATTTCATATGGCACTCACAGTCCAAACATCAGATCCGCTGCGACACTAATGCAGGGGGATACGGCAGCGGAAACCCACAAGACTTTGCCCTCACCTCCGTCATCTATAGCTCCTCAGACACCCCGGCTCAAATATCCATATCCCTGAACAGTTGAGATAATGTAAAATAATTCAAGAATGAAAGATCTGACATTGTGTAGGTTATCTGTTACAGTATCTCAGTAACTATATAGGTTTTTGAGTGACAAACCCAATTAAATATGAGAATTTTGTCTAGCAATGGTTTCGGAGGTCAGTCAAACATGTAATTCACACCATCTTAAAACAAGATATTTCGTTCAGATTCTTCCTTTTTTCCTCAATTTGTCATATAGGTATAGTTATATCATTTTTTTATATTTTCTATTATACACATTTTTTTATAAAAATGACATTAAAATTAATTATATCATATTAGAAAAATATGTGCAAAAAATTTAATTTTATACAATTTATCATCAACTTTGTATGACCATTTTTATGTATCACTTTACATTCTGTATAGATTTTCTCATCAAAAGTGTTTTTTTATCAGATGGCATACATGTTTATGCAATAGGTATAGTCATTTAAGCTTTTATATCATATGTTGTTTTATGACATGAGTATAAAATTCTATACATTCATTATATAACTTCATGTGTCATATTATGTGAGAAATATATACAAAACTTGTAATTATACGATTTTAATACGGTTTTATGGCTCATAATTTTTTTTATTTTTTTTGCTGTTTAAATTTTGCTGAAGTGTCACTGAGTAAACTATATGTTCTGTAAATTGCAGGTTCACATTGTGAAAACTTACCTCAGATAAATAAATCAACACTAAAAGTACTGACTGGAGTCAAATGTGACAATAAGCCCCGATCTTCCTTATTTGTACGATACCGTGAAAATAACGTAGTCAATCTCAGACATGCGAAAGACAACTGTGCCAAAAATCAATCCAAGCCCACCTGACATGTCAGCCACATCGGGATGCACGTTCAGATAAATGTGCAAAACACAATAAAATAACACCAAAAGGAAACCCCCTTTATTTTCATGTTCTGTGAGGGGCAAATATGAAAAAAAGGCATCAAAATAATGAAAGATTGTTTATGTATTCTGGCATGAAATGGGTTAGGTGTTAGGAGGGAGTGGAGCACGAGAGAAGGATGGACAGCACTGACAGCAGTGTATTCATCCTGCACGCTACAGCAGACGTCCCGCAAGTGGTGGTCGACAGAGCAATAAATCAAGGGCTCTCCATGCTGTACCTACAGCTTATTACATCCACCATGACAAATAAATAATAATGCCTGTCAACACAGGCCTTTGCTCAAGGATTGAGCCAGAAACACTCTTGCTCATCACTCCAGATCTTAAGTGAAAACACTAGAACAAGGGAATTGAAGGCCATGCTTTACTGAGCTTATGAAAGTTGCTGAGGTGGAAAAGGGTGATGGCCACAGAGAGGAAGAGCAAGGAGATGACACTGTACCAGGAAAAGCAGCTAGGAGGGGAAATGATCCAGCATCTCAGGTTAAGAGAAAAGGTAGAGAGAAAGAGAAGAGGCTGCCCTTGTGCACTACACAACCACTGTTGCTTATTCAACTGAATAGCACCCTGGGGAAAGGGGCTAAATCAAAAGCTTTCACCGCTAAACAGAAACGGCAAACAGAGAGCAAAACGACATGCCCGTTTTAGGACCCTATCAGGCCTTCAATTTCCAACAAAGCAAATAGTTCTATTAATGCGTCTAAGAGCCCCTCAGTACACTCATACGAAACAATACAGCACTGATGTGGGCCAAATAAAACAGAAACTGTGTGGGGAACAGATGAAAAATGAAATATTGACTCTGTTAAGAGATCTAACTAGGGACACACAAGAGGTTTAAGGATGTAAAGACCACTCTCACGGGAGAGTGTGGATTCAAATTGGAGGCATTACATCAAATTAAGGGTCAGTGGGGGTCAAACAGGAGGTCCATAATACATCACAAGGGCTTGCTTTAATTTAAAACCATATACTTCTACAACAGATATTACTAACGCTCTTATAATTGCACATTACTGCCACATCTGTTGAAGATGACAAAAATCAGTTAAATTTATATACAGATATATGGTAAATTAATTAAAATACATTTTAAAACAAAAATATTTGTAAAAAAATAATTAATACGGAATATTCATAAAAGACTAATATTTAAATACTACTCTCCATTTCATAAAATAAATGAATAAAAATTATAAAAAAATTCATAAAACATACAAAATGAAAAAAAACAATATAAAAATAAATACAAATTCAATTTAAAAAACATTTTAAAACAATTTTTAACTAACATTCAGTTATATTTTAAAAAATGTGTTAAAAAGCAAATACAAATAAATAAAAAACAAATTACAAATAAATAAATCAAATGAATTATTTTTTGAATGAATGAACGAACGATCGAAGAGCCCAAACTTCTCTATAAACCAGGCCAGCCTGACCAGTAGAAACCAGCCTGAACCACCTCAGGCTACAGATTTTTCACCAGGTCCTTTGTTTCAGCTCTGCGAAAGGCCTCCTTATAGCATGTAGGCGTGAATGATTTAGAACTTGCATGGCTTTTCCATTTTAGCTCCCTCTTAAACGCTAGACAATTTACTTAGTGTTGTCCTTCAATAAAAATTAAAAGCACCCCACAACATGCAAGGAAAGCCGAGGCCTATAAATCACTAAACCCACCTCAGCCTGCTTCAGCATGGCAGCCTCTCCTGCGCTCTGACATTTGTGTATGACTGCAAGTGTTACAAAGGAAATAAAGCCCTGATTAAAGAGTTGGCTGTCATAAAGGTTAGGGAATGGTAAATGGAGTCTTCCATCTTGCCTGTAATAGGAGAGGAGCTGTAAGGCAGCACAAGATGCTGATCAGGACTCCTGCACTGCTCCTGTAGGACTCACTCTGACATTAATCACTAAATCACCAAGCCATGCTTAATTGCAAGTTGTATATCACAGCGAAATTCAAGGGTGAAGAGGAAGGAAAGTAATTATTTTTGCGTTTGGATGTAGGGTTATGTGTTTGAACCCGCCCGCACATCTGGGACCTCCTTCAATCTGACAAGGAAAAATGAAGTGTGCTGTAACCTCTTATTAACAAAACACAATGACTATTTTTGAAGCGTTAACCAGCCTCAAACCCAACTCATCAATTCCCAAATCCAATCAATCAGACTTGGCAAGATCTGGTCTGACTATTTAGGCCCGATTGTGACATTTATATTTAGTTTTCAGTGATTTAGCTGGATCATGCTTTGTTTAATTTCTGTCCTGAAGATTAATTGCTACTGTGTTGAGACTTTAGTTTGGGTAAAGCCAAGACCAATTGACTCAACATTCCACTCCAACAGTTTTTATTAAAGCACAACTATAAAGCACTAGACACTATGCAGATGCAAGGCTGTTTTTCTATATACGGCACTTTCATTCATTAATATGGTGAACATGATGGGAAATTTGGTAACTAGATAAATTTGTCAAAGAAATGATAATATATATTGAATAATAATAATAATAATAGTGCTGTCAAACGAATAATCATGATTAATCGCATCCAAAATAAAGGTTTTTGTTTACATAATGTGTGTATACTGATTATGTATATATAAATACAACAACATGCATGTATATATTTAAGAAAAATATGGTATGTTTATATATTAAATATATTTTATATAAAATAAATTATATGAATATAAATATACACATGTAAATACATGTAAATATTTTCAAAAAATACACTGTATGTGTGTGTATTTATATACACATAAATATACACCATATACCATTAACATAATGTAACAACAAAGAAATTTATTTTGGATTGCAATTAATCGGATTAATCATTTCTACAGCACTAAATAAATAATTCATAATAAATATAAAAAATAATTGGAATAATGTAAAATTACTGTGTGGTTCCACTGATCGCATCTCAATTAATAGCGCAGTACAGTATCGATCAAACACCTCACCGTCGGGTTCAATTTACTTAAAAAACTAGTGTGATTGGGTTTTGAATGCAGAAGAAATTAAACTCCCATTTGGTTCTGTGGCTCCTAATCAGAGTTGCCAGTTTTAGGGGGTGCTGCGAAAAGATTTAATACCCATTTGGGGACGTTTTATGAAGTGATTTGTTTTACTTTTATTATTTTTATAGACTCCTGCACTACTCATTTAAGGGTAAGCATAATTAGAAAAAAAAAATATATATATAATTATTGACCTTTCCGGGTAAAATTTTATAAAAATTCCCTGTAACTTCTAGTTTATCCATGATCATGGGAACCCTGCATGCTTTGTGTAATTGATGTAAATTGGTTCACAAAGGAATGTCACACAGTCTAACACGAACTGTGAATCCCAGTAAAGTGCAAAAACAATAATCTCTACTTTTAAAATCTCTTTTGACCTCAGAATCACAGTTCTGAGTCCATAGAAATGAATGAGTGCACAATGGTAGGGTCTTTGCCATGGCAGCATGAGGTCAGGGTTTCCAGAGCTGTGTAAAACAGACATCAATCCTGCAAACTGACTGATTCCAGCACAGCGTAGCACCGGCTGGGCCGTAAACTGCCTGAGCCCTGCGGGTCCTTTTTTTTTTTGGGGCGCGGCCCCACCCCCAATTTTTGTGACTCACCAGCACAGCCCCCAAGCAGTTGAGACCTCTGAGAACGGGCGTAACGCCATTTGACTTCCGGGGGGGCCAGTCAGCCATGGCTCCACTCTCTTGTAATATGTGTGTAAGGGCTTCACAAACACATACCCCCCCCCCCCTATCATCACACACACACACACAACACACGAGAGGCCAATGCCGGAAAAAGTGCCTGAAAAGAGTCAAAAGGGAGTTTTTGTTCAGATGTTCAACAGGTGGGAGGTGGTTTGGTACGGTGTGAAGAGAGACAAAGGTAGCAACAAAAGTAAACAGAGAAGAACAGAGGATAGACGTGACTTCCTTCACCTTTGATTTCCAGAGGCTAAGATAGGAGAAAGTGAAGGCTAAGCTTAATAGCAACGTTTTAGCTCCTCGCGCCAGCCATGTGTGTTACCGGATCAGGGTGAATTTGAATGCGTTTAAATTTGAGATGCGGGGACATGATGAAGAGACACAGAGAGGGACACTCTGGGGAAGGTCACAGACAGTAGAGGGGAGTGGCTAGCGACATCAATCATCTCAATTTAGGCCGTTTATTAGTATGCAACCGCAATCTTCTCCCTGTAGGTCAAACAACAAAGCCTTGCTACTGTGTTGAGAGTCAAACACCTTCAGAGAAGTAGAAATTTTTGCATAAATGTGCAAAATCAATATCAGAACAAAAGATTTTGTTAATGTGCTAGCATAACACTACAATGTATGAATAGTGGCACACTAGTACAATAATTAACAAACATACCTTCCATGTCCAAATATGCCATATTTCCCTACTGAATAGTAAGCAAATAGCAGTATTTTAAATTCGTAGCATATCCAAATGCACAGTATTTATACCTCAGTATGCGAAAAAATATCTTAAGTGCACATTCAATGGACAATTTACTATCCCATGAGGCCATTTGAGATGAACGGTCATCGTGTAAATTGCAGCGATATTTGAAGCCCAAAAATGTGTGCTTTTCAGCATCAACACAGTACATGCATATTTCGTTCGTACACAGATAAATCTTATAAATTTTAGTCCTTTACTGATTACAAATGACATGATGACATAAAAAAATTGTAGTTTGTAATGTAATCTATTGGATTACACATGTTAGGTAATGTATTCTAACTACATTTTTTATTACTCGTAAGAAAAGCACTTACATTATACACAAACCACACACGATTACCAAACATCTTAGAGCAACATAGTATATATATATATATATACAGTGGGTACGGAAAGTATTCAGACCCCCTTAAATTTTTCACTCTGTTATATTGCAGCCATTTGCTAAAATCGTTTAAGTTAGTTTTTTTTTCCTCATTAATGTACACACAGCATCCCCATATTGACAGAAAAGCACAGAACTGTTGACATTTTTGCAGATTTATTAAAAGAAAAACTGAAATATCACATGGTCATAAGTGTTCAGACCCTTTGCTGTGACACTCATATCTTTAACTCAGGTGCTGTCCATTTCTTATAATCATCCTTGAGATGGTTCTACACCTTTCATTTGAGTCCAGCTGTGTTTGATTTTACTGATTTTACTTGATTAGGAAAGCCACACACCTGTAAATATAAGACCTTACAGCTCACAGTGCATGTCAGAGCAAATGAGAAACATGAGGTCAAAGGAACTGCCTGAAGAACCCAGAGACAGAACTGTGGCAAGGCACATATCTGGCCAAGGTTACAAAAAAATTTCTGCTTCACTTAAGGTTCCTAAGAGCACAGTGCATAATCCTTAAAGGAAGACTGGGGGATGACCAGACCCTCCTAGAGCTGGTCCCACGTCCAGCCAAACTGAGCTATCGGGGAGAAGAGCCTTGGTTAGAGAGGTAAAGAAGAACCCAAAGATCACTGGGGCTGAGCTCCAGAGATGCAGTCGGGAGATGGGTGAAAGTTGTAGAAAGTCAACCATCACGGCAGCCCTCCACCAGTCAGGGCTTTACGGAAGCCTCTCCTCAGTGCAAGACACATGAAGCCCGCATGGAGTTTGCTAAAAAAAACACATGAAGTACTCCAAATGGTGAGAAATAAGGATGCTCTGGTCTGATGAGACCAAGATAGAACTTTTTGGCCTTAATTCTAAGCGGTATGTGTGGAGAAAACCAGGCACTGCTCATCACCTGTCCAATACAGTCCCAACAGTGAAGCATGGTGGTGGCAGATCATGCTGTGGGGGTGTTTTTCAGCTGCAGGGACAGGACGATTGCAATCGAGGGAAAGATGAATGAATGCGGCCAAGTACAGGGATATACTGGACAAAAACCTTCTCCAGAGTGCTCAGGACCTCAACTGGGCCGAAGGTTTACCTTCGAACAAGACAATGACCCTAAGCACACTGCTAAAATAACGAAGGAGTGGCTTCACAACAACTCTGTGACTGTTCTTGAATGGCCCAGCCAGAGCCCTGACTTAAACCCAATTGAGCATCTCTGGAGAGACCTAAAAATGGCTGTCCACCAACGTTTACCATCCAACCTGACAGAACTGGAGAGGATCGGCAAGGAGGAATGGCAGAGGATCCCCAAATCCAGGTGTGAAAAAATTGTTGCATCTTTCCCAAAAAGACTAATGGCTGTATTAAATCAAAAGGGTGCTTATTCTAAATACTGAGCAAAGGGTCTGAATACTTAGGACCATGGGATTATATTTCAGTTTTCTTTTTTAATAAATCTACAAAAATGTCAACAATTCTGTTTTTCTGCCAATATGGGGTGCTGTGTGTACATTAATGAGGAAAAAAAATAACTTAAATGATTTTAGCAAATGGCTGCAATATAACAAGAGTGAAAAATTTAAGGGGGTCTGAATACTTTCCGTACCCACTGTATATATATATATATAGGGCTGAGCGATCTTGAAGAAAAATGCGGATATCGATATGTGATACGATATGCGTAATGTGTGTAAAATACAATTTCAATTATATTTTAAAATATGTAAAATGAAAATTCACGCACGACAAATTTGTTTCACTTTCTTCTGGGAAAAGAAAGGAGCAATCATCTTTCACTAACTTTGCTGTTCAGTTGCTTTGACACAATCTGTATTGTTAAAAGCGCTATATAAATAAAGGTGACTTGACTTGACTTGACAAGTCGTTTGTTTTAGCTTACATAAAAAGTAATGTCACAAATCAGAAAAGGTAATTCTGTGTGTATGTGTCTGTGTGTGTGTGTGTACGGAGATGCGAAGATGATGAAATCAAACTCTGTGTTCGTCTGAAATGTGTCACTCTGTGTGCACGCGCGCTTTGCACGTGTGGAGCAGAACGGAAGAGACGCTGTGTGGAATATGCGATATGCATATTGCGATATTTACATTTGCGATATTTCGATATATCGTGCAGCCCCAATATATATATATATATAAAATGTCTCTCAAACTGGGGTTCACTAGTCACCTGACTAGTGGCTGGTGTATGCAGTTCCACAATGCTAGAAGACTTTCCAAATGCATATATGCAGTAGAATTGTTTTTTATTAAGAAAATTTTAGGAAAGACAAAAGAATTTGTGCAAATAAAAAAATATGAATAATACACATTGTGTGAATAATATGTTATCATGTAAATCTATATAAAAAGTAACTAATCTGATTATGAACATTTTAAAATGTAATATAATTTAGTATGTAATTTTTGGAACCCGATTATGTAATCAGATTACATGCAATCAGTTACTACCCAGCACTGCACTCATGTATACTTAAAACATTATTAACAGGCAAAAAGTATCTTAAATCAAATGCAGTACACATTGCAGGACACAATGTGATTTTGAACATAGTGACAGAATAGGAATTACAATGACTAGTCGATTAGTTCTGCCACTTGGTTTTATGTAGACTAGTCGCGTATCACATGACTTTAGTTACACTTGTACCGTCTAAATATATTTTGAATTATGTGAAATCGAAAAACAAATCAAAGCACAAATGAACCACGCTGCAGACATCCGAGATGGTCTGACTTAATTTGGAGTGTTCAAAAACAAGCCAAAACTCTTTGGAGAAACTAATCAAGGGGTGCCCAGAAACTGACAGAAGTTATAAGCAAGCAGCACATTACTTTTTATTACTCTGATCACAGCGTGAGGTGAGTCAAGGCTAACATTGACCAACAGATTAGCGGAGTACTTCACAACTAGATTTGTTGTGAAGTCATAGTGTGTAGTTTAAAAATAAAGACTCATAAAAATATCCAACTCATCAATCAGAACATGAAACTTTCAGACTGTTACAACATCTGCATGAATAATTGTAAGTAGACAGATCCAAAACCAAATCATTCAACCTTGCGCTATAATGCATAACACAGGATTTGGAGAGACCGCTACAGAGTGAAATGAAACTACAGAAAGCAAAACAAAGCAGAAAAACCAATCTCAATAGATGGCTAGATTGAAGGTTACCCTATTTGACTTCTCACTATGCGTCAGACAGCAAATAGACATCGACAACTGGTATGTCATCATAGAGGAAACACAATGAGGTTTCAGATATGAGGGCCTAAAAAGGTTAACCAAGTTACTAAATGTTCTCTTTCACCGAGCCTGTAATGCAATTTCAGCAAAAAGAACATGAACCGAACCGACGCCAGCTCCCGTCCATCTTCTGAACTCCAAAGTGATGCTTATCATGTCTCTGAAAATATGCACTTAGTGCCTCAGCAGGCCATATTGAGTTGCTGGCACACATCAAGCGTTTCTGAATGCACATTTGTCCAGGGCAGAATGAAGCTCGCTTTAACCAACTTTATTTGTTAGATGAGCGCATTTTCTGGGAAAATCCAAACCTCACGGTCCTGACCACAAGAATTAAATATTTTATACTTGTGCGTGTAACCCAATCTGATGTAAATGTTACATTTATATTTGTAAATAGAAATATATACACATAATTGCCTCAAGCATTATGAATCATGAAATAATGAACAATTTTACAGCACTTATAAATCTATATTTATAAATATAAATTGTAAATATTGAGAGATGAACATTTAATTTTATTTAAATACACACACGTTCAATTCTAAATGTAAACATTGATAAATGAACTGTGTGTGTGTGTATATATGTATATATATACACACACATATACGCGCGCACACACAGTTCACCAATATTTACATTTAGAATTTCACAAATCTAAATTAATAAATGCAGTAAAAATTATTCATTATAATTTCATGACACTTAATGCATTAATGTTGATGAACTGAACCTTATTGCAAAGTGTTACCAATGAAATGGTAGGCTTTTCTGCTATAACTTAATTGTATATTTAATGTGACGTGCATAACTTAGAGACTCATTTCAGTTCATTTTCACTTTTGTATTTCTTCATAGTCCCCTTTTTAATTAGGACAACCACTTAACACCTGCAGAACAACTGTGTCCAACAGGACAGCCAAAGAAACCGTGTCGCCATACTGTTATTATCAGAAACACATCAGCCCTCTCTACAACGTGTAATTAACAAGTTTCCACTAGTTCATAAATCCTTCATTAAAATACTCACTTCGAATGCTCTGCGGGGTGGCAAGCGGGAACTAAATTCCACACATGAAGGAGAGGCTTATTTTGCTTAAAGGAATTTCTGTTAGGATCCAGCAGTCAAATGTAAACAGCTTTCTAGAAGAGCTGCTAGCTGTCACGGAGAAGCCCGAGTTCTCGGTCCGATTAAAGATTGAGCAACGCTAGCTTAGCTGAACTAATATTTGGAAAAGACTGAAATAAATTACTTGTGTGTGTTACACCAGATGCTGGCTTGGTGCATTCTGTGTCAGCTGGATACATCCACGTAGTCAAGGGATTTCCTCTTGAAGTCTATGATTGCTTTTCTGTTATTTTTACATAAAACAACTGGGTAGTTGACATGAGTTACTTTTGGAAAGTTGACATTTATTCAATCAAAACATTTTAAAAAGTAAAAAAATTTATAATTATGCATTAAGCTTTTTAATTACAAAACCATTCAAGCGATTTATCATTAAGGTTTGTTTTAATGTTATTGAGAGAAGTCCCTTATTCTCACCAAGGCAGCAATGATATTGTGAAATAATAAAATGTAAAGTAAATATTGTATTTCATATATATTAAAACCTGAATTTATGTCATATGATGCCAAAGTCTGAATTTGCTCATACTCTCAGCATCACATGATCCTTCAGAAATTTGAAAACAGCGATTTGTCTGCCGAAGACACATGTTCTAGTATATCAATGTGAAAATTAGGGGTTGCGATTAATCGAAATCCGTCATAAAATCACGATTTGAGCCTTGCCGATTTCTAAACCGCTCACGCAGCACGATTTTCCACGTCCCCGACCTCCCATAGTATGCTATCCGAACCAATCAGAATTCAGCGCGCCTAAATGGAGCACGAGAACCGAACAGACTTGGATACAAACGTGTAATAGTATTTAAGGTTCCACACACTCCGCTGGGGTGCGTATTTTGGTCACGCCCATGTTACCGGATCAGAGCGTTCACACGGCATGCGGGGATGCGGTCCAGCAGTTGTGACTCCAGTAGCCGACGCTGTACACATACTGTATACGCACTGTAGACGGAGTACGTGTGAACTTGGTGCAACAAATTTAGTTCAACATCTGAGGCAATGCCACACTCTGGACACGGGATTCTTTTTTGTCTATTTGCCTTATGTCTGTTCTAGAGACATGTTACAGCTTTTTGATGAAGCTCTAATTGGTTTTCTTTTGGAAATATGTTTTGAATTCACACTGAATGCATTAATGACTAAAGCATGTCTGTGTGTGTCAAAATCATGATTAAAATCGAAATCGCAAAATTGATCAAAGAAATCACGATAGGTTTTTTTGTCCATACGCACAGCCCTAGTGAAAACAGTTGTGCTGCTTATAAATTGTGTAAGCAATGACACATTTTTTGCAGGATTCTTTGATGAATAAAAATTCAAAAGCACAACATTTATTTGAAATAGAAATCTTAAATGTCTTTACTGTCACTTTATCAGGACTCCTTGCCTCAGAAGTATTTATATAATTATATTATATACATATTAAACTGGTGAAAAAAATAAAAAAAAAATAAACAGGCCCGAAGATTCATACAGTCTTAAGTTTATTGTAAACTTAAAAAAAAAAAAAAAAACACGGACATCTTAAGCATCAAGAACGGAACTAAACTTGTTAACAAGAGAACACAGAGTGCCTTTGCAAAGCCAAATATAATTCAAGACAGAATTAGCGGCTCGTTTTAATCAACATGCCATTTTCAAGGTGTTCCTCATGACTGTTTACAACCCATGAGGTGCAATTTTTGGATGGCTGTAAAACTTCTCAGCATGATGTAGGTTGCAATGTTATTTTAAATGGTGAACACCCATGCTTGGAAACAAAGTGAGAAATGAAAACCCCTCTCAAGCAGTCGAAGACTTATAAAGAACCTAGTGTTGTAGAAGCATCCACTTAAAAACTTTTGGCAGGCAGTATATCATACACATGTAAACAGTATTCTTTATCAGATTAAATGTGCTTGTAGGCATTTAGTTTTTCCCCACCTAGTTTAGACAGAAAAACAGCTCAGTGAGGTAAAGATCAGTCAAGACAACTGCAAGCGCAGCGCAATGACGACTGACAAAAAATGTGGGTTTCGGATGAAAACAATGACTTAAATTCATATCGGAATGATGTGCTCCATATTAGATATGCGTTCAAGCAGTCCTCCAGGCCTCCGCATAACTTTAATATGCAAGTATAAAATATTAGACTAAGTTTAAGAAGCTCCATGTACTTCAGGTTGACGTGTTCGGAGCTGCCTGTGCTCCCTGCAGCATAATGAGATCCCTCCATGAAAGTGTTGCAATACCAGCCTGTGCTCCCTACGAGAGAGCTTCCTGTCTGGGTTGTACCCCTGCCCTGATAAACACTAGCATTTTCTACAGTAGGAGGGTCAAAAGTTCAAACCCCAGGTTTTAACGGTTAAGGCCGCGATGTGAACTCCTGACCTCCCAATGTGAAGGGAGGTCAGGCACTTCAGTGCAGAGCTGCCTGAATTTACAACTGCATGCGGACTCCATGCAAGCACAGCAGAAAGCACCTGATAGAATCTCCTTCAGGGAGGGGGAGTGGCTCCAGTCTCTTTGTACTTTCAGTCACAGCCGGCCCGCGCCATAAATCATGTTAATTAGTTGACTGATAAAATAAATCTTGAAAAGTCAAGGCAGATCCTGTTTCCTGTGCTGCAGTTTAGCCTGCTCTGCATTATTTGTCATCTGCGAGTCACTGTTTAATCTAGCCATTTGTAGCAGGCGGTTTTTGCCCAGGATCTGGACGAGCCGGTGGGACTGAGAGGGGCTGACACAGGTAGCTTAAGCTCATCCATCTTTCCCTGGGTGGTCTGCGCAGCCTGCTGTCGTAAAAAGAGCACAAACACAGATGGATAGTGTGTGTGTGGTGGCAGGGTTCACATGAAGATGCTACCACTTCACTAAACGTACAATGTTTAAATTAATCATTGCCCGCGAAAATTCCTCGTAAACACGCTGTAACTTCTAAAATGGTTCAATGAATTCAACACAAAGTGGAGGATGATGATTTTCTTCTGGCGAATGACCTTGGTAATAAAAGTAAACAGCTCAAATTTCCTTGTTAAGGGCTTTTCTAAACTTATAAGCTATGTGAGAGATGTTTTTAGTTCATTACACATCAAGCGTTATTAACAGATAACTTATGAAAAAAATTAATGTTAACTAAAATAAACCTAAACTACTAAAATATAATAAACTAAAAAAAAAAAAAAAAAAAAAGAAAATGAAACAGAAACAAAAAAATTTTTTTTTTATGTGATTTCAGTAATCTTTCAGGCAACTGATATATGTTAGGGGTAATAAGTGGCCAAAAAACACTTATTTATATGAATACATTTATATTTTACTATTTATTTTGCTATTTATTATTATTATTTTACTTTTACTTATATATAAAGTATGTAATACAGATATAGATAGAGACCATTTTCAAAACTAATAACCCTCGAAAACACAAATGCTCAATGCTGTTACCAGCAACATGAGGCAGTTGAAAAATAAGTAAGCAGTTTACCAACAAGATGGAAGACTTCATGGGCAATTGTGCCCAATTTTCAAAGCACATGAAATGTGAATGGCAGGAAAGGACATCACTGAAGCCTCTCGATTCTTTTAAAGAGGCCACAAGGATGTGAAATTTTCTCAGCTACAGTCCCCCTTGCCAAAGACTTGAGGTCGTTTGCACACAATAACACTCTGTTGAGAAGTACACTGCCTTGTTGGTAATTACAGCTATTTTGCCAGAGTGTTTTGTGTTTTGCTTTGCTTGTTCCATCTCAGAGGCTAACAACCCTTCATTATTCATGGTTTGACTCGCATCTCACTGAAGCAAATTACACAGGGGAGTGACAGCTTTCAGAACAGAGCGGTCTCGTCCTATTCCCTTCAGAGTGGCACTAAATCATAGAGATGAGACTTTAACTTCCGACCTCTCACCTGTTAACCCTTCGAAGGGGTTATTTCTGCCTATGGGCCACGATCTGGACAAAACCAGCCCTGACATAACACACATATGCTCAAACATACCTTGACAATCTGGGGATTGACATGCTCTTAAAATGCATTATACCCAATGCAACCAAAAGACAGAAAGCTTAAGACTCCGACACCCAGTAATATCTTTACTACATCACAACCCAACAACCACACACACATAACGTTCACCTTATAAGTGTGGGTCAGTAGCCGACAAGAGACTTGTTTTTTAAAGAAGTCTCTTATGCTTATAAAGGCTGCATTTATTTGATCAAAAATACAGAAAAAACAGCAGTGACATTGGCCAAATGTTCATTACACAATAACATAAATGGTTTGATTTTACTCCTCCACCACCCTACCAAATATTATTTCTGTGACACAAATAGATTTCATTGCCATTACTCCCGGAACAAGTGTCATCATGTGACCCTCCCTTTAAGAAACCATTCGATATGCCGATTATTATTAGAATTATCCAAGTTGGCACCTCACGGACCGGTACTGCCAAAATCTTTTTTTTAGGAATGCGATCCTTTTTCCGGCTTCTTGCTGTAAACTAACTAACCCGAAACAGCTTTATCAAAATCAAACTCTGTCCCAACAATTCTAATCTTTGCTCAGGTTCACCTTGTCATTCAATTTCACAACTTCTAGGAACCCGTACCATGTTTTACCTTTTACCTTTCCATAAAACACAGCAAGAATTAATTTAACTGGCCCCAACTGGGATACGGTAGTGTCTACTGTTAGATCTTTATCTTTTCAATAACTATGCTTTTTGTCTACGTTTTCTTCCTCCCAAATCCTGACAACATATCCGGGTTCCCCACCCCTATTAAGCGCAGACCAGTTTCCAGCCCTGCTCCTCCCCCCACCCACCCTCACCCCCCCCCACGGCTCGTTCGACCCCCCCATTCCCAATGATTTCTGCCGGATCACCCCCTCGTGACACGGGCCCCTGAAGAAGGCTGTACGGTAAATTTTCCGCTTTGCTTGCGCTAAGCCGAAATAACGTCGCTCGCATAGAGTCAGAGATCATGTCATACGCTCCACTCGAAAATGATTTGTCCATGTACTCAAATACGTTATAGTTTTGCCACAAGATTATTCTCTAATTTGTTGATGTGTAGCTTTTTGCGAGAGATTTTTCTCTTTGAATGTATGGTTATATCGTGATTGCATCAAAACTTGCGTTCATGACTTTAACAATTTATCATATCATTCCTTTTTAGTCTTTTTCAATATACCCTTTTCGTTCCTCGACCCAAAATACCCCTGCCCACCCCCCCCCCCCCCCCTACCGGCTTCACGGGTATCCCCCCCTCCCCAGCCCCGCCATTATACCCCAGCAGATCATAGAACATACACAACACACACACGCCACACACCGCGTGTATGATGCTATTTTTATATACACCCACACTACACCAAGTACCTATATACCTGACCCAACCACAACACACACACCCGGCCTATACGCCATACGACCACATCATTCACAATACCTCACTTTTTTTTATTATGTCTAATTTATTTCATCAACACACATAAACTTGTTTCGATACGCTCATCTCTATACCATCTCACACAACAACCGTATAATAAATAGATATTATATAATATAATATATATAGTATATTACACACACACACACCAGTATATATAATCACACCACGTATTACAACCAACACGCTACACGGACACAAGATTATACACAAACAATACACAGTAATAATACCCACACACCCCAGTCACGATAATATACACAACACCCCCACCTAGCCCGGTATTATGGTTATTACCTACCCCAACACCCACAAGTACTATATTACCCACCACCACCCCACCCCAACGCCCCCCTCATTAGTGCATGTTCGAGCCCTGTCTTTATTACACATTTAACCATCTATCCACCCACACCACATCATACCTCATCACAAGATCAATATACCACAGCCCTCCCCGAGGCTCTGAGCGTTCAACGCCCCCGCTTACCCCTCATCCTGCTCCCCCCTACTTACACCGTATTTTGAATGTGTGTCACAGTTTGTGTTTTCCCTATGTGACCTATTCTTGATTGATCACTTATAAGCTATGAATTATTTTCTATCTATCCCACACCAACCGATATTTGACTTTTTAGTTGGGGGTGGTTGAGTGGGGTTGTTTTTTTTTTATTTTTTTTTAGTTTACTGTTTGGGATTGTGTATACTGGGTCATGGTTTTTTTGTTTTGTAGTTTTTTTTTTGTTATATACTTTCACACACACACCACACAACCGAGTCTATACACACACTAGTAACACATCAGGATATATACACACAAGTAATATCACACACAGAATTATATATATACACACCACACAGTATATATATAAACCACACACAGTTATATTATATACACACACGAGATATTCTACACACAACCAGTATATCTATACACACACCACCCACAACACAAGAGATATAGCACACACACACAAATAATATATACACACACACACACACACCACACACACAGTATACAGCACAAGTGATATATATATATAACACACACAACACCACACCACAAGGATTATATATACACAAACACACAGTATATATCCCCAACACACAGTCTAGTACACAACACACACAGTAGAGATACCCACCACACGTAGAGATGACACACACCAGTAAGGATAGATAGATAGAAAATAAACAGAGATGACACACAACACAGTCATCGAGATACACACAACACACACAGGGATATATATACACACAACACACAGTCTATATATATACACAGACATACACACACACACACAATTATACACACACACACACACACAATATATACACACACACCACCCACAAATATAACACACACACACACCACGCAACATATATACACACACCAAACAGCACACACACACACCACACAGTATATACAACACACACACACAGATATACAATTACACACACACACACAGAATACACATACTACACACAAACAGGATATACACATACACACCACACAACGTATTATACACACACACACAACAGTATTAGACAACACACACAACACAGATATATACACCACAGGATATATTACACAAGTATATATTACCCAAACAGTATATCTACACACACAGGATATCTACACACACAGTATATATATATATCTATATATATACACACACACACACACAGTATAGATAAGCAACACACCAGTATGCACACACACAGTATATATACCGCACACACACAGTATTATACACACACACCACCAGTAATATATACACACCACACCCGTGATAGCTTACAAAAACACACACAGTATAGATACCACCCACACACACAGTATAATAGACAACAAACACACAGTATATATAAACACAAACACACAAACACACCAGGATATATACACACACACCACACATTATATAACACACCAACAAACAGTATTATATATATATATTAGATATATACACACACAAAAACCAGTATATTAATACACACACGTATATAGATACACACACCACACAACACAGTAATATACACACCACACACACTATATATATATATAACACACCACACAGTATACACACACCCACACACAGTATTACACACACACACAGTATATCACACACACACAGTAATATACACCACACACAGTTATATACAACACACACAGATAACACACACACAAAAGTATATATACACACAAAACACAGGAATAAAAACACACACGGATATATACCACACACACAGTATATATACACACAACACAGCTAGATTATATATATATTATATATAGTAGAAATTACACCCACACACACAGTATAATATATATAATATATAGATATTATATACACACACCGCCATATATATACACACACATACAGTATATACACACACACACATACAGTATACACACACACAGTATATATACACACACACACACACAGTATAATACACTACACACAGTATAGATACACACACAAACACAGTTATATACACACACACACAGTATATATACACACACACACAGTATATAATATTATAGATAGTATATAATATATATAACACACACACACAGGAACATAATAATATTATATATATAAAATGCATATATATAGAGATAATAGTAACACACACACACAACAGGATATACACAACCAGGATATACACCCACAACAGTATATAATACACCACACACGGATAGATACACACACACTACAGTATTATATAACACAACCACAGTCTATTATTCTATATAGATATCTATATACACCACACAACACAGTATATATCTATATCTATATATGAATATATATATAAATATACAGTGGGGAAAAAAAGTACTTAGTCAGCCCACCAATTGTGCAAGTTCTCCCACTTTAAAAAGATGAGAGAGGCCTGTAAGTTCATCATAGGTATACCTCAAATATGAGAGACAAAATGAGAAAAAAACCCAGAACATAACATTGTAGGATTTTTAAAGATTTATTTGCAAATTATGGTGGAAAATACGTATGGGTCAATAACAAAAGTTCATCTCAATACTTTGTTATATACCCTTTGTTGGCAATGACAGAGGTCAAAGTTTTCTGTAAGTCTTCACAAGGTTTTCACACACTGTTGATGGTATTTTGGCCCATTCCTCCATGCAATATCTCCTCTTATCCGTATGCAGTAATGTTTGGTTTGGCTTGTTCGCTGGGCAACACGAATTTTAAATCCTCACTCAAAATGTTTTTTTCTATGGTGGTTGTGAGGTTTGTAGGTTTTGTCTGGAGACTGACTAGGCCACTCCAGGACCTTGAAATGCTTCTTACGACGCCACTCCTTCGTTGCCCGGGCGGTGTTTGGGATCATTGTCATGCTGAAAGACCCAGCCACGTTTCATCTTCAATGCCCTTGCTGATGGAAGGAGGTTTTCACTCAAAATCTCACGATACATGGCCCCATTCATTCTTTCGTTTACACGGATCAGTCGTCCTGGTCCCTTTGCAGAAAAACAGCCCCAATGATGTTTCCACCCCCATGCTTCACAATAGGTATGATGTTCTTTGGATGCAACTCAGCATTCTTTCTCCTCAAGTTGATTTTTTACCAAAAAGTTCTATTTTGGTTTCATCTGTTCATATGACATTCTCCCAATCCTCTTCCGGATCATCCAAATGCTCTCTAGCAAACTTCAGATGGGCCTGGACATGTACTGGCTTAAGCAGGGGGACACGTCTGGCACTGCAGGATTTGAGTCCCTGGCGGCGCAGTGTGTTACTGATGGTAGCCTTTGTTACTTTGGTCCCAGCTCTCTGCAGGTCATTCACTAGGTCCCCCCGTGTGGTTCTGGGATTTTTGCTCACAGTTCTTGTGATCATTTTGACCCCACGGGGTTAGATCTTGCGTGGAGCCCCAGATCGAGGGAGATATCAGTGGTCTTGTATGTCTTCCATATTCTAATAATTGCTCCCACAGTTGATATCTTCACACCAAGCTGCTTACCTATTACAGATTCAGTCTTCCCAGCCTACTGCAGGTCTACAATTTTGTTTCTGGTACCCTTTGACAGCTCTTTGGTCTTGGCCAAACTTGAGTTTGGAGTGTGACTGTTTGAGGTAGTGGACAGGTGTCTTTTATACTGATAACAAGTTCAAACAGATGCATTAATACAGGTAACGAGTGGAGGACAGAGGAGCATCTTAAAGAAGAAGTTACAGGTCTGTGAGAGCCAGAAATCTTGCTCGTTTGTAGGTGACCAAATACTTATTTTACCGAGAATTTACCAATTAATTCTTTAAAAATCCGACAATGTGATTTTCTGGATTTTTTTTTTTCATTTTGTCTTCATAGTTGAGGATACCTATGATGAAAATTACAGGCCTCTCTCATCTTTTTAAGTGGAGAACTTGCACAATTGGTGGCTGATACTTTTTTGCCCCACTGTGATATATATCCCCATCACACACACACACACACAGATATACCACACACAGTATATATACACACACACACAGGTATATACAACCAAAACAAAAACACACCGTTATATATACACACAACACACACCAGTAATATACACAACACACAAACCCGTATGATATACACACACACACACAGATATATACACACACACACAGTATATATATACACACACACACACAAGTATATATATACTTATATAGTAGGATAGTACACACACACACAACACACAGTATATATTATATATACTATTAGTAATCTATATATATATGACACACACACACCCAGTATATACACACACAAGTATATACACCACACACAGTATTATATACACACACACAGGCTATATACACACACAACAGTATATATATACCACACACAGTATATATATATCTTATCTATATATTTATATACACACACACACAGTATATATACACACACACACACAACACAGTTGACACCACACAAATCACAGTCAATATAGACCAAAACCACAGTAATATATTATATATATATATTCTTATAGATATTAGATAGATTATATATATATACATACACACACACCACACACACCAGATATAGACACATAAACGGTAGATATACACACACCACCACCAGTAGATATTTAACACATACACAGTATATATACACACACAACAGTAGAGATACACACACAAACAAACAACACAAGTATAGAGAGATGCCGTAGAGATTATAGACACACACACCACACTTACAGTAATATATACACACACACACGATAGTTTGAGACACACACATCAGTATATATACCCCCACACACCACACAGTATATTACACACAACCAGTTTATAACACAAAACAGTTATACCACACACACACAGTTATATATAATATAAACACAACCACAGTTATATCACTATATACAAACACAAACAGTTATATACACACACACACCAAACAAATGTAGTATATATACACAAACACACACACACACAGTATAATACAACACACAAACAGCACACATATCTATACACACACACACACCCAGGTTATATACACACACACAACAGTATATAAACACACACACACACAAAGCTATCACACAAACACACACACAGTATAACACACAAAAACAAAGTAGCATATATATAACACACACAGGATATATATAAACACAACACACACAGTAATTCTAACAACACACAAACCACCAGTATAATATACACCACACACACGGAATATATACCACCCACACACAGTATATATACACACAAACAGATCTTATACCACACACAGTAATATACACACAAACAAAGTATATACAACAACACACACAGTAGAAATACACACACACACAGTATATATACACACACACACACAGTATAGATATATAAACAACACAGTATTAATATACACACACACAGCAGTATATATATATATTACTACACACACAGTAGATATATATAGTTCTACCCCACCACACACCCACACACACACACACACACACACACACAAACACACACACACGATGCTTGTATTAAGGGAAAAAGCTGTCCAAACTGGCCCTACATGAAAAATGAATGGCCCCCTAAATCTATAAATGGTTAGTGCCACGCTTTGCAGCAACAACTGCAATCAAAATTTTGCGATAAATGGCAATGAGTCTTTCATATCGCTGTGGAGGAGTTTTGGTCCACTCTTCTTTGCAGAATTGTTTGAATTCAGCCACATTGGAGGGTTTTCGAGCATGAATGGACTGTTTAAGTATCTCGATCGGATTTAAGTCCGGACTTTGATTTGGCCACTCCAAAACCTTAATTTGTTTTTCTTGAGCCATTCAGAGGTGGACTTGTGGTGTGTTTGGGATCATTGTCCTGCAACATAACCCAAGTGCGCTTGAGCTTGAAGTCACAAACTGACAGCCGGACATTCTCCATCATGATTTTCTGATAGAGTGCAGAATTCAATCAATTATGGCAAGTTGTCCAGGTCATGAAGCTGCAAAGCAGCCCCAGACCACCACACTACCACCACCATATTTTACTGTTGGTATGATGTTCTTTTTATGAAATTATGTGTTGGTTTTACGCCAGATGTAACAAGACACACACACCTTCCAAAAAGTTAAACTTTTGTCTCATCAGTCCACAGAATATTTGCCCAAAAGTCTTGGGGCTAATCAAGATATTTTTTGGCAAATGAAAGACGAGCCTTTGTGTTCTTTTTGGTCAGCAGAGGCTTTTGCCCAGTCTCTTTTTTTGTTGAATCATGAACACTGACCTTAATTGAGGGAAGTGAGGCCTACAGTTCTTTAGATGTTGTTCTGGGTTCTTTTATGACCTCTTGGATGAGGCGTCGTTGTGCTCTTGGAGTAATTCTGGTAGGCCGGACACTCCTGGGAAGGTTCACCACTTTCCAAGTTTTCTCAATTTGTGGATAACAAACCGTGGTTCGATGGAGTCCCAAAGCCTTAGAAATGGCTTTATAATCCTTTCCAGAATGATACATGTTAACTGTTTTGATTCTTATCTGTTCTTGAATTTCTTTAGATTGCTGCATAATGTGTTGCTATTTAAGCATGTTTCACTTTGTCAGACAGGTTCTATTTAATTGATTTCTTGGTTCAACAGGTCTGGCAGTAATAAGGCCTGGGTGTGGCTAGTGAAATTTAACTCCGCTTTCTAAAATAATGTGGTTAATTGCAGTTACTTCATGATTTAACAGGAGGGGGCAATTAATGTTTCACGTAGGGCCACGTAGGTTTGGACAGCTTTTTTACCTTGAGAAATAAAAATCATCATTTAAAAACTGCATTTTACTTGCATTATCTTTGTGTAATATAAAATTTGTTTGATGATCTGAATCTTAAGTGTGACAAATATGCAAAAAAATTAAAAAACAGGAAGGGGGCAAAAACCTTTTAACACTGGTGTGTGTGTGGTGTGGTGTGTGTGGTGTGTGTGTGGGGTGTATTATGTATGTATGTATGTATGTATGTAGGTATGTATGAGTGTATATCATATATTATATATTATATATATATATAGACAAACCCAACACAAATATATACCACACACACAACACACCCCCCACCCACATCCACACAAAACATATATATATATACACACACACACACACACACCACACACATATATAATATATATATATACAACACACACACACAAACACTATACCCACACACCATATATATATATCACACAAACATGCAGTTATTATATATATATATATCTATATATATAATATATACACACCACACACACGCAGTACATACTATATACACACAGCAGTACATACATTAATACACATTGCGTACATACTAATATCACATGCAGTACATACTAATATTACACATGCCCCCTAGGACCATACTAAATATACACAGGCAGACATACTAATAACACATTGCAGGACATACTATATACACATGCAGTAAATATATATATATATACATATATAGAGAGAGTTTTTTTTCCGGATGCAGTTGACAGTTGAATACTTTTGGCACCACTTGCATTAGTGACGGATATTGAAAATAAACATCTTATATGCACAGCCAAATTACAGGCCTTTTAACACTTCTCAAGACGCTATTGGCTGAGAGGCCAAGGGAACGCAAACACGAGACAAAAAGAAGGAAAAAGAGAGTGTCCTGCTCCTTTCAATGAGGTTTGGGTAGTTTCAATTGAGACTGTAGACTAGGACATCACAGGGCAAACATGAATGCAACAAGCTGAAATGAATAAGTGAGCTTCCTGTGATACAAACCCCATTGTCATCTAATAAATACAATGGCACAAGAATCCCTTATGTCTCATTACCAAAGTGGGTGTTTTGTTTGTGAAATGACATCAAAGCAGTCTCGGAGGCTTGTGCCAACTTATGTTCTGTGTCATAAAACACACATGAATAAGAGTTTCAGAGGGGACAAACAAGTCTTTGTGGGGATGATGGCATTCAGATTGTGGGCAGGTGTGGGTACTTCAAAGCAGCCTGACTGGAAACCTTCAAAAACCTTCTCCAAAAGACCTGCAGAGTCTGACCTGATCAAAGGGTCACTGTGAACCAAGATAAAGGCAGGCAGGGCAAAGGAACAATGTAGGATCGAGAAAGGATGGCCACATCAAATCATAGAAATAGATTTTATAGTCCGATTGATGAGGAAGAGTGGATGCTGTTTGTACGTTGCATTCCCACCCGTTTCCACATTCTCACAGGCTGGGATTATCAAGATGAACCCATCTCGCGCTAACTATTGATCCACTTCCTCACCTCACTTGGAAAAAGAAAGCCATGTCGATAAATCATCACAAAACAAATTCATTTCTCAATTGCGTTCACCGAGATAATGAGCTTGTATGTAATAACCAGGCCCAAACAGAAAGCAAAGCACTACCGATTTATACAGAATTTGAAAGCCTATCATTCACAAAATTAAATATTTTGGCTTTTTTAAACTCTCAATATGAGCGTAGTACTAGTACTCTCAGCTCCATGTTGCAGAATTTTAGGATGCAGACTCCAAATGCAGACTCCATCTGGGACTGATCATAAATAGGAATTATGTGAATTATATGGCCCTCTCTCCGATCATCGGCTAGGTTTGGTTTGTGCAGTGCGCTAATAAAGTCGCTGGTGCATTTGCTTTTGTTCCCCTGCATTTCTTTCCCTGAGCAAGTGAACCGAAGCACAAATGCCAAATTCAATTATTCTGGCAGCAGCGCTAATATCACCATCTAATGGTAGATAATACACAATATTCAAGAGTTCAATGTGTACAGTGTTTGTAAATGCTTCGGTAAAGGGCTGTACTTAATCATCCATTTCGCACTCCTGGGAGTGCACTGAAATAACTAAGACGACCTTGGCTTAGCTCTGGCTCAACATGTTCATCAGGGAATGCCAAGACAAAATACATATACTTTTTGAAATAATAATAATAATGGGCTGTCAAATTGATTCATCCCGATTAATCACATACAAAATAAAAAGTTGGTGTTGACAATATGTATAAGCCTATATATTTATATATATTAAACACATACAATACAGTATTACTAGAAATATTTACTGCATATAACATATCTATTTATTTATATATACAGCAATCTAATATACCGTGGATAACTAAGACGAATTTATCATATAAATAAGAATATAATACCACATGTCAACACTAAACCTCTATTATTATTATTATTATTAAAATAATCATAATTAATACATTTATAATTATTATTGCTTTCGTTGTTGTTAATAATAATAATAATAATAAAAAAGATAAATATAGGTATACAGGTCTTCTGCGATGCATACAACAAAAAAGTGTTCAAAATAATGTGATAATGTAACTTCATTGAACATGCATTATAGCATTATAGACTCAATCGGCAAAGGTAAAGCCTGAAAAACTCCCGTTTTTGATAAATATAGCTCTTAAGTGCACAATAACATTTGATATACAGCACTAGCCCACCTTTCATCTTGTCAAATGAGCTTTAAGTAAACCCTGCTAAGAGAAAAACATTATAATGAAATCAGCATATACTCCAAATATATAATCTCAGCACAGATGTTACAGTTTCCAATGCATCAGGGTTATTTATGACTTGCCATTATAAACGCTTGTATAATTTATGACGTTCAATTAATGCAATACATTCCATGAGCTTTCAGTTTGTTTTTTGGCTATGTTTTTTCTGAGATCCGCTGATACGCACATGCCAAAAATATGCAGCAACGCCATTTAGGCTGTTAGAGCAGACTTGAGACTGATTTATGGACATGAATTAAAAAGAATGAAAAATTTATGACTGCAATTTGTGGGCAGCCATAAAACTATTACAGAACTTTGGAGTTGCATTCAGCTCTTTTGTCTCAAAGCGAAGCAAGATGACTTAATCTTATAAAAATATGAAAAAAAAAAAAATTTGTTCAGAAGTAAATAACAGCAAAACTATAATCAAGCATACAGAAAAATATATATTATTTAGTGGAAACTGTAACCAATGTGGCTGTTCAAGGAGTCAACACCCTGTTTTCACAGTTACGTGCTTGTGCATAAAACTATATGTCTTCCACGGCTACACTAACTGAGCTCCATGGCATGATTGAATGAAAGTCTATCCTTGACTGACAAATTATATATTAAGCTTTCGTCTGGTGGGGGGAAGCCAGGCATGTCAGTTACCTGCTACAGAAGAAGCTCCACTTGTCAATCTACGGTGCGCCTGGCTAAACAAGATCTGAAATGTTAAAGCCCTCCTGCATCAGAGCTTCACACTGAGCTATGTGACTATACATCCAAGCCATGACAGACATGAATCACTGCCAGCAATAAATGCCTGAATATCACATCTGGAGGTGAAACAAATTTGTTAAGTCCAGGAATACTTGGGTGGATATGAAGAAAGAATATGTGGCTTACTTGAGCATTCTGGTTGGGTTGGTCAACGTAATTATGTTTTTAATGATACGTTTTGATAAATATTTTTATACCAAATATTTATTATATGGTAAAATATATTTAAAACTCTACAATTCTAGTCTAGAGGGGTAACACTTATTTTAAGGACCACTTCCCACTACTAACTAGATGCTTACTTAGCATGCCTAATGGCGGTTGATTCAGTACTATAAAGAACGTATTTACTGCCTATTCTGCTAATGACCATATTCTGCGATCCCTAATCCTACCCCATAACAAAACTAAACTCTTATGGAAAATCTTAGTTAATAGTGAATAATTGTTCCCTATTCTAAAGTGTTACCTATATGTACACCTGTATACAGAGACTGTATTAAGACTGTAAGGAGCCCCTGGGCTTTATCTCTTGAGGGGGTCTTCATCCGCGAGAACTACAGCCTACATTCACGCAAGTTGTCAGCCTTTTATTTTGCAGTAACTGCCATTAATGCACTAAATGCCATTAAGAAAACATCCAAATCTATAGGCGTGTCATAAAATAAACTAAATATTATGAACTACACACATGCACATAGTCCAACATATTTTACACAGTTATACATCTAAAAATGTGTAGCATTAAATTGCACATGTTAGCATTGGTTAAATGCATTCGGAACTAACATTAAATGAGGAACAGAGTAGGAAGGTATGTGAAGGTGCACCTTTACAAAATGGTCTGTGCACTTTGATTTACGCCTTCACAAATAAGTATTCCTGCTTGTGGATCTTTCTATCAGGCTGGTAAGTTCATTCACATTTTCATCAATCTTACCCTATACATGCAATTTTGAAATCACTAATTTACCTTAATAATAGTGAAATAATTTCCTAACATTAACCAAGAGAAATACATTTTGTAAAATATTATTGTAAAATATTGTTAATCACGGCAGTTATTCTAGACAGCTAATGGAATAACTGGGCTAATAAGTGTTCATCATCAAAGTTGCATTTTTTTTTATTAAAATTTGCACCGGCTTGACAATAAGGACTGCCTGATGGCTCCGGACATTTGACGAATTTGTCACTCCTGACCAAAGTTTATTATTTGCACGTTTTAAGCCTTGCCAATTTAAACGTTCAATAGAGTTTAAATTATTCAAGTGCAAAAAAGACGTGAAAGAACTTAATTCAGAACTAGTACGCACAGAGCCGCGTCTCTGACAACATATGAACACCAAATTGAGTTCTCTTTTGCATCTTCTTGCGCTTGAACGGACAAACACACTTTGTGAACATTCAAATGATTTTAAAGCATTCAAGCACAAGAAAATGTTGAATAACACCTCCATTCAGTGTTCTGTGAGCACAGTGCACACATAGAGCCGAACATCAAATGAGTGTGTTCCACTGTGAACATGGCACGTGACAAATACATTACAAAAGAATGACAAACTACCATTCTTGGAAGTAACCTCAAAAAAGGGTCGGTTATTACGAGATCGTTAACCACAGTGGAGCATGAGAAAGCTGATGTGTTAAATATTTTGGTAAGGTAAATTTATATTTTAAATAGTAAAAATAATGACCATTATTTCCGCACTCATGTTGTTTAAAAAAACGTGCCATTTTTTTTTCCCCTTGGAAAACAAAATCCATTTACACACTGTAATAAATGTAACATTTTATTGTATTAAAATAAAACATTAAAAAAAATTATTATTATTATTTCACATATAATTTTCCCCTCTACCCCTCTAACAAAAAGTTCACATTTGCTAACACATAGGGTGACTGTCCTATTTGGTTCACTTTAAAACCGTTTTTCTTTTTTGCGCACATGCGAGTGACTGGCCCAGCCAAGGAGTCATTAATAAAGATATGGCCAAACACTGGCACAGGTCTGGGCTTCTGAATGCGGCTGTATGGTGCCTCTATGTGCCTGGGAATGAGTGCAGTCATCTCCTTGGCTCGGCTGGCGTTGATTGTGTATGATTAATGGTTTAAAGGAACAGGGAGAGAAAGGTCAACTTCTGGGTTGGAGTCAGAGCAGCTACATAGGGAGTAATTAAGACATTTGTGTAAGCATGATTAATAAGCCTGAGCTGACACTGTGTACTGTAAACAAGAGGCAGCCAGATGGTTTGCCACGTACTGCATCTTACACAGAGATGGAGGACCGCCTAAATGAGAGCATGCAGTGTAGCCCCCCCAGCTCGAACATCCTGGTTTCATATGACCACACACTTCAAGAAGTCAACCTCCGAGCCATCGGTGAGTGGAATTTACAGGTCATGAGGGACAGAGGGACAACAAATGTCAAAGCAAGAAATGTTTCATGTCTTAGTGTGGTGGCATCTGTAGCTACCTAGCATTTGACATTAGACGACACTTCAGCGAATTAGCATTGCAGTGAGGATTGACCCATCAGTTCTCATCCATCTGCTGACCTTCTATCCAAGATTTTGCTCATGTAGGTTGCATAAAGCACTCTTTCTCTCTCCATCATCTTTCTCTGCAGTCTTTCAGCCATGTGACCAGCAATACAGCGGGATTAGCTCCCGCATGTAGAGATAAAGACTGGGAGACAGGTGTCAAAACGCTCCAGCAAGCAAAGCTAACGACCGCTAATCAACTCTGTTGTTCTCTTGCAATCCACATCCAATTCACAAGTTTCATCCCACATGAAACACAATTATGGTGGGTTTGAAGTTCAGTGTGCATTTACTCAACCGTCTCTTTGTGTAAATGTTAGTTCTTAAGAGAAAAAGGGCTGAGATTTAATCATGAGACAGAAACAGAGCTCCTTGTCGGTCTGCGTGTGTTGATAAAAAACAGTGATGAGCTTAAATCACACATGATCACAGCTCCAGAACACAGGACGTGGAAGTCCTGCTTGTAGAAATAAGACCTTTGAGCTGGATTTCTCAACGGGAGCTTAAGAATATTGTGAAATGCTAAAGGTTGAGTTTTTTTTTAGAGAGGTGTGAGTGCCCAAAACCCCTTTAAAACAACCAAAACAGACCAGCCTAACTACATTTGGCCAGACTGGGAGTGCAACTATCAACCATGCCTAAATCGTTAAAACAATAAGTTATACTATAGTATTACTAACCAATAATACCACCATTACTATTGAAACGGAGACTAAAGGTGCAGTCACATTAGTAACATTTTGATTATAAAAAAAGGTTCATCGTCTATCGTCAACAGTGTAGTAAAGTATAAAGCACAGCTCGCACAGAAGTCACTTTCAAATCTAGCAACTTTCTGGTGGTCAATGCAGTAAATCCATATAACCAACTTGAACCAGTTTCGAAAAATGCGTGGGGGAAATCTTTCGCCCTCATATGAAATTACTGGATTTTGCATGCAAAAATGCGATCAACATCAGTAAATGTAACCACACCTTTAAACAAACACCCAACCTGTCCCAATTATGCGATAGCACTAGTTTTTAATTGTATTAACTGAAAATGACATAAACAACACATTGTTTTTGGCACTAAATCATCAGCAGTAGCTTCGGCTGCTTCGGGCTGAATTATCAACTTGTTTGCTATGAGAGATTCTCTATCTGCGTTGACTTCATATTTGAAGTATTACATTTGTTCAGTTATCGCAAGCCACTGTGATAAGCATATCACATTTTGTATATTGAGAATATTTACATTTCCATACAATATGCAGTTTTGAGCGTCAAATAGGTTATTTTGTCTTAAGCAAAGATTCCACAAAACAAGACAATAATATCACATCCAATCAAAACACTTTATTTTTTGGTCTCTGAGATTTCACTCTGGACAGATACCCAGCATGACACGTCAAAAATACAAACCAAGCATCCTTCAAAATGTTTTGAGACACAACAATGTCGACAATTAGGGCTGGTTAGGACAAATAATCAGATTACGATGGAAGAGACATGATTTATCGCTTGACACTTTATCACGCCACGGTCAATTAAGATGGTGTGAGATGGCATGCCAAGATGATCCAGTTCAATCAGTACATAAGAAGTACAAGAAAAATAGGTGACAGTTTTTCATGCAGTAATGACACAACTGGCACTAAAGTGGCATAGATACCCATGTTCCAGTTGAAGCTGTAAGATCCCGTTCTTCAAACCAGCTCCAGTAAGCCGTCACCCAATAGGAGACGCACCCTAGCTAAGCACAGATCTGGGGAAGAGGAGCACAGAGGCGTGTGAGGAGTGACAAAGAACAGCTGGGTGAACTTGGGGCCGATATGTGCCCCACATCTCCCAGCAGGAGTCAGTGCAGAACAGGGGACTCGCACAGGCCTGGAGAGGGCATATGATGGGGGCTGCTACTACACATCGTGCCCCTTTTATCCGGGACATCAAAATGGCCACTTTTACACTACATATACAAGCAGCACTCCTCCATTCTCATAACGCTGGTAATCTGTTCCCAGAACATGAAAGGATGAATTAGAAACAGGTGTTCGGTGCTGGATGTGTAAGCTTATTAAAAGCTTCACCAGCTGGAGATCACATACGCATGTGGGCTGATTCGGTCTGACATGAATTACATTTTTAATTTCAGAGATCTTTTTGTTGAATTAATTTTGTAAATGTCAAATTCATTACTCCCTTTCTTATCCACATTTATCTAGATTCATTTCCATGATCTAAGCAGGATTGAAAAGGACATAAATCAACAGAACCTATGATGGGAGGAAAAACAAATCCAGCTCCAGTTGGAAGCGTCAAAGTGTCCGTCTTCCCAGCACTCCCGGCTCTCGAATTAGCTTAACTTCACATTAATTGTAAGTGAGTTTAGACATCAGGGCAGTGCTGTTCCACACATCAACAAGCCTGAGCTGGAGTAGGTCTGACAGCCACCAAGCAGAAAGCTTTTGTCTTTATAAGGGCCGCGAGGAGGAAAAGAATGGGGCGGCTACAATGACACAAGCAGATAGGCTTCAGACGGCCTGAAATCCTAGCAAAATTCAAAGCAGAAAAACAAGGCAAAGGACCTTGCAGAGGTGCCAGGGTGCAAACAATCACACGCACCGTGGATCCTGGCCAGCGCCGGTAGGGTGGCATGTGTGCGCGATCCACATCCAGCTCGAGATAATTGTGCTAAAATGCTTTAGTTTCAGTTTGAACCTCTTGGATGCTGATTTGGAAGGGCAAAACAGAACCTACCCAGCACTCTCCCACGGACGGGCCCATGCTCAAGCGCGCGTCTTGGTGGCACAGTTCATCCCCGATGCTCCAGAGGTATGATTGAAAACCAGGGCTTTGCATTCCTACTAAAAAAGTATTGGTGGGATATGTGGGGGGTGTCGTGTGGCAACTTGTTGTACTTTGTCTGTCTAAGTTCTTAAACGTGCTCACGCTCAATTGTTCTGGGCGCACACAATTAGTTCATGCACTTGTCATCAGTGGCGAGGGGGGGGCTGCAAACTAAAACATAGAACACAATGTACCGCTGTAACCCCTTTGACCCAGATGAGCGAGGGTATAATTTTAATAATGGGTTATTTTAACTAATATTGTTAAAAAAAAAAAAATAGAGCCTTATTACATTATTTCTTTTTCTGGATGACAAAATTGAGTTATGTTCTGAGTTTACTTGTTTCGGGTTCGATTCTTCGAAATGGGCCCAATTGATCAGTTTTGCATCGCATTCTTTCACGACTTCACCATGGTGAATTTCTCTCAGATGACCAAAACAATTAACCAGTTTATCCTGGGTAAATCCCTTTAGTATTAAGATAATATGAAGCACTTTTACATACTAGTATGATGTGCATGGTGCATATAAACTAAATACTGCAAATACACAAGAAATGTAAATATTTGACCTGATAATCCAATGCTAAATGGTGTAATGCGTCATTAAATCAAAATATTTGGTCACAGTTTGGGTCAATTTGATTTATGTATTGTGTATACTATTTTCACACACATTGGACTAAGAATGCACCAATATTAAAATTCTGCTCAATCCCAAGAATCCGTTAATTATTCTCATGGTAATCTAATCAACAGATATTCCAATTTTATACTGAAAAAAATATATATATAAATATAAGTGAAAATTGGCATTACATCCTTATAATGTATGAAAATGGATATTTTGACATTTGCAAGATTACATTTAGCAATGTTTAAATTATTGTTTTAAAAGATTAACTTTATGTAAGCATAAAGTTAGGATTTCCCGTAGCTCAGACTGTAGAGTATGGCACTAGCAACACTAACAAAGCAAGGAAAAAAATTGTCAATCAAACCCAAAACTAGCAAGTCATGGGTTCGGACCAAGCGGCAACCTTCCGGTCTCTCTCATGAAACCAACACGGAAGGGACTAAAACGCAATTCATCGACTGGCCGCTAGAGGCTGGCTCCAAAAGGGAGTCAGTCCCTTAGACTCCCCATGTTAAAATGCCCAACGTTACAGCAGAATTCTTTTTTTGCAGCCTGGTACAAAAAGTGGTTTTGGGCTATGTAGCTAATTTTGCCCGTCATGACAACTGTGAGGGGGTGAATTATTTTATAAGTAATCCGTTTAAATTATATTAAGCCTTAAAAAAGTTCTGCATAATTAAGGGCGTGGACACTTGAGTGACAGGTGGATTGCCGCTCCGGTCACCACCGTCGAGCTAGGTGGGCGTGGTTTCAGCAAGCAGCTCCCGCCTCTTTTTTTTGTCCGAGGTTTGTGTGTTCAGATTATCTGGGAGTGGAACGCTGCAAAGATGGCGACGGCTGGCTCCGCCCACTTTGAGCTTCAAAAGCGCTCTTCGGAAAACTACGGGTGACGTCACGGGCACTACGTCCATGTTTTTATAAAGTCCATGGTTCGGACATATCATCAGCCCATAACCGATATAGTATATTCCATAATCAATACATTTTCATTGTAAGACAGACACCAGAGAGAAATTTTGCAATTGTGTATATAAATTGCTGATGAGTTTGGCTGATGAACTCCTACAGTCTGATAGTCAAACAAAAAATATGTTTTAAATTTACTGAGATATTTTCCCATGTTGAATTCATTGCACACTTGTGAACAAGAGGGAGCTCAATGACTCTGCCCATATTTAACGTACATTTGAGTGTTTCCAGGCCACTAAACTTAAAGGCAGAAAGAGATAGGAGTCAGTTTAATCACTATAATTTGTGGTAAAAGTGACACTGTAATAATCGTGTGATTTATGAGTCCATTCTGATCTATTTTTATAGGTAATCAACCTTAAAAGTGTAGCAGGAGTGTCTGAATTAAAAAAAGAGATTAATGCTGTTCCTTTACAAATTACTCTTCAGTGTCATTAAGGCCTTTTAATAATGATACCTTAAAAGTTCAGGGGCCCTAGATTAGGTAGAAGTCAAATAAAGGACTATGAATGACTACTGGAAGTTAAAGGAAAGCATGTTGTGGGCACTTTTAAATGCAACATTTATTTTCAAGAAATCCAAAAAAAGAAAAAAAAATTATATAATAATTCTTCGACTACTAGAATATGATCTTTAGGCCCTCATGGTTAAATATGTCATTATTTGCTCACCTTCTTCACTGTAAAAAATTATTTTTCAAACTTGTAAATAAAGATTATTGGAGTACAATTTAAAAGAAAATATTACAAAAATCAGTCTTTCTACTTAATGTCATATTTAATTGTGTTAATGTTGTCCTTGCTATTTATTGGTAATTATTATTACACCCCCCCCCCCATTGTTGTTGTTCTAAACCCTTATGTTCACATGCTGTTATTTTTTCCGCGGAGGACACGCACACAGAAAAGCTGTTGTAAATAATCTCAAAATAGATGTTATCAAAAGTAGCAGCATGCCGTTTCGGTTGGCAAATAATGACAATTTTCATTTTTTGGTGAACAATCAATCACTTTAAGAACCACCTTTGCCTGAGAAACAACATTTAAAAAAACATTAACGGAAGTGAATAAAAGGCAGAATGTGCTGTTGTTGTGAGCAGCAGGGGTGGGGCCAGTCCAAAAGTGCTCATTCTGACTGCCTTTGTTGACATCCCAATGCTGCGACATCCTCCTGGCAAATGCTCGGCCATCGCTTTGATCTCTCAGGCTCCTAAATCAACTGCAGACAAAGTTCACACACAGGTCAGCGGAGTCATCTGACCATCCATTCCTGAAGAAGCCACTTCATGACAGTCATACCCCACTGCTGTCCCCCTATCATGCAAAGTTCACACAATGACAGACCAAACATGCACCTTTTCTCACTTCTCAGAGCATTCTTTACTAAACAACACACCCATGAATTTCCACAGAGAAACATCCCATGCAAACGCAGCCACAGGGGACATGTGATTACTGTTAGGTGTGTTATAGGAGCGTTATATGATTCCTAGCACCAAGTAATCTAGGGTAGATCTAACAAAAGTGAATTTATACATAACTTTCAGACACAACACAAAATGATTTCACAGCACTACAACAAAAGTCATAGCGAACAATGTAACACAGCTAAACTAACACTTCCCCTCACAACGTCATCCAACCCACATATTTCATCGGTGTTGTTGACATCGTGCTCTTAATGTACAATAAAGCGGCAATTGTTAAAAATACAAAAAACGCATTGCTTTTAGTTGAAGTTCCTATGGGACCAATTGTTACAAAACAAAACCAGATCGCTTGTAATTCCAGTTCCTTTGGGATGTTTAGAGGCATCAAACACTGCACCATTCATGATGTAGCGTCCTTTATGGTTGAAGCAAAAGAAAAGATCCAATTAATAGAGCATATCAATCTGATAACACTGTCACAACATATTCCTCTTGATTCATTACAGTGCAGGTCCTAGTCCTCCCTGGCAGCCCGTGTTGCCTAGTAATTACACTTCTTCCTTTGACAACCTGCATGATTGTTTTCCTAACAGTATATTACTTCGTTAGTACTTTCCAATGCTGGTTATTTTTAAACTGTCACTTTTGCCAGACTCATCCTGATTTGCACTCGTCTGTTTATCATAACAATCATTAATAACTGTCACTTGGTGTCATCAATATAACAGGCTCATTCCCTCATTAGCATGTCCCAGCGTTTGTTCTGCCGAGAGCCCGGGTATTTTCCACCAACAGGCCCAGCCAATTACTCTGCCGAAATGGAATCACATTAATCAAAACTTAACAAGGAGGCAAATTTAAAGATATCAGATTGCAGGAGACAGCACAAGTAATATGTCACTGTCAGGGGTGCTATGTAGGTATGCGTGGCTGACACTAAATATATCCCCTCGCACAGGCCACGTGAATTTTGACATTTCATATGATCTGACAACCATCAAAGAGAAAGTCCAGAGAGCGCTTTGAATGCCCCACTTCGGTTGTCTTGTCCCTCATTCTGGTAAGGACAGTGAAAAAGAGAGAGACTGTGGTAGTACAAAATAAGGCCTGAAACATAAAAAAAATAAAAATCTGTAATTTTGTTCATAACAAATGGTCAGTTTTAGCAACAAAAGGAGGCGTTTAACCTTTAGAAAAATGCTAATCATCAACCTCAGGAGGTCAAAATAAATATGCACTAAGCGGTTTTATTTTCCATGTATTTTTTTCAGTTTTTCAGTTTGTCTAAATGCTCTGATTTGACTTTCACACAATAAACTTTAAAAGGAATTTGAAAGGTAATGTTTTTAACTAGAGATAAAACCATTATAGGTTCACAAATGTAGCCTAACTTTGCAGTTCTAGAAAAAAAAAGTAATAATAAGAAATTCCAACAAATTAAGGCTCAAAACTTAAACAGACAATATATAAATATTGAAATAATATATATATACAGCTCTATATATATATAATAATATATATATATATATATACTTTATCTATACTATATAATAATATTATATATATATGTGTGTGTGTGCTGGGTGTGCCTGTGCCTGGTGTTTTCATTTATTATGTTTCTGGTAATTAAAGTTAGTCCATTATGAATTATTTACATTACAAAAAAATAATTTGACAGATCATTTGACAAATTATGATACTAATGTATGATTTTAATTGGATACAGTAAAGGAGGTAAAGAGCTCTGAGAATTTTTTTAAATAGACATTTTAAACAGACATTTAAACTTGTCTAGGTTCATTTTTAGGTATTATATGTGTTAGACATGCTATTATGTCTTGCAAAAAACAGTATATGCGATTTGTTCCTCTAATGCTTTATATAAAAGTAATGGGACACCAATGTATAGCCTATTCACATAAGAGAAGACACAATGCATGAGAAAGCAAGACAGCTAAGGAGCGAGAGAGAGAGAGAGAGGCTGGGCAAGAGAGCGAAAGGGGAGGGAAAGAAAAGGTTGAGCGTGTCTGTGAGAGCCAGCAGGCGGCAGTTCATCATGTCTGCCTTCACAGAGACGTTTTCTTTTACACTTTAAATGATGATACTCATCAATCACCGGCTGACAGCTGCATCAAGCCAGCTGCAAACATGCAAAGGCCAGCAGTCTGAAACATGCTGACGCCACCCATCGCTGCATAGAAAATAATCATTCAGCTCAGGCTCCACACTAGATTTATTTTCTCATATACGACCCTCTCTCTTCCTCTAGCCACTGTAAAATAAATACCATCCATTTCACTGGAACAATGTGCAGGGCGCTGGCGGGACATGCCGCTCGATTGGCACAATTTTGTTTTGTGTGCCCAGAGTTAACGATTATGCGTGGCAAAACATTAGATAAGATGACTAAATAACCTAAGCATGGAGGCCATGTGAGCCAGTGACGTTCCTCTCTGCCCCCGCCCCGACAAGAGAACTCGTGTAGCTGCGTTCCAATGAACATATACGGTGACTGTGGGAAAATCGCATCAGTATTTGAAAAACTTGAGGCAGATGCTGGTCTGCAGCAAACGGATTAAATCTTAAACGGGAAATGTAGCATAAATTAATTACTTGCACTAACAAAAATCAGAATTTACGACGCATCTGATTACAACCAGACGCAATGGAATTACCGTATTACCGCTGTCTGACACATCGAAACTCGGTGCCCCGCAACAGTCGTAGGAATGTGCTCGGATGAACTCGTGGCATTTAAAAACAGCAAAACGCCAACCCGGTTACCCCGCCAGACGCCCCGGCAATGAAGGCTATTGAACCCCCGCCCTACACAGTTTATTCATGCATTGCACACAAAACACACAAAACCACCACACAACACACACACACACACACTGTCC
>JADLZN010007911.1:344743-396389 GCA_018155175.1 Sinocyclocheilus anophthalmus
AGAGACATTCTTCATTACATTCTTTGCCAATCTTTAAAGATTCCATGATGTCCAGCCAAGATTTCTACTTCCTGCAGCAGCAAAGCAAGCCCATAATAAGCCTGGTCCACATGCTTGACACTGGAGATGGAGGTGTTCTTCTGCTCAAGCATTTTTTCACCAGTCATACTACTGATCCATTGGTCCAAAAGTTCCAGTTTGGTTACAACACTCCATAAAACATTTGTCCAGAACTCCACAAGTCTATCCAGATGATCTATAGCATATTCATATGGCATTTTACATTCTTCTTGGTCAAAAGTGGCGTTCACAAGAAGGCCATACTAAATGTTTTTCACTCCTTTCATCAGGTCCTCTTGCAAGTCTTTGGCAGTATATAGAGTGTTTTTCTCAATTGTTCCGATTAAACATTTTATTGCCCTTGCTGATATTGTGCTTTTCCTTCAACACCCTAAAAGGTTTTCTGGTACAACACATTCTTAACTCATGAATAAGGCTGCCAGCTGTGTCTCTAGGAACCTTCGGTGTCTTAGAAATCTTCTTGCAGCCATAGGCTTTCTGATGTAACAGAACAATTTCTTCTCCGTAGCCTTTGTGAGAGCTCTTTTGACTTGGCCATGTTTGCTACTCAACTTTAGCACATGCATGGGCAAAATGTATGAATGTGTAACAGCTCAAGCTAATTAAGGCTTTTTAGAGTCTCCAAAGGCTTAACTGTGTTTTAACACAATTTCTTAGCCTACTGCACAAATAAGTCTTAAAAGCAGCAATGTTGAACAGGGGTTGAATAATTATGACATAGCTCTGTTTACCAACAACAACAAAAAATCTAAAAAAAATTAAAATAAAAAATAAAATTGCATTACATATTGACATTATGACTTCTAATATTCCACTAAACTGTTGTAGATGCAACTGAAAAATCCTCAGCTTACTTTAAAAAATTACTACAATCGCTGGGGGGTTGAATACTTCTGATTTCAGTTGTACATATACATGTGCATATAGTAGGTAATCCAGTGAATGGCAGCATGTCTATTGGTTGACATTTCTACAGTAGTATACACGCCACACAGCTGCATTACTAATTCTAAGATCATCAGCAGCCGTTCCTTCAGTCCACTTCGGCGGGACCGCGGGGCTGTCCGGTAATGATTTGTTCATGGAGCGAGTCTCTCCCAGTGACTACTTCATTAGAGCACGGCCCATTTGGCGGCATAATGCCAGCGCCTGCCTGAGTCCCCGCTAACACAGACATCATCAATTCGCAGCACATGATAAAGGCCTGTCACATCCACAACATTATTAATTAACAGCACGCTGAGGTGAAATTCAATCAGGCCAGGCCGTACGCATCTCCTTAACAGGTTATGCAAATCCCACTCATTCTGCCAGTGACCATGTACGAGACGGCAGTGTGAGACTCTACTCACACTTATTACTGTAATAAGAGGCCCGATAACATCGGAGGGGGTGGGGGCGGCCGACATAATGCCTATTTAATTAGAATTAGACGTATGGCTTAAGGAAGAAGGGAGAAGATAGACAGTAATGACTCGAGGGAAAAATAGAAGGGTGAGGAGACACAATGAGATCATTTCACTACTTGAGGATTAATATTAAAAGAGTACTCCGTCTCTTCACATAAATCACTCAAATATGGGTGTGCGGCTCACCGTATCCATGTCTCATCAAAGACTAAATATCCTCTCATAACATATTCCTTACAGATAATGTCATGCTCAAACCCCATTAACAGGAAATGACTTTTTTTGGTCAAAGAAGATATAAGGCTAACTTGTAACAATACGACACTAATGGCGGTCGTTTCGCCGACTTGCTCCTTCAATATGTGCGGATCTAAAAGGTGATCAATCTTCGGTCATTTTAATCGTCAAAAGTTGAGGACAAACATTATGGGCTGCCTGAACAGTTTTATTATGGCACTATGAGAAAGGCCATGTTTTACTGCTGATACTGAGCAACATGACGCTGGCGTGATATATCACGGTAAATGTACACTCGCATGAAATCATATATGTGGATGCCTAATGGCTCCAAAATCTCCCTCTGAAACACATGCATTTTTCATGCTGCTATAAAAGCATTGTCAGAGGAGCTGCGTCGGCCTGCAGATGCTAATTGATCTGGCCCTTTATGAGTGTGAAACAACAGGAGCAATGCTACAAAACTGTCATCTCAGCCTCTTTCCCCTAATGCAGCCATAAATCCAGGCGCCGTCTAGCAGTCAGATGTTTTCATTACCCCATATCAGTTTTATGGAATTACTGACATCTGCATGATTCAGTAATTGTGGGTCTCTATTGTGGGTCTCTATAAGTTGAAGCGGCAATTTTGCTCTCTATATTCCCGATCAATTCCTAGTCCCCTGGGCAGGACAGAGGGATGCGATATTGGAAAACTCAGAGCGAGGATAGATTGCAACGGTTATCTGTTGACGGAGACAAACAGCTTAATCCGGCCCAAATCGGTGCGGCTGGCACAGATTGTTTTTTACAAAAATGTAAATTGTGTTGTCAAAATCAGTCATCTTCATGCACGTAGCCTAACAAGAGCCACTTTAAGCGCACTGCGTACGAGTGCTGATCTGGCCTTTATAAACCCTCCGGGACAGAGACACCACAGTCTGTGGATAGTGATAAAATATAACATAGCTTGTTGTAAATTAACTGCAACCTGAGCTTTTGCTGAACCGAGACTTTTTCAATTATTAAAATCATTTTAAGCATTTTTGGATTGAAAAAGTATAATAAAAGTATTCAATTAAGTTGAGGAAAATATAACAGTGAACCCACAAATACAAACATTAACGCATTCAAGCGGCAGTTCTATTGATAATAAAATATAATCAAGTATTTAAAACCAAAGTGTAATACCTGATTCTGTATCTCTTTTCTGTCTATTACAGTGACTGCAAGGTAAACAAAACACCCGTCACCCACCACAAAGAAAGAGGCATTTCTTCAGCCGTGCACAAATCAATACGGCTCAGCTCGTGTTTGAAAAGCCCCATATCTTGATAATGATGGTGACTCACGGCCAGTTATAATTTCCCTGTGAAGGAATATTATGGTGAAGGAGGTGGTCAGGTGTGGTAGTGTAGGTGGCAGTGGGACCGGAGCTGATGGGGCTTTAGTATATCTGTCAGTCTCAGTTTGGGAGGCCGAAAGGGAGGCTCGAGGGGACCAGCGTGCTATATATATATATATCTCTATTACATCTGATGGTCACTCCGCTGGCCTGTTGTTTATTCTCATTAGCTCAGACAATGGGAACAATCTGGTGCACATATCTATCCCTACTGAAGTCGGTATTGTGTGCAGCCCATTCTCTGAACTGTGGTCACTGTATCCCTTCATATCAAACAAAATTTCTAATAGACTGTCTTGAAACTAAGGAGGTACATAAAGACTGTCTTCTGATTGGCTAAGCAATAATGGCAGAGTAGAAATCAGTGTTATTTTAGTATCATTGATACACAGTTATAGTTTTTGTTAACATAAAACCTAGTAAAATATTATGTTTTCACTTTAATATCAAGTTAATATATTTCTCATTTTTGTTTAACATGAATTAAACATTTCATTTCAGTAAACATCTATTTTGTTTCAAGTAACAAAAATGGTTTTAAAAAAGTGGTTTTAGTTTTTGTTAACGATAATAACCCTGATACAGGAAAGCTGTTATGACTTATAACCAATAAACAGCCAATATCAATATTCTATTTTGCCAAAATACATTTAAAATGAATAATTTGAAAAATAATCAATTAAAAAATTTGTATGTAAAATTTAGGTGTCATAACATTATAAATGCATAGTTATGAAATGAAATTATTTGCTAAAGATTATATTTAACAGTGTTATTAAATTATTAGCATTTTTAAAGATTAACATGTCAGACAAGGGCGAAGGTAAATGCAAAAATAAAAGAAATGAGCTAAATAAATAAATACATACATATACCTACATACATAGATAGATAGATAGATAGAATAAAAACACATTTATTATGCATACCAAAGTAGGAGTTTATATGAAATTAAAAACTCAACTTGTACTCACAATGGTACAAATTCTTCAAATATCTAGAGCAACCAGTTAAAGAATAAAAGGCCATTCCGCAGGTCTTTCACTTTGGATGGAGACACCCTGCTTTATTATCAGTCTGAATCTATTTCTACATTCGAATTAGCGTCTGAGGCGCAGTGAGAGAAGAAAAAAAAGCCCCTGACAGAAAGGCAAAAGCGTGAGGCCTTTGCTGGTGTGGGCTGCGAGAGAGAAAAGCAAGCCTTTTGATAGGCCGCTGCAGACAAGGCAGTTGAGAGAGAAGCTAATGGCCATGATTAATGACAAAGGGCCAGAGGAGAGCGGGGACACAGCCGCTACATACATCATCCCTCCCCATCAGTCAGAGCACCTCCCTGGACCCTCTCTTTCTCACTGTCTCCCTCGCTCCCTCTCTCTTGGTCTTATCTCTGCTCACTCCCTCGCTCACAGCGCTCTCCCTCTCTCCCCCCACCCGAAAAGAAGGAAAACAAGTGACAAAGGGGTGATAAGGTGAACAAGAAAATGGCGTGTAAAATAAGCGAGAGACATTCTGAGGAAAGAGGAGAGAGAGAAAACAGCGCACTGATTTCTGGCGACTTGACTCTTCCTCGGCTGAAGCCCCCATTCTCAAGGTCTTATCTGCCATATGGCTCCCCTGTTTAGATGATTTATTAGGTGCAGAAAAGCACTCTGATAAATTTTAGCTCGTTCTGGCTGCGTAGGCAACCCACGGTGTCAATAACGAAACTCAGGCCACTTTAATGAAAACTTTTAGTACCGAAGGGGTAACCATTTATTTATGAGTCACTATAATATTACACTGGCAAAAAAATTTATCTCCCCTTCTCACGCACGCTTTGACTGCGAATGGCGGCACGCAGATCATCTCCATATGTCAGTACCTCTCCTTCACCCTGCTCCTAACACATCAGTGCTGGATTTCTGCTTAATTGAAGCATTCAGCTGTTTACAACTCACACAAAAACAGCAAGAGTTTATTTACGACCAATTAAAGTTACCATTTTGAGTGAAGGCAAACCATTATGGATTTCAGCCTCTTTGATTCTAATTAGTTGGTGTGTTCAGGTTTTGTTTTACACAGCTGATTTACAAGGGGGCCTTGCAAATAAATTTCCCATCAACAGCAGATGCTGGTTCCCAAAGAAACGCAACTTGCAAAGGGAGCGATGGAAACAAACAATGCGATTACGCCATTTTGCTTCGGCTTTACTCGCTTAAAGGAATTACAGAGCAACAAATGGTACTACTGCAGACGTTTTGATTTATTCGCATATCACCTCATTAAAATGCTTGTCTGTCATCGGACTCTGTTTCTCTGTCCATTAAAGAACTTACCACAGACTGGGTGTCTGACTTTAATGGGCCAACACACTTCACTTTCAGTAGGTTTTCCCCCTTTTAAATAACCACATATTTCAGTCTGCATTTTCGCGCGCACTCAAGACAGAAAAGCAGCACGCAGATCATATTCTACATTTTAATCTTTCACTGAAATAAGACCAATATTCAAAGCGTCAGCTACAAACTGCAAAGATTTAACCTGATCTCTGACATAAAGATGTATGTTTGTATGCATGTATTTATTTATTTTAATCTGTCCCTTTAAGGGTAGTCAAACATTCCAAGGATCTTAATTTAAAAGTATGTATAATATTTATATATCTATATACATATATAAACACACACACAAAATAAATTATTTTGGGTTTACCAAGGCTGGATTTATTGATCAAAAAGCAGGAGTAAATATAAAAACAGTAATATTGTGAAATACCATTACAATTTAAAAGAACCGTTTTCTATTTTAAAATATATTAATGTAATTTATGCCATGTCAGTGTCACGTGATACTACCTTCAGTAATCACTCTAATATGTTTGACGCTCAAGAAACATTTCTTATTATACCATGTTGAAAAAAGTTGTGCTGCTTAATATTTTTGTGAAAACCATGATGCATTTTTATTTTCAGGATTCTTTGATGAACAAAAAAAAGACAGCATTTATTTGAAATTGTATTAAAAAAAGTAACATTGTAAAAGTCTGTCACTTTTGATCAGTTTATTGCATCCTTGCTGAATAAAATAATTAACTGTTTTCCAAAAAAATTTATGATACTATAATATATAACATACATATGTAAATTGGACTACTACTACAGGTCATAAAGATCCTTCTTTTGAGCTTGACAGTCTGAGTACATACAGGTATTAAACTTACATAAAAAAAAGTAAACAATGTTTGTGTGAACTATTCCTTAATCAGATACAGGGCTGGCACATTTGTGATACCATCAATCTGCTACAACTATTGTGAGTGGATAAACAAACTGAGTTCTAAGATATAAAACATCCTTGTAGTGCAACACACTTTACTTAAGATGTGTAAATGAAGTTCTTAACAATTAACAAGCATTAGCAAGTGAATGCAAGCTCAGCGTAAAACAAGGGATATTTGCAACCCAAAGCATTCAAACAATAAAGACTAGCCCTTTTAAATGGGTAAACTTCCTCAGATCAAAAAGGTCACTGTATATACATCAATGAGATCAAAACCATTGATGTCGGTTTTAAAATAAATGTAACGCCGCATAACAACTGACTGAATACCTGAAACTACTGAATCCAAAACAAGAAGAAAAAACCCACTACAGCAGTACAGCCGCAGACAAAATGCTCTTTAACAGATAAATGTGTGAAAATGCCCCACAAATTTCTAACATGAGGCAGCTGAGGACAAAATAACCCATCTCTTTATGTTCCGCACTGGCAGATTTTAACTTATTTGCGGCGCTCGCTCGTTGTAATTAATATTGCACAGGAGCCTGCATTGTCATTTTTCAAATAATTTCCCTGGAAATGTTCTACACCTCTTAATGGCCTCGCTAATGCTGTAGCTGTCATGTTTTGGACAGCTGCGCTTTTGCAAGACAAACTCGGGCTGCGTCATGCCCCTCTCTCAGCGGACACCTCCCGCTCAAAGGCACATAGGCCAGGCCGACCAGCTGCTCACGGCGATATGGAAATCTTTGATTAATTTTTCACCTCTTGGTACCGACTGTTGCTCAAGTGTCACCTTCCCGCTCTGTCCCCGAACGGCAGTTTTTTTTTACTCACTTCCACCGATGATAGATCAGTTAACCGCTTCCAAAAAAAAGGGGAAAAAAATCATAAGGCTAATTAAAGCAAAAGCAACACAACCCAGATGTGTGTGGAGAAGAGGCTGGATGTTCGCCAACCTGCTCTAGCAGGGAAATCAAGGCCTCGTCGCTCAAATTAGCCGGTTCTCAAACTAAATTCGGTGAACGTTTGTGTCAGTTTTCTCAGACAACATTAGCAAAGGTGGTCCGGAGAGCTCTTTTTCAAAGGAGCCACATAGTATAAAGTGCCTGTCACATCAGTAATCGGCTGAGGAGTCATCCGGGTGGATTTCGTTCTATCAACAGAAAAACATACACAGTAAAGGATCCTGTCGTTGACAGGACAAATTTTACTTGGCGGAACACTATGGTATTAATATTCACCGAAACGCTTGGTGCTGTCAAACAGCATCCTGAATGATTTAAGGCTTTCAAAACACTGACCCCAATCTGAGGCTCTTACTGTAAATCTGTAGCAAAAACATGCCACCGACAATTAAATCACATTAAACGTGACAAATGTTTCACACCGTGTTTAGATTTGGGGGCAGCGGGGTTCATCGCGTTACAAAGGTGAACTCAAAGAGACCCTTTCATATGTTACAGCTAACACACCTGAAGTCTGACGTGAAAATAACATCTGCCGAGCGACTGTTGTCAAACGCACTGGAAAACAAACCGAAGGGAAAATATCTGAAGTTTCGCATTTCGGGTTACCGTCCCGATCACGTTTAGACAGAAAAACGGGAGCTTTTAGTCTTCTAGCAGGGCTGGAGAGAGACTTCCTGTCAGAGCCGCCCATCTCCCGTACAGCCGGGCTCTGCCGCCCTCACAGAGGAACCCGCGTCTCATGCTGGGACATCTGAACGAGGGAGACAGTCAGACCCATCAACACGACAGCATGACTCCACTATCACACGTACGCTCAAACACACAAACAGGATGCGGTGCTGAAGCGTTCACGGCTCACCAACGAGACCCCGCAGAACTCAAGGGCCCGGCATTCTCCTCTAAATGATTTCCTGACATTTAAAAGACAATAAGCAAGCAAGCTAGATTGGTGAAGGAGGCATGTCATTTTTGGCACGCTGTTGCTCAACATCAAGGAAAATCAATGGCGCCTCCACAGGGGCACGGAGAAGGAAGAATGGAGCTCCGTTTCAGGTCTGTTTGAACTCATTTTCTTTTCTCTGCAGTTGCCCCCTTCACGTATCCCCCCTCCCTCCCCCAGGCAGCCCCTCACAGCAGGCCTGACAGCTTGACACATTGACAGCTCGGGGTGAATGACAACTGATTTGTACAAATTTCAAGCCTTATAAATCTACCTGTCACAACAAGAGCATAAAAGAGCTCGGACCCAGCAGGTAATTCGAAAGATAGACCGAACGAAAAGGAGAGAGAGAGCGAGAGAGATCCACTTTGACAGCACTGGATCAGTCCTCGGCTTCACCTCAAAAACACAAAAAAGGTAAAAAAAAAACTCCTGCCGTCTTCCTCTGGTTAAACTTCATATAAAAGCCCCGCTCCCATTTTGTGGCCACCAGGCAGTCAATCCTCTCATTTAAAGATTTAAGAGGAAAACAAGTCGAGGTCTAGCACAGAATCGCTTTTGTTTTACACCGATATTAAAGGCAGCACCACCTGCCACAAGCAGGATTACAGCAGCGTTTTTCCCAGCCTGCGCTCTGGCTGCGTAAATGAGCGGGCCCTTTTTTACGCTATTTAAACAATATCCCACACTGCACCGGGACTGCAGCTCCCCTCCAAGCTTTCATCTGTTCATAATGGCAGCCCCGGCAGGCAAGGCCTTCAGAAGCTGTAAATCCTCTCCGAGGGTGTATTTTTAGTGCCAGATATAAACTACCAGGTAGAAAAATCAATAGGGAATGACAAACAGAAAACTGGTTAATAATTCTGCCTGAGTTGTCTCTGCCATTTGAGCGTCTGATGGCTCATTTGTGTTAGTCAATCGGTATGAGTTGGAGGCCGTTAAAATGATTGATATTAATGAGGATGCAGTCGGGATGACATCTGCATTCTAATTCATAACATCTGAATTTCACTTCTTGTTTGCGAAGATCTGAAGGCATCAGCTGCCATATGAGCTGCAAGCCTAAATTAAAATAAACTGCAAACTGCAACCCATCATAACAGCATCAAGCAAAACAATATTAAGAAAAAAAATTTATATAAAAAGTAAATATTTTTAAATGTTACGCCACGCACACAAAAAAAAAAACTTAGTTAAATCCGAAAAAAGGCCTCTATTTTATTATTTGTTTTCTGATCTCTAAATGTACTATCAATTAAACCACTTATTTGCATTGACAATTCAAGCAACAAACTGTATAAAAAGAAATGGTAAAATATGTTTGTTTCAATTAAAAATCTAGTAAATTAAAAAAAGCTAGATGAGGCTTTAACTCCTATGCTTAGGACTAAACCAAACCTAGGACAAAAGGCAGAGCTGTAATGATACAGGGTTACTTGAGACATGGACAAATATTTGTCACAATATGCAAACCCATTTATGCAATAATTAAGGAAAAAGTGATTAACAATGGGCAAAACCTTAATGAAAAGGGACAAATAATGTACACATTTACAATTAAAAGTTCATGAAAGCTGACAAACCAAAATATCCACTTCAGAATAACTTCCCTCTTAATTATGGAAAACAATTTGTTGCACTACAAACATTCAGCATTTTGCAAACCTTAGGTCATTTTTGACAGTATTTTTTGCTTCATTGGGTCTTAAGACACAAATCAAGGTGATTGTACCCACGCTACCGAAAATTTTACTTTAAAGGGGTTATTTGATGTTGCTAAAATGAACATTATTTGATGTATTTGGTGTAATGAAATGTGTTTATGCGGGTTAAAAAACACATTATTTTCCACAAACTGTACATTATTGTTTCTCCTCTATGCCCCCGCCTTCTGAAACGCGTCGATTTTTACAAAGCTCATCGGAATGAGGAAGCGAGGTGTGCTCTGATTGGTCAGATATCCAGTGCATTGTGATTGGCCGAATACATTGTGTGTGACGGAAATGGACGTCCCTTACCATATTGTGATGCTTGTGGCAACCACATGTGACGACCCCAGGATGGACTCCGCTTCGTCCACGGTGAAAACCGATCCGGCGATCCACAGCTCGAAGTTGAAGTATTTCCTCAGCGACAACCAGGATCAGCTTCGGGCATGACGAAGCGGATATCATCCTCTTTTGGAAGGACAAACAAAGTAGGTTCGCTTTCACAACAAAACACACAGCACCTTCACAACATGGCGACAGCAACAACAATTTACTACAGAGAGAATAAAAGTTATGCCTTCTTTCTTTACGTGAAAATTTGTGCGGTGTTATGCAAATCTTTCCACATTGTGATGTAGACATGTGGGGGTGTGTTAGAACGAGCCATTTTAGGTAGGCGTGGACAAGTCTTAACTGTTATAAAGAATATCTCTTGGGATGTGAGACTTTAGTCTTTGCAATTTACAGATCTCTTTATGCACCAAGAGCATGTAACACTCCAAAGAAAAAGGAAAAATTAAAATCGCATCATATGACCCCTTTAAAGTGTCATGAAACCCTAAAACACATTTTTTAAGATGTTAACATGTATGAACAGGTTGCACATCAGTGAAAACAACAATAGCACTCATTATGTCTATTATTAAAGTAAAAGTGGTTTATTTATTTTTTGGAGCAATTTCATTCTTCCGGTTCAAAAAGAAAAGTTGAACCAAAGCCACGAAAAATTATTCATTTGCAGTGGTGATTGGCTACCGTGGCTGGACAGTACACATCTATGTCATGAATAATACTGAAAAAAAATCTCGGAAAACTGATGAGAATGAACTTTTATGATCCAATCACTGTGCTGTATTATGCATGAGGTCATCTTACAGCGGAGAATTCAAATCTCATGAAAGAGCTTCCGTGCTGTCATTTCATTTCTGTAAACACGACCACAACAATATTCAATATGACAACGCGTGAAGCGCGCATGAGGGAGCGGTTCCTGCACTGAACGCCGCCACGATTTTAACACTCGCTGCGCAGATCTTAGTTCATATCCAGACCGGAGAAAGCGTGTTTCATTCATATTTTATATTCTCGTGCTCCGAATATGAATCAGCGCCATGTATGCGCACATATCATGTCTTTTTCAAATGAAATATGCGTGAATAAGGGCACTGATACAGCAGTATGTCTGATGATGAACACGATGACATGACGGATTATTGTGATACACCGCAAACAATGATATACAGACCGAAAATTCAAAGAAGAGTAAACAAAAATGAACTGCATTTATTATTTCTGTTTTAAAGATATTTTAATATTCATTTGTCTGTATAATGAGTGTGTTGGAGGTCTGTGTTTTATTGGTTGTTTTCACCCCTCTATCCACCTTTCCACAGTTTTACACGCCCATTCCTGGAGTCTTTTTCAGATCTAAGGCGTGAAAGACCAGTGCTGAAACAGGGGGGTTTCGTGACCCTTTAAATCAACACTTTAAATAAATAAATGTTACAGCTTCTTTATCACCATGTACTTGCTAATGAAAGTACTGTGGTGGTTTTTAAGAGTTATTTAGTGTATTGGGAGAATAAAAAAGGGCCTTTAACCTAGATGACTTTAGTCTTGAGCACTATCCTGTAAAGCATAACACAAGACATGTGGAAACCATAAATAACACATCCAATGTAAATTAAACCATCAGATGATAGCTGATAAGATGAATCTCACTAACCCTGTTATTTATGTTATTTGCAGAGTTGAGAACATGACCCAGACACTTCAGACTCCAAACAAAGGCTCTTTTCTTTACGCGCTGCTATTTCAGACCTTGATAACACTTTAGCGCTTAGGAAAACAATGGCAAGACGAGAGCAGAGATAAACATGTTAGTGCATGCAAGTCATCTGCCTTCTATGAGAGCCTGGCTTCATAAACAAGCTCCAGCACCAGCGTGTTCTCTCCATGACCCTTGACCTCTGAACTTTGGTAAACATACAGAGACGTTCCCAGTGCACAATGATCCTGTGGCTACCGTGTGATTGGACAACCAGCATTCCTCTGAGTGCAAAAAATATAGTTATATAATTCAACGCTTGCAAGAGATGTGCAGGAAAATGATAGTACAATTATAGATGTGGAGGAATGCATCGAGTATTTCGCTCTCTGAGGTACAACCTATTACACTGGTCATTATATATGGAAAAATCAATGGGAAAGCGCACTTAAATCACTAAACCAACATAGCTGATAGCACTTATTCAAAGACTAGTCAATACTTTAATTCTAACACTATTCTTTGGGACATTAATACATTTGCAGAGGTTTCAAATGAAACTAACCCCAAAGTGAGGCTATTTAAAGATCTAATTCACACTCTAGCCTTTCAAAATCCTCGGTTTTTGACACACAACACTACATCTGTGTGAACCACTGTCAATCAGAAGAGTGACCCCTCTTAAACGGTTCTTAAATCTCTCAGTGCAGAATTGGTGCGGTTATTTGATTAAGATTTAGAATGCTCTCAGGACAGGCCTCTGCTCGGGCCAAAAAAGGAGGGCGGGAAGCCCAGGGATTAAGTGCGACACTCCCACTAATGCAGTCAAACTGTCACCCAGATCAAAGGGCCCTGCAGGAGATCGAGAGGAGTTCGGGCAGGTGTCCCCTCCTATTCTAATGCCAAGACAAGTGCATGAACTCTTATCGGCAGAGAGACAGCGCAGTTACCGCCACATCCGCATTCGCTTCCCTCCTTATTAAACGTGGCACAAGTGAACGACCACAGCTCACCTATCAAACCAATATGTTTGTTATCAAATGAAGCAAATCCAAGGCAAGCTTTAGTTAATTTAGCCACAATCCCACTATCTATACCTATAACTCCGACATGAAAAACATTAATTTTAGTGAGGCTTTTGTCCCAGTTGGTCATTTATCAAGATGCCAAGAAAGCAAACAACTTATCGAAGCAATGTTATTGCAACTGTTATGGAGTACAATTAAGTAAAATGTCACTTTGCTTAAACAGGCCCATACCCCTTTTTAAGGTTTGATTTAGCCTTTGCGGCACTCCACATTATTTTATACAGCTCAATGATACACTCCAGAAGGAAGTGTTGAAAGGTTGCCAACTCCATTATGTTTATGCAACATTAAGCACATTTTCACCCTTCAGGAATATACATTCACACAGCTTCCTGTATAATTCTACACATTAATCACTTTCATAAGTGAAGCATTAGAAATGTAGGATGAGGCATATGTCGACCTATCAAAAAACAAAATACATGCACAAATATATTATGCAACACAATTAACGTTTTAAAATGGCTGATTGAAACACAAGCACATATGAAATTCAATATAAAAGCAATTGAGTAAAACAGCTGCAGCCAGGACGCAGTTTCTCAGAGGAAAATATATTTTTTCTTTGAGTAGTTTTTGGCAGGGTCCAAAATTAAAACACTGGCCAATGGCAGTCCATTATGGTCCATGAATAATTTTTACTAACCATGAAACTCTACTTTGTATGTTTAAATAATAAAAATAAATTAAAAAAAACTGTTCTTGCCTCAGCCGGGTTTTTATTTCATTTATTTATTATTCATTTTATAGATAGGAAAATCTCCACTGAAGCTACAACTTAAACCAAAAATAAATAAAGCACACAACCAAACGTATTTATGATCCGAAGCATATGAACAACATGAAAAGGTGGACACAAAGCTTATCTGCATGTCTCATTAATATTAATTAGGTGACATTCTAAACCCAATTTGCTGATGGGCTACAACCAAAATTAAAACTATTCTATTATTCTAATTACTTTATTTATATTTTTTTATTTTTCAAGGCAGACATTACGGTCCATAAATATTTTTATACTAACCATGAAACTGTACTTTGTGTTTAAAAAAATTTAAATAAATTTAAAAAAACTATTCTTGCCCGTGACAAAGACATTTTTCTGGGTTTGATTTTTATTAATATTAATTATATTTTTATAGATTAGAAAACCTCAACTGAAGCTACAACTTAAACCAAATAAATAAATAAACAAACAAACTTATGATTAACGCATAGGAACAACATGAAAAGTGGGATGGACATATTAAAAACCTTAACTGCGTGTCTCATGAATATTAATTAGGTGACAAATTCTAAACCTGATTTGCTGAATGGCAAATAAGTGGGCTACAAACAAAACTAATCAATTATTCTGATTATTATGTTATGATCATTTTATTTTTAGTTTTAAGAAGGCATACTGGAAGCAGAATCAACATGAGACACAACAGGTAGACAGTTTGAATGTCTTTGATTTGAATCATGCTCTTACATCAGCGATGCTCATGCTATCACTCCTGCAATTGGACTTAGATTGAGTTACTCACCAGCTGAAGTAGTGTATTTATTAGGAACAGCTGCATAATACATGATTTATTTAGCTGCCAAAGCCAATTTTTACTTACATTCAGCTCTTAGTGAGTGCAAATTTGGGACCCTGGTTTTTGGATTCTTAAATACACGCAGATCCCACTGTTATTACTGCTACTGGGTGGTTTCTTGAGGTCGTCTATTCAGACAAAATTGTTTGCATGTATAGACTTTACAGCCATTAGCATGAGCATAAATAAATACAGGTGCTCTTCCAAGGCTCTTTGGTGACCTCACCACCACTCTTCCTAGATAGGATTTGTCTGCGCGGCCCGGCCAGAAACGCCCAGAGCAGCTCTGCATGTGTGCGGGGAGAAAGAGGCGAGAGGGAGAAAGAACTTGCTCGATAGTCACACAATTATTAAGAAGGCTGAATGGTTCTCATTAAGGCATCTGAGGCGCAGCTGGTCACAGATCCAGCAGGTCAGCTGTAGTTCAGCTGAAGGTCTTGTGATCAGGGGCTTGGCTGGAGTTAGCGGGGGAGGGAGGGGATGACTGATGGCCATGGGGTGAATGCCAAAACTATAAATCGAACTGAGCTTGACCCACAGCCCCTATGAAGTTTATTTACATTTTCACATTGCGTCCACATCTAAAATTTCTATGTTTAGATGATTCGAAGCGACGTGAAGCAATGATCCGTCTGGCTCTTGTATGGGTAGGTGGTTGAACACACTTTATCCTCTATTGACTTGTCTATCCCTATCCATAACTGCGAAGTGAATTGAAAGGATCTTTTATATGTTGTGTGCTCTAGTGGAGGGTTTCTACTTATACTTCTCCCTCCATTGTTAAGCTGCCCGGAACCAAAGCAGTGAGGCATTTCGAGGCCTTTCATGCTTTGTGCAAGATTTCATTTCAGTCTTAAATACTAACAAAACTTTAATTACCTTAAGTGCTCTTTTGTTGATGTTTTCTAGTCTTAAGTAATGATTAATGCCACAGACAGACCAGCTAACATCTCAGCCTAGAAGGCCACATCTTTGTCTATTTTCATTCCTTAGCCCTTAATTATTCAAATCACAAAAACTACCTTCATTTGCTTACATTTTCATCTCTTTAGCTCACAATGGCCGTCTGTTGGGCCATACCAGCGCATTTAATCAGTGCTGCGCTCATACATTTGCAGGTAATGACAGAGAGCAAAATACCCATGAAGGTAAAAAGGAGCAGCTACCGCCAAGCGCGCTTTTTTAGGAGGGTGTAAATAAATAAAGCTAACATCCCGCAGTTTGGCGTTCCAGCAGCCTCTGAGCGGATCTTTTTGATGTTGGCGCCTGTAGTGAAACCTTGTTTGGACAGCCATAGGGTGGAGCTGCCAGGCTTCCCGCCCTGTCAGAGAACACAGGCTACTGCGGAGGAGCACACAGGGGTTCTTCTCAGCCCTGCGAGGGGAGATTCTATCACCTTGGCGGGAAAAAGAAGCTCTGTATTATTAGACCCCATCAAGGAAACTCTGGCTGACAATAATTCTCAGAGTGCTCTCTGATGCAGACGCAGAGGAAGATATGGGGTGGAGTCCAACTATCTTCACAGCATCAAACGCTGTCACTCAACAGGCGCTGCCACTGTCCACCTTACAACAGAGCCAAAAATTTAAAGGGAAATTAAAATCAGGCTAAAATGTTGATCATGGTTGAAGATTTCAGTAATTGAAATTAATTTAAAGCTATAAATATGAAACAATGACAGTATATTTATTACATTAATATTTTATTTCATTACATTTTATTTTATAAAAAATAGAAAAATTATATTAAAACTAGGGCTGTGTATTGCAGATTGGCGATCCGATACGTATTTTTTCCCACGGGATACAGGGGTTGCGATATGGTATTCTGCAATACATTGCGATACTGTAAGCAAGGCGATATATTGGGATATTTCTTATTTTAGGAATAGGATATATTTTTAGGAAAGCGGTCATAAAGAACACATCACCATATGCAAAACTTAGCAATAACATTTTTTTTATTTAACCAGAACACAGTGGGATCTGCATTTGCAATAATCAGTCCCTGTAACATTCAACGTTATTGAACCACTTTTTGTGTAGTATGAGTAAAAGGGGAAACATTAGTGCTTGCTGGATCCTTTAGTTAAATGTATACTATGTATTTTATAAAAAGACCATATATATTTTTAGACCCTGCTTTAAAGGTTAACATTTTAAGTTTACAATTGTAACATACAATGTCATAACAGTTTGATCTGAACAAATGAATTATCTGCTTAAAATCAATGAAAAATAAAGTGCTAGCAGGATTTCTAAAGAAAACAAAACAAAAATACAGATGTTAAACATTCTCAGAACCTTTCCACTTGGATTTCACAGGTTTTTCAGTTTGTATTTATGTTCTGCGTGGAATCGCAGAGACCGCGACGCGAGCACCGGCCTAACTGCACAAAACGCACCCTTCACGAGAGAAAGCTGCAGCCGCGAGAAGGCTCTTCCCATGGGACGAGGCAAGCGGCGGAACAGAGGCGGCGCCCACGCCACGGTCCCGCAGTGGACGTTAAAAGCCATATAACGCCACACTTCAGCTTTGTACGCCGAAACGAGAACTGGAACAATTCTTTCATCCTCCATTACTAGCAGCGAACTATATTAATGCTAACTTTAGTGGCATGCCCTAATGCTAGTATTTCCTGTCACTGTTTAAGTTCAGAGATGAAGACTGCTATTTAGCGGTCGGGATATAAACTTAAAACGAAACAACTGCCATGAATCTTGTATGATTTTTTTTTATATCGATATTCCGTGTTTGAGAATCGATACAGTATCGCCAAACAAAATATTGCGATACTCACGTGTATCGATATTTTCTTACACCCCTAATTAAAACATTGTATATGTGAAATGCCATTTTTAAGGTATAGTATAAATCTTTATGTAAATATACAATTCTGTTTACATATTTTTAATAATAATAATAATAATAATATATTCCTATTACTGTTGTTGTTGTTATAAATTCTCATTAATATTACTACAAATTTTTTCCAATTGTTCTTTAATTATTAAACATAACTGTCTCAGCGCAAATATTGCAAATATTACATGGAATATTTAAATTCAAACATAAATGTCACAGCAGAATTATTAAAAAAAAGAAAAGAATTACTGAGGGCAAAAGGGCTATTAAATAAAGGGTGAAAGATTTAACAGAAATGGTTATAGTCAATAATAATTTTTCCTTCTATAAATATGTGCATTTTAACCAAAAAATCATGTTGCAAAAAAACAGAAAGGGGAGAGAAAAAAAAAGCTCACGGACATGTCAACTACCCACACATTTAGCTTCCCTTAAACACTATTTTTGATTTTAAGTACTTCTAGCTGCTACTGAAATCATGAGTGGGGAACAAACTTATGCCTTGAGCATTTGCTGCAGTTATAAAATAAAACCATTATTTCATGAAGGGCCTGTCAAAAGCAGGGGAAGAGGGAAATCAAAACTCAGCATAAAATAATAATTCAGCTGTGTTCTGTGGTAAGAAGGCTGCGCGGCCTTGTGTGAGAAAGCAGAGAACATGCCTAAGTTATTACTGCAGGAAGGCAATCTGTCAAATCTGGGCTGTTTTGGCATGGCAAATACCACTGGTGAGATCAGAGAGCCACATTCTGCTTGCAATTACTGCTAAAGGACCTTGGATGCAGGCAGCCTGCTATCAATTATTTCCCTGGCCTCAGACACTTGGAGCTGTCAAACTGGTACTGTCTTGTGTTTTGTAACAGTACAGGAGAGGGTCCTGAGCGGTCATCTTTCAGACATTTGAATAGTTTACGCTATTAAACGTGTTGTTACAGACCCGCGCACCTCCCATTTATTCCTGCTGTCTCGTCTCTTTTTCCCCATTGTCTGACCACTGCTAACTTAAGAAAGTGCTGCCATTCAGTGCTGCCATTCATAGCCATCGGTTTTAACTAGGGCTGCCAATTTAATACGTAAATGTATAAACTTTTTTAAAAAATCTTTGACAACTATACTCACCCAATCCAAGAGGACAAACACATCTGCTCATATGCGCGAGCACGCGTCAGCACTTCACGCCGCCCTGCTTTAAATGATAATCGCACAGTCAATTATTGATCAGAGGGTATCAAACGGGTCTGGTGGAGATCTGCATATGCATCAATGAAGCATTTATCCGAACAAGTGCTGCTGTGTAACCCCGCATCCTTCTGGGATAAAAGGGAGCATGGGGAGATTAATCATTTTTCCACAGCGTGACAGCACTTTGGCCTGATGTGGATAACCCATCCCCTAGGGCAGACCTCTAGATCATCCAGGGCTGTTGCTTTGGCAAGAAATGGACCATTTCCCCCCCAGTTCCCTGCCAAGTCCTGGGACCTTATAGCTGAAAATTGCATTCTTATGGTAAGCAAATGTGCAGTAAAGCAATAGCGAAGTTGCATGAATCTATCAGAGAGGAAGTTGGAAAAGGTCATTATTCGGAGTCAGGAAAAGAAGACGCGTTCTGAGAATGACCCTGCGAGTCAAAATGGCTGGTCTGTTTAGACGTATGTAATGGACGCATGCCTACACATTAATACGGTTATATAAGGCTAATGTGAGGCAGAACAGCCTTTTCTTTATTTTCGAAATTTTAAGGCCACAAATTTAGTGTGAAAACAGTAATGACTAAATAAACCCCAAATATTGGTGTCTTGTACAGGTTTCTTCCAATATTTCAGTCCTAAATCAAAAGGTATTAAAGGGATAGATCACCCAAAAATGAAAATTCTGTCATTAATTACTCAGCCTCATGTCGTTCCAAATTCATAAGACCTTTAGTCATCTTTAGAACACAAATTAAGATATTTTGGATGAAATTCAAGAGCTTTCTGACCCTGCATAGGCGGCCATGTTAAAGGCCCAGAAAGGTAGCAAGGACATCATTAAAATAGTCCATGTGATATCAGGGGTTCAACTGTAATTTAATTTTACGAAGCTATGAGACTATTTGTGGCAAAAAAAAAAAAAAAAAGGACCATTCAAAAATGTCTTCTCTTCTGTCGCAGTCAATGCACGTTCACGAGAGTACCACGAGAGAATAGGCAGATGTGAAGAAATTGTTGAATAAAGTCATTAATTGTTATCTTGGAGCTTTGATAAAATTAAGGTGAACCACTGAGGTCACATGGAATATTTTAACAAGTCCTTACAACTTCTGGGACTGAAGTGTCAGTTGCATTGTGTCTATGGAGGTCAGAAAGCTTCGGATTCATCAAAAATATCCTTATTGCTGTTTCCCGAAGATGGAACAACGAGTCTTACGGGTTTCGAACTATATGGAGGGTAATTAAGAAAGAATTTAAATTTTTGGGTTATCTATCCCTTTAAGGTTTAAAGGACTAACATAATAACAGCTATATTGAGAATGCAATACATCATTGTCTGTCGTTTCTTCCCACACCCGGATTGGGCATCTATGTAAATTTATGATCAACTACAAAGGGAAACTCCCTTTAAAAAGAAATTAATCTGTTACAAAAGCACGCGGCCGTTTAGTACAAAAGGGATGTCATTTTCTGAAGGAGTAACATTGATAATCTCTATTTTCATCACATTGCCATTGGCAACAATGCTTTTGTAACGATATCTAACCACAACAAAAGAAAAACAAATCAATCAACATTTAGTTCCTTTCTTTTTGCACATGTAGACTAGACTTCTGCCTGCTAGCATTTCTCGTACTATTGGATTCTGTGGATTTTATTGCGTTATAGAAAATAAAGTTTGATTTTAAGCGTGGGGTCCTTATCTCTCATCCTCAATAGGTTTTAGTCATGCAAGAGAAGGTGCTTAAGGACCTTCACACAGCTTTCCTCTGAAAGCGCAGGAAAGCAGGATGTCAGCGGCCTGTGTGGGGTTAAGCTTAAAAATGTTGCCCTATACATTGGTGACCCCTTTTCCAGAAAGTGAAAAGTAGTTTTTGTCCAACATCAAACTTGGATATCTTTGATTTCCTCTCAGGGAAAGGAGTTTTAACTCCCGAGCGTGTGGATGACAGACAAAGGGAGGGGGAAATGTGTAGTCACCACCTTATCAGGAGCCACTTACACTTGTGCGAAGCATTTTTTCCTCCACATGCAATTAAATCTTACGTATCCACCCCCCCTCCCTTCAGCTCGTCCCGTCCACCAAAATCTCTCTCTCTCTCTCTCTCTCTTTGGCTTAAGGCCTCGTCTTGCTTCAGGACAAGGCCTGACATATCAAGGCAAAATCCATTTGCATGCAAATTCAGATCAAAGGGAAACTCTCAGCCCACGTTTGTCACCTTTTTGTGAGGAATTTCACTCGTGCTAAATAAGCAGTATTGATAAGTTCTTATAAAATTTAATCGTTTCCAATTAACTATTTAACAACGCCTTGAAATGATTCCAGGAGGATTTCTCTGGCAGGATACCTGGATCGCTCATTGTGATGATTCAGTGTTATGAAGGTAGTTAAATGCAAGTGTGGTGGAAAATGACCAGGTGAAGATAGGAGAACATCAAAGCACAAGGCTGTCTGTCTGTGATCTCTTCAAGAAGAGCACATAAGCTTGTCACTACATCCACATCTTTTCCACACCTTTGCTCTGTCAACTGAAACTTTGAAAGAATTACAGGTAAAAGAACTAGGACTATACCTATCTTTCCCACCTAAAAATTCTTTAAATCAGGTGAAAAAAAGTAAATGTTGTTGTCTTATTAGTCTTATAAAATGTTGATATTTTATACATTTGTATTGCTATTGTTTTATTTAAAATGAATTTTTCTTATTGTTGTCTTTGTCAAATAAAATATTTTAAAGACTATGTATTTATGAATTTATGTATTTATATGCTCTCATGTTGTTCTTATTATTATTTTAGTTCTTATGAAGGTTGATCACATTTGTATTTTAGCTATTTTTAGACTCCTTTGTAGCCTCATCACCCTTTGCCCGTAATGTTTTTAATTGATAAAAATTGATCTCTGCACTTATTAGTTATATTATTAGTGGTAACTTCATATCGCATGGTAACGTTGAGTACCGTGTATAGAAAGTAAGCAAATTGATGTGATTGTTATTATTATTATTACGTAATATAATAATATTTTTGTAAGTCTTGAGTTAAGAAACATTACATGTTTTTAAAATGAATGTTATATACCTTTATTTTTGTTTTTTTTCTTTTCTAAAATACTACTACTACTATATGACTATTATTCTAGTGCTTTATAAACAATTATCTTTACATAAGTTGAGAGTTTTTTATTTTAATCCTGTTTACGTAAGTTTCGTTTAAATTGGTTAAAATTGAAAAAACAATTATTATTATTACTACTACTATTAATAAAGTCTTAAAAGTTCATAAATATTAAATTTTTTAATTAATGTTATGCACTATACTTTTGCTTTATAAATAAACCAGTAGTAGTAGTAGTAGTATCATTATCATCATTTATTATTATTCTTTATTCATGCTTGGGAAAAGCAATTACTAAATAATAATAAATAAACATTTATTTAAATAATCATAGTGTAAGCAACATTCATATTAACAGATTCCTTTCAGAAGTGAAAATCTATTGCTTCCAGGCAGACCTCATAATGTGTCGCATTATAATATCAAATCTACTTCTTGGAGAGTTTGTCACATATCGGCTGACAAGTGTGGTGCTTTGCTAAAATCCAGCGACACTAAAAAACTTTAACTGTTTCCAGGGGAATGTCACGCACGGTTCATATGCGGCAGATCACAGAAAATGGCCACCACAGCTCGCCTGCTCCCATCAATCAAGCCGCAAATGGCTCTTCAGACACTCCCACAATTCATTTTCCAGGGCGCCTTACGTGACCACCATCTTGAAAATAACAAGAGTGAAAAACTAAGGGGAGAGCAGAGGGCTTTAAAATCACTGCCAAATGTTCCCTTTTAACAATAGGCTCAAAGCACATCATCGGATGAGAAGTTGTTTTTGTTTATTTTGTATCCCAGTGGACTCTTCGCAGCGGTATGAGGGGGATTTCTTTGAATGTTCCTCTTGTTTGAAATTTTTACATCTGCACACACGCTCTTCCCTTTTCTATACACCTCCATCAACCACCACTCACTACCACCCACCCACCAAACATACACAGGCCTGAATCAGATTTACAGCAACTGTCAAAGTCAGGGATGACAGGACAAACCCAATTCAGCTTCATCACTGCCCCCCGTTTCATACATCCCAGGCATCTGCACTGCTGATTTGGCCTTAACAAGCGCCAGGTCTCTACAAGCTATCTTTTAAAGTTGATGTTTTCATGGCTGGAGATGAATTGCCCTGTCATGAGAATCTATTTATACAGCAGTTAGAGGGTGGGGCTTTGGTTCCAGGACAGCATGATTTCATGGGCTGAGGTCCCCTTGAAGCATCTGTTCAAATCTGCTTCGGTCAACCCCATGTCTGCATAGGAGAACTTCTTGTTACTTTTAAGCTGCACCTCCAGCTTACCTTTCTGCGTAGCATCACAGGCAGCCCTGCGCCGCTCTCGCATTTGTCAACAGCAATGTCCAGAAAGGAGAGCACTTTAACTTGATTGTCGCAATTACGGAAAATGTATTTGCTTGGTGCGCATGGTTAGGGAGAAGTACGAGTACATCTATCACCAGACCGGAGTCTGGCACAACACTGACCGGTGCGAGGATCACTCACAACATCCAACTCAAACAAACCATGCAGGCACCAGCAGGAAGAATGCACTGGCTAAATGAGCCTTAATGGTAACACGGGTTATATATGTTTAGATTGGCTGTAGATGACTATTACTTTATCACTTAAACAAAGAGAGTTGAAGAAAAGCTATTACCCAGGCCTGCTCATTAGTAAAATAGCAAATTTGCTTAAAAGCACAGTGACAGTGTAATGAGCTACTTTAATACAAGCAGGTAAAAAAAAGGTCAGGTTTACCACAGGTACTAAGGTTGCACAGGCGAAAAATACTTTTTTTTTAAAATAATAAACCTTTGATCAGCGAGAATGCACTAAATTGATGAGGTGACAATTTCAAAAATTCACAATATTCAATATTACGTTTATTGCATTTTTTTCTAGGACCTTAAATTAAAAAAATAAAGGTAAAAAAATAAAAAAAATGACAACATTAAAAGCACAATGCCCATAAATGTACAGTTTTCACATTAGATCTGTATACGAGCTGTTGAGAGTTCCATCGATATAATGTGCCAAGTGACGAAATACCAAATAGACAGAGCATCACTTTGTCGAAACGCAAGTAAAAAGTTCATTATCCAAGAATTTAGGTTTGATTAGATATCTATATAAATATTAGTCTATATACCCTACCATTATATATATATTATATCGTATATATATAATAGCTATTCATCTTAATATATATATATAATATGGACATAGTATATAATAAACCAACGACAAAAAAAAAAACTTTGAACCTTGACAATTGTCACCACCCACCACAGTTTGTCCACCCACACACTAGCTTAGAACATGTTATAAAGAAAATAAACACTTATGCATATTCAAAGGTTTGATTTAATAAACTACTGATGAAATAAGCGTGTGATACTTTTCCTGTTTGTACAGCTTTATAGTACGTATGGCCTGCCACCATATGATCCAGTCAGGGTTTAGCCAAGAAAAACATGATATCTGATGAAATGCACAAATCATATTGTTTTCGAGAAGCTAGAATTATGTGCAACTTTAAGACATCTGGTTCTCCAAAAATTGTCATTTAAGTCACTTGCCTGTGTCCTTGTCAAACTTGAAAATTTCAGATACACAATTCAAAAAAGGTGATCTGCCTTGAGTTGTGAAAATGACAGTAAAGCACTCATGAATGCAGCCAGCCTCTCAACGGCAGATGAAACTGACTCCATGACTTTGCCATGGAGGGAATTTGTGCTGTAATTCATCTTAAAATGAATTGCTCCGTCACCTCCACTAACACTTACTGAGAGCACCCATCAATACTTTTTGTCAAAAGCTGCACACTAGGTAAGATGCGCCATCAATCACGATTTACATAAAATGCAAAAAGACTCTCTGTAGGCAAGCCTGCTAGAGGTTGATTTTACCTGGAAAGCTTTTCTAAGGACATGGGTCAGCATGTGCTGACAGACAGCAAATAGAGAAACGCTGTCAATTATGTCAGTCATGAGCAAAAATATACAGCTTGAAAAAAATCTGTATATTCACAATGAAACTGCTACTGTCAGTTAACTTCCTGTGTTGTACCAAGAGCTTTTCATCACTGCTTTTCAAGCATACAAAAAAGAAAACTGCACCAGCTATATTTATTCACCCGATGTTTATGGTGACACGTCAAACTGTTTAAAACAGACCTGAAAAACTGATCCGGGCTTGAATGAAAAGATGAAAATGACATATTAACAAACGTCAAAAATGTATACCAATCGTGATTAGTTCACTCAGAAAGACTTTATAAGTATCTGTGCAGTTTCAACACAGGCTCTCTCGAGAGAGAAACCAACAAGGCTCAGTGTTAAAGACAGAGGATGAAAGATGGCTCCCCTAGTCGTCCCAGCCAGGACCTGCCTCACAATGTTTGGACAAGTGCAGAAAGTTGGGGGAAATAAATATTTCAGCTCTCTGCAGGCTCTCGAACCCATTCAGATTTGTCTGTAAATAAGCCTTATTTGATATGAAACACACGCCAGTCGTAACTTGTGCTGGAGCGCTTCAGATGTTTGTCACGCCGAATGTTCGCTTTAACACCATCTATGACTGATGAGTGATTTACCACGCTTGTATAACGTCCAACCCTCCCACATGGATCTCATGACATCACACACAGTGCCGTGACCATCCGAGACGCATTGAGCCGCGATCGGGTACACAGCCAACCGCCGCTTCTCCATGCTTCACTGTAAACAGTTTGGACAAATATTGAAAGCGTTCATTAATTTATAAGGATGTCTGTGTAGTTTTTGGACCCAGGCCTTCACTTATTTGATACGGTGACACGCAAAGCTTTCCATGAGATTTGAGTCCATCAGCGGCAGTGCAAAGGAAACGTTCGCTAAGTCAAAGTGACACTGTTCGTTCCAAGCCAAGGGATGCATTTGGAAACACCGCAACAAGGGCTCTTTAATAGAAACGTACAGGCTTCTGAAAGAAAAACACCTTCATATTCATACACAACACACCACTCCGTCTGTTTTTCGCACACACCGAATTCAATTTGGAAACCATCATTTAGCTGCAGAGAGGCGGACAGGAAAGTCATATTGGTATAATGCTCATATTATCAATCATCTTGACATTTTATTGGCTTTATCACTGTACATGCCATTAAAATGATGTCTGGCTCAGACTGTCAGGGGCAAACATTAAACAGACTAGGATTAAAATGCACATCTCGAACAAGTCTCCCTCTCCCTCTCCCTCTTAAATGACTTCCCAGTCAACAGCACAAGCCGCTTTAGCCTTTGAGAAATGCACCAGGAGTTATAAGTCAACACTTTCAGTGACAGGCCGATAGCGTCAGATTTACAGTGATACAAAATCTCTCCCGGATTCATCTATAGATGTACTAGTATACTGCTGCATTAAATTTTTTTTAAAAATGACAGCACGTAAAGTGGAGCATTATGAACTACTGGATCTCCTTTTACATGTGTGCACCTCATCAAAAGTCAACGGCCAACTCTTCAGGCACCGGACTGATATGCTAATAATGGTGCTCATAAGAAAACATTAATATTACCGCTTGCACCATTAAAAGTCATTTTGGTGGTTCGCAGAACTGTGAGGAAAGTAAATATCCATAATTCAATGGATCCTGACAGTTAAAAGCTTGTAAATGGATGTTTAAATGCTACCGCTGTAGCCAAGCTGGCCAATACACTATAAAACTTAATAATGCTCCTTTACAGCATTTAATCAGAGGTGGGGTTCAAAATACAGAGATCCAGAGCAATGGACAAAAGTACTTACACAGGTATATTACAACTTTTTACATATGTAATATGTACTATTGACGAATTACATGGGTCAGATGACACATAAGAGCATCAACAATAAAGAAGACGACAAATCTTTTAAAACTTGTATTGTGAGTGTATGCTTACTACCCAAGGTATTCACAACACTGTATGCGTAATTGTAATTTTAAATGTTTGATAAAATATTAATTAGGCAAATAAAAGATAATAGGCAAAAATTTGTGTCAAAACATTGTCCTATACTGAGAAAAAAAAAGTTGTAAATAAAGCATGCAAACTATCGGAGCATGCTTTTTTCAAGAGAGTACTATTTTAGCTTTTTTTACTTCAAATTGCCACATTCAAATAATAGCTCCATATTTTATTTAATGACTGTTAATTCATTTACAATTCAGACATTGAATTTAAGCAATATTTTTGTGTTCAATAAAACATTTGTCTGTCAGAGTTATTATATTATACTTATGTTTAGATATTCTTGTTCAACACATTATCTGTATTAATAGTTCACAAAGTAACTGTAGTTAATGGTAAAAAAAATATACATTCAATTTTTGTATTTTTTTATAAGAAGAAAATTTCTAATTTCAGTGAATTGTTTAAACATGCTTTGTTACATTTACTAGTAATTCCCAAGTAAAATGCTGTCCAAGCTTTTTTTCGTTCTTTTTTTATACGCCATATCATTTAGTGAACCCACTTAATATTATGTGTCTGTAACTACTATGCACTTACATTCAAATAAATATTTGGTTACACTATTTTAAGGTGTCCTTGTTACAGTGTAGTTATACATTTAAGTACTGAGTAATATTAATTAACTACATGTATTTAGGTTAGGGTTAGGATTAGGATTGGGCTTAGCTTATTGCTTTATTATGCATAATTTATTATCATAATAGTAAGTATATGTAACGTGTAACAAAGACACCGTAAAATAGTGTTACCAAATATTTGATACGAATGCACTTAGTGTGTACATGTTTTTACTAGTGCTGTCAAATGATTAATCACGATCAAATCGCATCCAAAATAAACGTTTTTCTTTACATAAATTGTGCATATTTATTATGTATAAGTACACACACATACAGCATATATTTTGAAAATATTTACATGTATTTATTTATATTCATATAATTTATATCATATATAAATATATTTAATATATAAACATAAAATTTTTCTTAAATATATACATGAATGTGTATTTATATATACATAATAAATATACACAATACACACAACATATATTACATAAAAACTTTTATTTTGGATGCGATTAATCATTTGACAGCACTAGTTTTTACATTGTACTTGCGTTTAAAAATACCTTCCTGTAACTACATCAATTAATTTCTGTATTTACCCAAACTTAACCATATCCCACATCAACAGCAGCAAAAGTGTTTTGCAATCCAACATGAACACAAAAGGTACACCGTACCAAATTAATTGTACTATACACAAATACTATAATATGTGTAATAATAAATAAATACTATAAGCATTATAAATACTTTATGTACCATTCTATGTACTATACACAAGTACATAAAAGTTAGATTCCTAAGTGGGACCCTTTTAGTTAAGGTGAATCGGTTTGTTTCAGCAGCCCGACTCGACCAGTATCACAAGTTTTTTTCTGAACAATGGCAAACCGGGTGAGAGTTTGAAACTTCAGCAGTCATTATTCATGCAATTTTGTTTGGTGCCTCTAGCAGTGCAGAAATTACACACTTCAACTAGAAAATGATGAGCAGATGAAGTACAGCCATTAAAATAATCTGATTACACATCTAAATCTCACACATCTGCTTTGGAAAACAAGATATTAATCCAAAAGCCAACGAGCTACGCCTCTTCCAAATGCATTCTATAAATAGTGATGCCCATGCCATCTCCTCGCTCTCCATCCCAGTGCAAAGCAGTCGCTCCAGGCAACTCATCAATACTGCACTCCTGCACAAAAGATGCCCAGTTCATCTTACTTGTAATATGGTGAAAATCTCCTTTTGTGAGGGAGCAGTTCACTTGCAGTCATGAAATATGTTATTGTGTCTATCCGCATCCCTGGCGAACAATATTGTCCTTTCTACTGCTGAGCGAGGCCTGGAGACACCCTTCACACTCACTCAATGGAATCCAGTCACTACGCATAACAGCTTTGGACCATATTAAAATAATTATGACATCACTCTTCTGGCATATTTCTGCACAAAGGGAACGAGTGCATATTTTTGCCCACAGTTGAATGTGGAGGAAGAGGTCCAGCTGAACAAACTCAAATATCAATATCCAAAGCTCTTCTAGTCTCAGTTAAATATAAAATGATCTATGAGCCGCAGCGCTCTTGATGGAGAGCCTTGCCGAGTTGCATCATTCTCCTTAATTCCATTCATGAGCCTTTTTCCAACGCTTTTTTGGCCATTTGTCACATTTCTCCATTATTCATTGTGTTGGGTGAAAGATGGATTCACTAGGATAATGCATCAGTTCCAGCTTTCCACTCTAAAGAGACTAGCACATAATGTGTATGAACAAGGGGCAGGCGGTGATATTTTTCTTCATATAGAAACAAAAGAAACATTATTTAAATGTGTTTCGTGTGAATGCATAGAATAACCTATATATTGATCAATGAGCATCAATGTGGGCAAACAGCTTGAGCATGGCAGAAGATTTTTGTTTGACACCAAATTGGATTTGGTTTTGGTAGCATAAATTTTGGATTTTCTTTGCTTTCGACTGACGTTGTCATGATGCCAAAATATCAGTAGTTGATACAAATACCTGTACAATTTCAAGAGATTCCCAAAACCAATTCTGACACTACAGCAAAATCGATAGCGCATTTTACGCTTTCCTTTGTAAAAATAAATTGAAATAAATTACCAAAAAACAAATTACCAAAAAATTGCATTATGACATTTCTGATTTTTTGTAATTCCTGTTTACAATCACAATGGCAAACCAACGCTTTTAACATAATAAATCCCCAGTATGTCCATAATATAATCTAATGTTTCTGGAAATAACCCATTCACTTAAATTACAATTGTATTTTTTAGAAAACTAGCATAATTTCTTTTAATTATCATTTACTTTCAAAAACAAAAGGTTCTTTATTGGCATCTGTAATTGAACAACATTCATGGAGACTTTCGATTGCACAAGGTTTTATACAGTGGAAAAAAGGTTCTTAAAATTATAATAATGTTCTTCACACCAAGAAAGAATGGTTTTCTGGAAGGTTCGAGGAACCCAGATTAGTTCTTCTATGACATCACTGCAAAAAAAAAAAAAAAAATACTTTCTTTTATTTTTTTTTACTTTGCAACACTTATTTTTAAGGGTGTTACGTTTGAATTCTACTTCAATATAAACAACAATTGTGTTTCCCATTTGGCACTTCAATTCAAACTGAATTAGAATTTAAAAAGGCATTCTCGATTTAGTTCAGTTCAGAAGGGTGCAAACCTGCCTCGAATCTGCACTTTCAACATGTCACCTATCACCTCATTAGAAAGAAAAAAAAAATTAACACAAATTTCCTTCTTTTCATTGTTGCTGCTGATGGGCAGAGACAGACTCAGAAAAAACAAATGGTGTGTGTAAGGATTAGAGATGCAGGAGGTGTCCGGGATTGTGAGGGCCAGCGGGGGTGGTGAGTGTGAAGAGAGGTGGGGAGGGGACATAGTGAACCCTCGTTTGGGATTTGAGAGGATGCTCCCCCTCAGATGAGCTGGAGGGCTTCCCCTGGGATAACGAGAGGCCTGTTGCTGAGCCGCTGGGAGAAACATCCACCACATGTGTCCAAAGGATAACAGCACCTCCACAGGAGCTGTAGCCAGAAAGCTTTCAGCATGGCGAGAGAAGGGCAGTATGAGAAATAACACCTCTCAATGAACACAAGCCAGGCTTGAGGGAGGGGGCTCAAAGCTTAACACTCAGATTGAGTCTACCTGAACTGGACATTTAGACCAGAGCACTCATAAATAAAGTGATATGCATATGAATGCAGTTGTAACGGTCTATTCTCTTGTCTTTTAAAGGGAAAGGCTCATCATTTACTCACCCTCATGTTGTTCCAAACCCTATGACTTACTTTCTTCTGTGGAATACAAAAAGCAGACATTTAGCAGAATGTCCAAGCATCTCTCTTGCATGCAATGAAAGTGGATGGGGACCAATGACTGTCAAGCTTGAAGTACTGTATACCAAACGACTCGTATAACAAGTACTCTAAAATCATATGATAGGCTTTGTTTGAGAAAGAAACCAAAATGGGAATGAGACCAAAAGTCAGTCAGTCACTAAAAAAGGTGACAATTAACTGATCATTGTATGGAAAGGAACAGCTTTAACATCTGTTATAAATAACTCCTTCTGTGTTCCAAGGAAGAAAGCAAGTCATCTGGGTTTCCAAAGACATGAGCGTGAGTAATGCAGACAGCTTTTTTTTGGGTGAACTATTCCTTTAAAAATGAGATCTCATAACACATAAGACACTTTCATGATCTCCTGTTTGACTTTCACTTGAATCACAAATCACTCCCGACTAAATGTTTGATGTAATAGTCTTTCCATGTACGTTTGATCCAAAGATTATGCCAGCAGAAGTTTAGTCTGATGAAACCATGAAAGCACTCTCCTCCACAGAGAAAGCGGTAATGCAATGCAGCACATTATGAAATGCATTATCATTTCAGACAGTTACTTGAGCAACTGTAAAATGGCACAATCAAGTCATCCAACAGTAACCTCTAAGTGTTCAAAAGAAAAGATCTTCTGCTTCCTAATAAATCATTTAGATAGAAGTACAGATATATTCTAAACACATTAAATAAGAGGTTGTAAGTTGTGAGAAATGAAGTTATGAGCAAAGTCAAAGTGGAACATAAAAGAAACTTAATATTGTAATGTTGACTCAATATAGCATCATCCAACTATGTGCCAATTCCAATCTCCCGTAGTTCAAGCAAAACTACATTTTTATTTTATTAATTCTGCATGTTTCATTAATACTTGTCACGTCCTCGTAAGAAATCTGGCCGCCCTTTCGTAGCTTCCGGATATTCTTTTCATTTTTAGCACCTCCAGCTACCTCCCATTGGTTTTACAACTTCAAAACACACCTCATGAAAAAAAATCAGGAGTTATCTGACATGTGTCCCCCTACCCGGATGGCATGCCAACACCAAAGTCCAGCATTGATTTTCTGTAAAGCAGGGCCGGATTAGCCCCCTTTAGGGCTCAGCTGCCTCAGCACGGCCTGAGGGGCTGCTATAAAGCTAATAATTAATTAAAACTGCCTGCCTGGCCTGTCGAAGGATCCACATTTGCAACACACCACCAACCGGTTGTGACTACGATTCTATAGAGAGAACATGGCATTTATATCTCCAGCAGGCTGGACAAAGATGTGCGGTCATGGTGTGTAACTTCACAAAACGACCTAGTGATGCACGAAGCAACTTATTTCTAAGGCAGTAATGGCCTGCGTGAAAAATTAAGATGCAACTCCACGCTATTACTCTTCTTTATTTTGCACACTGAATCAAAGTTTCCAAATGATTCAAGAAAAGCAGGAACAACTTGTACTGAACTTTCTAACACACTGACATAGTGTGGAGTGAAACACAGCATCGTACAAGCCATAATGTCCTCAGCATGGTCTTATCGAGAGCTCAGAGCCCAGCACTACAGTTCAAACACAAGGAGGTAAAGCTTTCTTTTGCCTAGACCTCTGTTTGATGGCTGATACATCTACTGAATAAAGTTCTATAAAGGCAGATCTTAAAGTAAAAGAAAATATGACCAAGGGTCCAGATCCCAAAAAGTCAGTTCATTCAGAATAATTATTTTTATTTATAATTTTTTCCTTAAAATAAAAAAGGCTTAAAGCACTATATGATTGTATGGTGGTTCTTTCTACAAAAACGAATAATAAAAAAAAAAGTCTATAAATACATGAATAAGCAAATAAATAAATGGCTGAAAATCTTAAAACACCTCAAAGGCACTGACTGCATATATTACTCTAATACTCATAATAAGCGTACACAATATTTTAGTTGTGATTGTGTCAAGGTTTTGTCACAGCAGTTTACTAGAGAGAGAGACCCAGATGCAGAATGATCAAGGGAGTGAGGTTTACTGAGAAGGCAAGGATTAACAAGGTTTATGTGAGAGTCCAAACAGTAGGAAAGGGCAGTCTGCTGGTCCTTGGTCAGACCTGGACAAAGTTTTGCTGGAGAACAAAGGAGATAGAGCAGCACCAGTCAATGAGAACACTGGATATCAGGCAACAGCTTGAGAAACCAGGGCTTGATACCAAGGTTATTATAGTTTTGAATTTTTTAATTAGTTTTATTTTAATATCGTTTTCAAATTTGCTATAACATTTAGTTTTTATTAGTTTCATTCATATTTTTGTTAGTTTTAGTTTAGTTTTTATTTTGTGAACACATTTTTATTTAGTTTTTATATAGTTTAGTTTCAGTTTTAGTTTTAATTAAAGTTTAGCAGAATTAACAGATCACTTAGCACAGGCCAAAGAAAAATTAATGTGAGGCAAACATATAGCGACACAAAATTAGATGGATTGATTAGATAGTAAAAGTATACAAATATACGCTTAAAGCAGGCAAGTCTTTTTTCACTAAATTAATCTACACAAGTCGCGCTTAATGTCCAATGATGTGTGTTGAGATATTTAGTATGAAAATAAATGTAGCCTGATTTGGTTATGTGTCTTTTCTTATTTAACCATAATAATGATATTGTAACTGTGGCGTCTTGCTCACTTTTCCGTGAACAGCCGTGCATCAATCAAAAAAAAAAAACCCCTTGGTACTATGAATTCCAATATAACGGCAGCCGCATTTAAACAGTAAAGCTTTATTTAATTGTTCTTTTCATTTCTGAGAATTCTAAGCTGGTGTAATGATTTGATTTAGCAATGCCATTTGTTCAAGCCTGCATAGTGGATCACAAGATGCTAGGCAAAATTGTGTTGTTTACAGGATGCGCGTGTCGCTCTTTTTTCCTGTTATTACATGTTCTCGTCTGGTACAGAATTTAATTAGTGCTGCTGTCAGATAACGGGATCGGGTGTTCTGTTAAGTAGTCTACTGCTGGTGCGCGTTTACCAAACAGGACCCGTGCAGGCTTTAAACTGCTTTGCGTCTCTCCGTCAGATAACCCCATGTGCGTGATGCGCCATTACAGGTAGGCCATTTCCCTAAACCTCCACACAGCTGGTATATTTTCCCGCCAAGGGGTGAGAACCTAATAATTACGTAAACGATTATTTATTTTTGATAATTATTTTATTTCAGTTAGTTTTTCAATAACTGTTGTTAGTTTCGTTTCGTTTTTATTTTATTTCAGTTTACGAAATTATTTTTTTTCATCAATCGTTTTAGTCTTCATTTATGAAAATAACCTTGCTTGATACTTCGAGCTGTAGTGATACCAGTCCAGTCAAATAGCCAGGTTTTGAGAACAGCCGCCAGGAAGGATTCAGGACACAGAACAGGAACAAACACAAGACAAGACCACAAGAGAGAACAAGCAGCAGCAAAATAACACACTGACTACACACTATGACTACAATAAAAACTGGGCAAAGACAAAATCAAAATAAAGAAAACAAACTAGAGGCTTGAGAAAACTAGAGCAAACAAAGACAGGAACTAGACTAGAGCAAAATAACAAAAGCAAAGAAACTTCAAGAGAGCTAAATGCAAAGCTAGACTGACTAGGAGAGTAAAATATAACACTACTAATATGACAAGTAGACTGACAAGGAATTATCTTACACACAATGAACTAATGCAACGAACCAGCAGAGACATGAGGGAAGAGGCACACTATAAAGGAGCAGAACACATGAGGAACAGGTGGACACAATCAAGTTAACGAGGACTAGACTATGGGGTGTGGTAGAGGGAAACAAGGGGGCAGGACGAGAGGAGCACATGGTCAACATAAAGACAAAGCCATGTGCTCAGACACAAGACAAACAAGGAAACGTTAAACAAAGACAGAACAGACATGACTGTCAGGGCAGGACCCTGACAATACCCCCCCTCCAATGGATGCTTCCAGGCGTCCACACTGGGTGAAGGAGTGCAAGGGAGAACTGGGTTAATCAGGGACCAAGCAGGAACCAACTGGGGGGGCAGGTGGGGAGGAAAGATTGGAGGTCCAGAGTAGCCAGGAAACACTGGGGGCAGGGCTGGGAGGGCAGAAAATAGTCCAGGGGAATATTTTGGGACTGCCCAAAAAGGTGGCAACTTTGGAGGAGCATGACAGCCAGGCAATACGGAGGGTGGGATAGGCGTCTGATTAGGGACACCTCTAGAGATAGGGGCCCTCTTCACTGATGGGAACTTCCAACTGGGTTTGGAGTCTCGAATAGATGCAGTCTTTTGATTAGGGAAATGCTTAGGAACAAAATCAGGATCCATAACTGCACTTGTGGGTAATGAGGATAACTTTGACGACTCCTGCATCAATATGACATCATGCACAGTTTCAGAGGCTCCATCAGATCTAGAAGATGTACACAATGCTAGGGCTGATACAGACTTCTTGACTGTGTTGACTGGCAGGAATGACCTCAGATGACACGACTGGCAGAAATTCTCTTTGGGTGAGTCATGGCTAGTGAGCAGCTCAGGGGTAGCCTCCGTGGCTATAGCAGGCAGATCAAGACGCCCAGAAATAGCCTCCGTGAACAAGGCTGGAGCAGATTCTAAGGAAGTAACATCACTGTCAGGTTCTGTTTCCGTGGTTATGACTAGTCTAGATGATAGGCCCAAGGCAGTCTCTGTGGCCTTAGCAGGCAGACATGAATGCTTTGGAAGGGCCTTCATGGCCAGAACAGGATCAGAGGGCAAGACATTACAGACAGGATCATTCTCCGTGGGCAAAACATGACTGGAGATCACATCCAAAATGGCCTCCATGGCCCTAACAGGTGCACTCAGATGCTCAGGAAGGGCCTCCGTGGCCAAAACAGGAATGGTTTCTGAAAGCATGACATGACAAACAGAATTGGTTTTTGTGGGCACAACAGGACTGGCTCGCTGTTCTGAGGTAGCCTCCATGGCCATAACAGGCAGGGTGAAATGCTCTGGAATTACCTCCATGGCCAGGTCATGAACAGTTTCTGTTGAGGCAGCAGTGCTGTTTAGAGTTCCCACCTTGGACAAAACAGGTCTCATGAATAATTCAGACGGTGCAGTCTCAGGTTCCTTCAACACAGGCTTAGCTGGTGATGTAGGCGGCTTAGGGGTTGGTTCCAGACTGTAGATCTGTGGAACCACGGAATGCAGGGCCAACTGAGTCGGGTCCTCCTGAACCACAGGATTGGGGACCTCTTGACTCATACGCTCCTGGATCTTTGGACTGGGGGCCTCTTGATACAGGCCCTCCTGGACCAATGGGTTTGAGTTCTCCTGACTCTGGTCCTCCTGGACCACTGGATTCGGGGGCACCTGACTCGGGCCCTCCTGGGCCAATGGATCGGAGACCTCTGGATTCAGACCCTCCTGGACCAGTGTGCTTGGGACCTCTGAAAGAAGAGTGTTTGGCTGCGCAATGTGTGCCCTCCCCTTCTTACATTGAGGGCTCAAAGGTGCATGATTGGCCGCTTCTGGGGTGACTGCAACCCTCTCAATCAATTCCGGAATGACGGAAGATACCTTGACCATCACTGGGAGGATTTGGGTGGACTCGGTGACTGGAGTGAACTCGACTGGCTCTGGACTGGCAGGAACAAGCTCAACTGGCTCTGGATTGGCAGAAGCAGATTCAACTTGCTCTGCTACTGAGGCGGTGTTCTGGGCAGCTCTCTTCCTTCTCGATTTACGATTCTTCTTTGGAGTCAGAAGATGATCTGGTACTTTACTCAGAGAAAGGTAGATGAACAGTTTGTCGCCGCAACTGACTCAGGGGCTGGAGCCCGACACTGGAGCGGACTCAGTGCTGGAGCAGACACTGGAGCGGACTCAGTGGCTGGAGCAGACACTGGAGCGGACTCAGTGGCTGGAGCAGACACTGGAGCGGACTCAGTGGCTGGAGCAGACACTGGAGCGGACTCACTGGCAGATGCAGCAACTTGAGCCGCCCTCTTTCTTCTGTTCCTTCGTTTCTCAGTGGGAGTCAGAAGATGATAGTGGACTTGACTCGAAGTAGGAAGGATGGCAGCGTGGTCACTGTAGACATCCTCAAGACGGTTAAGGATCTGCCAGTCCTTGCGGTGATGCAGATAATTGGAATAGTTCCAATAGTCTAGGATCCTTAGTTGCTCCATCTCCCATTGTGGTATGGGATCATCCAAACAGAGATTGAATGCCTCTTTAATCCGTGTACTCCAGGACCCTTGCCATGGTCCAGAAGAAGTGGGCAAATGAACACACATCCCTGCCCTGCTGGCGGAGCGATGCCACTGCCTGCTGGAGTGCCTTTCTCTCCTTGGCGGTACCGGGAGGAACTATACGGATGCTCATTGCTGCTGGGTCTGGCGAGGCTGGTTCATTCTGTCAAGGTTTTGTCACAGCAGTTTACTAGAGAGAGAAACCCAGATGCAGAATGATCAAGGGAGTGAGGTTTATAGACAAGGCAAGGATTAACAGGGTTTATGTGAGAGTCCAAACAGTAGGAAAGGGCAGTCTGCTGGGTCCTTGTCAGACCCTGGACCATTGTTTGCCTGGAAAACAAAGGAGATAAGCGCCCCAGTCAATGAGAACACTGTATCAGGCACAGCTTTGAGAACCGGGCTTGATACTTTGAAGCTTATGATACCTGTCATCAGATAACCCGGTCTGAGAACAGCATCCATGATGTATTCAGACACAGAGAGGACAAACACAAACAAGACCACAAGAGAGAACAGCAGCATCAAAATACACACTGAACTATACACTATGCAGAATGAAAAGAACAAAAGAACAATACAAACTGCAGAGAGCAACTAAAAACAAAGAAAGAACCAAAAGGCAATCTAGGATCTACAATAAAACTAGAATAAACTAGCAAAAATAAAAAAAAGACAGAAGAAAGAAGAAGAAGAAATCAAACTAGAGGCTTGAGAAAACTAGAGCAAACAAAGACAGGAACTAGACTAGGGCAAAACAACAAAAGCAAAGAAACCCTAATAAACTTCAAGAGAACTAAATGCAAAGCTAGACTGACTAGAAGAGTAAAATATAACACTACTACTATGACAAGTAGACTGACAAAGAATTATCTTACACACAATGAACTAATGCAACAAACCAGCAGAGACATGAGGGAAGAGGCACACTATAAAGGAGCAGAACACATGAGGAACAGGTGGACACAATCAAGTTAACGAGGACTAGACTAGGACTAAACAAGGGGGCATGGTAGAGGGAAACAAGGGGGCAAGAAGAGAGGAGCACATGACCAACATAAACAAAGACAAGCTATGTCTCATACTAGATTTGTGCCGGTATTCGGTAATGCGATATATCAGGTAATGAATATGCACGATATTGTTATTGTGGGCACTTCAAAATACCTTGAATAATTATTTATTACAAATTATTCTGATTTTTTTGAATGCATTTTAAGAATACTTTTCCCATAAACTGGTCAAAATGCACAACACCGATGTATGCTGCCTGAAAGACGCGTGCGCACTCTGATGTAAATAAGTGCGGACGAGAAGCACATGGCGGAACATGTGAGAGACGCTCTGGATGAAAGCGCACATTCACTCTCCGACAGCAGATGGCGCTAAACTGCAGAAAAATTTAAATGCAGCCGTTACCCCGGAAACAAAGCAGCTGCACTACTTTCTGTTTCTGAATTGTGTTTAAATTATTTAAGCAGCCATTCAGATTTGTGTATTTCATATGATGTTCATCACAGCGCCAAATACTTAAATATTTAGACTTAATAGGTTATTTATTTTCAAACTTTTTTTACATTTTAAACTGGACTACAACATGCCCTAGATATTGTTTGAAAGTGTTTTGATTCTTTATTGTTCGGTCACACTTTACATTAGGGCTTCATTAGTTAATTCATTAGTTAACATAAACTGCCAGTGAAATATTCTTCTAAACATTCATTAATCTTATGTAATTTCAATATTTAATAACATGTTGTTAAAATCTAAAGTTGCAACTGTGCTATTTAATGAGCTAACGAACTAAGACTTGTATTTTTTAAACAAAGATTAATAACTTCTGTAGCAAATGTAGCTATTGCTCATTGTGAATGTTAATGCATTAACTAAGGTTAACTAATGAGGTCTTATTGTAAAGTGATACCTATTGGTCTTTATAGTTCTTTTGCACTTTAATCTGTGTAAAACTTTTATACATTTTTCTGTATTGCTTTATTGCATTTAAATGTTCAGTTATTTTTGTTATAAGAAAAAAGTTATTAAACCTGTTATACTGTATTATGAGAGCACTTTTTTTTTAAACTAAATTTTAATACCGTGATAATACCGTATACCGTCATAAAAGCATTAGCAATTAATCGCAACATGAAAATTTGATACCGGCATATCCCTAGCTCAGACACAAGACAAACAAGGAAACGTTAAACAAAGACATGACATAGGACCCTGACAGATTGATTTGACGGAAGGCAATATTTGCTTAATATTTGAATCAACTCAAATTCATTAAACATTTGATTTTTAAGGATTTAAGACAAGGTATAGGAAACCTTAAGAGTTTATTTATGATGATTTCCAAGAACTTTTTTTTTTTTTCAGGAATTCAAACGTATGTCTTTTGAAGACATACGGCCCCAGATCACACAACATATGGCTTACAAGTTTGGTAGCATGTTGGTTTCTAAATAAAATCCTAAAGCAAGACTAGAGACTGTATTAATGGTATTTTAAAGACGAAGTGTCTATAAACAAATGACTATTGAAAATTACTATAGTAAGCAGCCTATAGAAATGATGTAAAGGATGTTCTAAAAAAGTAGGCTACTTATGTTGTTTCCTGATATACCTCATTTTAGCCAACAATGTACAATGTAACCACAGAATGTAAGTTCAGTGAAAAAAAGATGGTGGACAAGAAGTGTCTACTATAAATAAATTTTCAAACTGCAAAGTATTAAATTTAAAAAAAATTGTATTCAATTAAATTAGAATTTTAGCCAAATGTGTGTGTGCTGTGTATATTTATACATAGAGTAATCTTTATTGTGCATTCAGCTTATCAATATGCCAACACCCAAACCTATCATTTGCGTTTCAAAACTCCTGTGCAGAACACCACATCTTGTGGTGCAAAAATACAAACTGGTCACTCATGAGGTTACATGATAATTCAGATGCTGAAGACAGCTGACTATGTAGGGTAGTAGGCAGAATCTATGAATATGCAAGCCAAGAAAGAGCTAACAGGAACAGACAGTCTACATCACAGGTCTATGAAATCCCTTCCTTCCCTTCAGTGCCAGCGAGAGCTCTTGTAGAAGGTCCAGTAAAGGGATTTCACCTGAACACCTTTATCTTATTGACGCAAACTCTCCTCAGATCAGACGCATACTGCCGGTGTAGGGGCAGTCTAGGCTGTCTGTCTGAGAAAGTAGGCTCATGAGGATATCCCACCTCCTCCGTCTCCTCCAGTGTTGGGCATTTTGATTCCTCATGCTCTCAGTTCTGAAACAGACTCTGAAGACCAACAGACCCAGACACAAAAAGACAACTCTTTCCTCAAGACCAAAGCAGTCTCAGAGCCAAGGGGGAAAATGCCTTAAACATCACCAAATATCCAGATAATAGCAGACTCCTGCCTGAGATGTAAACAACGCCTGTTTACCTCATAGGTGATTGATGTGACATTGTTTACATGACCAGTATGTGGTATATAGGTAAAAGGCAGTCAACTGAAAAAAGTATATTTGTGCTGTTAATCCGGCTTAGTACAATTTCTGTATTAAAGTTAAATCATTGTAATTCAGCATTTTGAGCTGTTCATTTCCAAAGTTCTAAATTCATGTTCATGATCAATACTATTCAATGGCATATGTTTGTATTTGTTGGCTATTGAGATGCCACAGATTTATCAAACTACCACAGACATGATACAGTGACATTAAATCTTACAAGACAGCATTTTTGCATGTCACAATGGATGATATACTCAACGTCATGTTGCATGATGACTGAATTTTAGATAAATAGTTAAAAAAAAAACTTATTTGGGATTACAATTATTTAAACTATTTATCAATTTTGGTATGAAATGCAATGTTGATCTTTTTTCTGCACCGTTAAAGTAAATAAATACAAACAAACTAATAAGAATACCACACTAAATAGTTTCAAGGTTTAGTTAAGGGGGGGAAAATACTTTCCAGAGTATGTGCAATAAAACTTCTAGTTAAATTCATTCAGCACTCAGGTCTGATAATATGCTGAAATTGTCATCAATAATTTAAGAAAAATTAAAAACTATATATAGATTTTACTTTCCAGCAGGTGTTAAGAATGACAATGTGAGCTGCTAACTGGTTACAAGATCACAAAAAAGGCCCCCTTACGATACACCAATTATTAAAAATTCTATTGGACAAACATGCCTATTTTCCATACATGGTTTTGTTTTGTAATGATGCACATAGATGTTACGTGCTTTAGCTGTGAAAAAGCTCTAAGCGACTCTGAAATGTGCGGGGGAAATGTGTTGCAGCTGTGTTCAAAATCTGCAGCAGCTGTTTAAACCCCTGTATGGTTTTGGTATGCTGGCCAAGAGAAAAAAAAACTGAGATGGTACACGTTTGCAAAGCAAGCGATTTGGATAGTACCCTCTAGTTCATCCCTCTCCAGGTGGCACACCACTGTTTAACAGAAATCATAACACTGAGGCTTATTATTCTGGGCAGCATCTATCCCGCAAACTGTTATGGCAAATATTTTCTAATAACGACGAGCGCTTGAAAGGGTAAATTCCTAACGACAGGGTTCATATAGCGTGTTTTATGGTGGCTGGACAAATTCACACAGCGTTAACATTTATCACAGCGCCCGGTTGAAGAACTGCCCCCAAACTTCAAAACATAAGGCGGCGCTACAATCTTCTTTTCAAATCTTGGCAAGATAAAGCCAGCGTATCTGTCTTCGCTTTTCAGAACCAGCTCGCTAGGAGACACTGTGGGAGACAAAGTGTCATGGAGCAAGCGCATTGAGAGGATAGTACCAAGGGGGAATCCTTTGTTCCGTTTCCAAACTGCTAACCTCCTTTTTTTTCCCTTTGGGAAACGTCCAGGGGGAAGTTAAAAGTATGGCAGGCTCTTTTTTGCTTCAAAGCACTAATAAGTTCCATGCCTGCGAGTTGCTTACATCATTAATCAGCGAGATGGCTTTGCGTGATAAAGGACGTAAACGGGCAGCGAACCATGGACTAACACAGATTTAACGTTAGGCCTTTAGCTCCGCACCCACATCATACCATCAGCCCAGATGCCAGCCGCTGCTCGTACTCCAGCGCTCCAGTCGCAGGTCAACCATGCGTCGGCACAGCGAAAATAGCGTTTCACTAAACATGTCAGCAACGATTTAAACATCCTTCTTCATTAGCATGATGTTAAAGCCATTTGTGGATTAAGCTTTACGATAATCAATCAACATGAATGAGAACTTGAATGCGAAGCGATATTGACGGACCGCTTTCCAAAGTGAAGAGAGAATGATGTCTAACTCGTTTGTTTCTAAACATGTCAAAACAGAGGAAGGGAGTCAGGCATGTCTGCCATGCAGGGCCCCATCAGGTCAGGCTATAAAAATCTATCACTGGGTTTGTGCTCTGCTAAAGCGCTAAGGAAACATATTGTAGATTTTAAGAGCCTTTTTATTCAGCCAGACTGTGTACTAAAACTAATTGGATTTCTGTCAATGGAAAAATATATCCCTGGGAAGACTTTGAACTACATAACGCTGACGGTACAATGGCCCATGAGGGACCGAGCCTTCCTCGATGCCAAACGTGAGGGAGGAAAATTAAACCAACGGTCAACATAAAATATTAAAATAGCACGGTATCGAGTTTTTGAAAAATGATGTCAGGCTCACTCATTAGGTTCACCAACACAGTGAATTAAACTACATTTAGTGGGTGATAATTGAAATCATAGCTGTAGTCATTACCGCTGACATGTCTCTAAATAATACCCTATAAATTTCCCCTCCGTTTTTTGGGGGGCTCTGTGACAGCTGGCAGGGCCTGAGAAAAATAAAGTACAGAAACTATTATTCTCCCCTGTGTGACCGGCCTTCCTATTCTCTCTTCCTTAAAGCCAATAAAACGTCAGCTTTTATTCTACCCCTCCAAAGTGCTGGCTGGATGTCAGCTATCCTCTCTAAAGCCCTGCCACAGAAAACTGAGGGCCTGTAAATCACTATGTCACAGGCACACCATCCGTCTTCGGGTATACAATAAAACAGGGATGCAGTTATAGAGAGAATGACGCCCGTGCCCAATATATATTTAATTTGAACAAAAAGAGAACATAAAGACGTTCCCTTCCATTCAAGACTGACGGTTTGAGATGTGCCTGGATGGGCCATTCAGCACATCCAAACAGATATTTGGCTGATGGAAATGCTGATAATGATTTAAAGATAATTATTTTGCCATCAGGGCTCTTTTGTTGCACCGTAACAGCAGAACTGTGATTTATGCTCAAAATAGAATGACTTTTTGGCATTAGACCGCGGAACATTTGTTGGCATTTCCGATAGGTGAAGATGATATTGGAAAGCCACGTAAAATCATTTCGTACTTAACTAGATTTTTTGTGGAATAAACATTTACAACAATGAAGCCATTCATTTATTTGAGATGTCAGAGCAGCAGTCTTGAGAGCATTATTTCAAAACCAAAGTACACAAGTCGGCAGTCAGAACTGACATTTACAATCTAGGTGGTTTGTGAGATAAACACAGGGTGATTAGTGATCGTTTGACAAAGCGGAGACCTTTCCACCACTCAACACGGAATGTTCCTGGAAAGTTGAATTAGAAATGAGATTTAGAGACATTTCGTTATAACAACATGTACCAATAAGCATCTTGAAAGCTCTTCTCATTTAGTGGGTCCTTAAGCCTGCAGTTCAAGTCCAAACACTAGCGTCAGTCTGTGCGTTCATACCTGCGCTTTAACTTTTGCCATCCAGACGGGACAGAAGGACAGACATCTAAACGAATACCATATTGCTGCGGTTTGGCAGTAACATGTGGAAGAAAAATGTTTTTTTATCAGATACAAGATTGTCATCTAACCAAAACACAGAAAGCACGATTTGCCCGCAAGAACTTTTCAAAACTAATTTGGTAGGACTTGATGATGTTTCCCTCTCGTTGGCCGGACAGACGACGGTGCCTGTTTTGGCGGCCGCAGAAATACTGCACATCAACTGGATTTTATTCTTCCTGGGGCAATCAAGCACAGCTCTGTTTATACAAAGAGCAGGAAAAACTGCCATGCAAAAGAGACAAGGATGTTAAGTTAAGACCATCTACATTAGAAATGGCAGGAAATACCAAGACAAGATGAGGGCATGCCTTCCTGTTGTTGTTAAAACTGTGAATATGAACGATAACTGGAAGTAAATAGCACATAAGAATGGAGGTATGGCAGTGAGAAAGTTACAAGCAAGCTACAGTGTGTTTTGCATAGTCGAATCCAAGTACACGTGACATAGGTAATCAAATAACTGGAGGATTAAATACACTTGTTTTTTTTTTTTCTTTTGAAACATGTGTAAATGTGTGTATACATGAGGGTTGAAGCCGAGCCACAATAATCTAAATCCACAATTATCTAGGTCTGTTAGTCCAACTTTGCCAAAAAAAAAAAGTTGTGTGATTTCAGTCAGACTAAAACATTTACATGACACATAAAACACTAACAGACTAACAGGTGACTAACAGATAGCAATGCATAATCATAATGATGCGGCTTACAGATCAGACCCAAAAACAAACACAGCGATTTCGGTCAAGATCTTTGGTTAAAAAGAAATTCTCTCTTTGGTTTAAAGTCATGTTTTCATGCCTTCAGCATAACTGGGTCATATCTTCGCAGTGGAACAAAGACGCACAACCACCACACACTAAACTTATTTAAATTATCCATTAGCAAAGCAGCAAGTAACAAACATGTCAACTATAATGCATCTAAAATGGTTTCTCTGTATTCTCACAATTTTGCCTGTCAGCTCATCCTCTCTTGAAGCAATCACAGAGGTACAAATTTGCTCGGAGAAATTAAATGAGATTTTATTGCTTCATAGTTGATTTATAAGAGCGGCACCCTGAATGAAATTGCATAAATTCCATTTCCACCACTTGCGCCCGTCTAACAAACTAGACAGGGCTAAAGGAACGCAGCATCCTCTTCTAATGCAAGCCAAACAGTCCGGGCTGTTCCCAAATATTAGCGCTAAATAAGCCTGATAGATCAGATATGGAAAATTCTCATTTCCACAAAAGCATCAATTTCCATACCCTCTGCGGGCTAAGTGATTTGACGACTTCATTTCGACAGTTTCTCCTTCGTACTCTTAACTGACATTTTATCTACATACTGGCACAGCCACAGATTGAACACACCCGGAAGACAATGACAGGCCCTTCTACTGTTGTCACTTCTCATTTCGGCGAAGAGCGATGCGTTTTACTGGCTTATGCCAATAATAGCCCCATCAAAAAAAAGAGACTCCACCTTGCTCTGATGTTGAAGTAGCACTTCATGTCGCAGGCTCTCATTTGTCAATTAACAGGAGCCTTCTGGTGTTGGCGCGCAGGGGCTTGAAAGACAAAGTCTCGTCCGTGACGAATGAAGAGAGACAGATGAGTGAAGCATGAGCTGGAGTGTAATACTATAATGTGCTTTAGACATGAATATAAAACGACATTGCTGACAGTCCATACAAGGTTATATTTCATTTCTCGGTGTACCCAGCCACCGTACTTTGTCTTCTTTGTTCCGTTTTCATCAGACTACTTGTGTCTCATTGTGACAGGCTGTCTACATTTAAAGCGGCTCCATTTGAAAATGCAAGTTAGCATATTTGATTTGCCTTCAAGATGTATACGCAGGTGATTGCAGGTTTTAATGCGGAAACTCTTATGCATTGGATAACTACCCATCTCAATTTTCAAGAACTTGAGTCCAGCGGTGCAGTTATGAGCATCATTTTAAATTCTGTTGGATGCTTGGCTTTTACATTCAAGCTTTATACAACTTATAACAGTTTCCCTTTGAAATATATTCTCCTTGATTTGGCTGTTGGCTCATATGTAAGGTGGCGTAATAAGCTGAATCTGATGACAGACAGACTGTCAGACCTCCTAGACAGAAAGTGACGCTGGAGAAGGAATTCATGGCTGCTTCGTTCCTCTACATGACTGAGGGCCATCATGTTTACCCCTCATCTGGACAGGACCAGACAAGACAATAGCATTCCCTTTCCTTTCACCATCCACTCCCTACAAAGCCATGCATGTCTAGGACACTGGAGGGGACACTTTGACAGCAATCCCTGACCTGGGATTACTACTCCTGTCTATGATCTGATACCTTTTCATGGCTAGTCTTGAGAAAGGTACCGTTTCACCTCATACCGACTCAACGTTAAAAACCACACAAAAGGCACCTTGTGAAAGGTCTGATAAACTGAATGTGATTTCACATGTGTGTTCGCAGAGATTCTCTCTGACACCTCTCACGTCAGGTAACACAGCCTGCATATGTGCACATGGTTTTGGGCTGTGGTACATCACTGTGATGATGACTATGTCTTCTTACTGAACATCTAACTTCCATTATGAAAGTTTTCAAAACAATAACTCATAAAAAACATTTGACTTTATTAACTGATCTTTACAGGTAGCACTTAAGACATCATGATGCAATCCATAACATAATCTAATATAACACAACCACTTTTCTGGGCACTCAAAGTGCTTTACATAGAAGGGGGGAATCTCCTTAACCACCACCAGTGGCCAAAGATGTCAGTCTCCACGTGTATGTCTGAAGCAGCAATGTTTTAAAGAGGGTGAATTAAAGGGATACCCCATCCAAAAATGAAAATGATCATTTATTTACCATCATGCTGTTCTTAAAATGTATGACTTTCTTCTGTGGAACATAAAAAATATATTTTGAAGAATGTTGGCAACCAAACAAAATGGAGAACCATTCATTTCGACCAGACGGAAAGGAAATAAAAGGAAAAGAACAAAAAAAAACAAAAAAAAAAAAAAAAAAAAGAGATTTCTCAAATATCTTCTTTAGTTCCATGAAGAAGAAAAAACAAATCATTTTTTTGGTGGAGTATCCCTTTAAAAAATTTAATCAGAGAGGAATTTACCTTGCAAACTATTGCTAAAAAAAATCCAATTAAATAAAATCTAAGAATCTAAAACTAGTCAAGCTAGATGACTAGTCAACTACCGTGACACATCCCGTATAAATCTTCATTTCTGGATGACCCAGATTGTCTTGTGGCAGCCCCGAGGACAACAAAAGAACCTTTCCATCACTTTGTCATGTTCACATATTTAAGTCCTCATGCCAGAGGGCAGGATGTCTGTCTATTAACTTCTTACTGTGGGGTCTTTGTGTGAACATGGCAGAAGAAGCAGAGAAATCCTGACTGTAGGCCACATCATCACTTTATTCTGATCACATGCCTCTTTATAAATTAAATTTCACACTGAATGTAACCCTAACCCCAACAAAGCATATGACCAAAACAGCTTCAGTGACAGAACCTTCTGTTCTACTCAAAGGCTCCTTGAAGTGGTAAAAAAGAAAATGATTTCAGAGCCAGCTTTTTAGCGTTCTGCGTTTGATATGTACATACAGATGTCAGAGAGGGAGGCTTTCTCTGCTGACAAGCCCTGTTGCTAAAAATCATCTTTATTGGGAGTGTGATTATAAGTGAACAAGACTGGGGTTATTCTAAGACATAAGTGGTGAAACCTCACTCTTCTGCGTGCACGTCACTACATCGATTATGTAAATCCTGCAGTGTTTTAATGGAAAGACAACGAACATGACATTGTTCTAGAAAAGCATTTCCATTAATAGCCTATCGATGTTCCCAACTATTCTGGTAATTATCTTATACATAAAACGTTATAAGTGATTTGATGATAGCATAATGGCTCAGCAAAGGCAATAAACCACAGTGCAAGCGATTCTATCTGCAGCAATGCTGCATATTTCACTACTATGTGTATGGTGAAACTATTAGGAAATATTACAGAAGAAACTGATGCAATAAATAGCACTGCATTAAAGAACAAACATCAAGACAAACCACTAACTTTGTGAATACACGCTGTAGATGTCCGATGAAGACTGAAGAAACGAGTACATCTGTCCGTTAGCACTTGATATAATTTATGCATATGATAGCTGACCATATTATGTACGTGACAAAAAAAGACACAATTTTACACCTGAATATCGATAGTTCTGGGTTCTACAGTTTTCATCCAGGTCGCCAGTCACAAATGCTCATTAGGAATATTAATGCGCCGATAAGCGTACATTTATGTGCGACACATTGAAGCAGCACAGGATTTGGCAATTATTAATGTGACAGACTCCAGTGCAAAGCGAATCAATTAAATGGAAGAATCCACATTTTCAACACAGATAACTGCCACAAGACGACAATTTTCACATGACAAAAAGAGGCCCATTCAGAGTCCTTCAAGACCTGACAGGTCAAGAAAAGAAGTCTGAAACAAAGGCACCTTATAACCATCATCTCCTCTCTTTTAGTTGTCAGATCAGCTTTGCTAGTTCTGCTGGTGAAATGGCATCCCCCTCCCCAGCTGCCACAAGGTGCTTCTTCATGTCCTGTCAAAGGAATCTTTTATTCTATTTGCTTAGCATTAACATGTCACATTTATTGATCAGGCTTTTTATCTGGCCACAGCATGGCACGCCGCTACTGTACCCGCCATTCTCTGATGTCTCAATGACACGGCTGACGACATAATGCACATAATGCATGTATTAAATTGCACTTAATGCAGAGGTGTGACTGTATGCGCGACACTTAGATTGACTCCGAGATATTGTATGCGGTTAAGATCCTGTCATTTAAGACAATGTTCTAGAATGTTTCACAAGATAGAAACATCCTTCACACAAGGGCTTTCTCAACCAATTTGAGCCTAATATTACATATTTAATAGCGAAATATGATATGAATCCTTTTATGTGCATTGCCAACATCTGCGGTCAACACTTTTAAAGTGCAGAAGTGTACTAAAACTACATGGCATACAAAAACGACCTATAAATGATGATTCTCAGTCTTTCCAGAGATGATAATGTGGGCCATAGTCCTGTTGCAAAACCTATGGGAAAAATGATGCCTCTCCCTTCTCAGATCCATATGGGAATCTAGTATGTGCATAATAGGTGCCATGCTTGTCATCGCTGTCTCCCATCATCGCGGACCTTTTATTATCACGGCCTGTTAAGAGTTACACTCAGACACAAACAGTAACTTACCTCAGTTGGTTGAAGCTGAGATCTAATCTTCTTGCCACTTCTCCATATTTTGCCCCAAGAAAATCTGGAATGTCTTCCCAGTCATGCCCAATGCAGGACACCTGCATCAATGCAACACAGAGAGGAAAAGATACAAGTATTATTGCACAGCTGGTACTCTGAATTACTGTTCTTTCAAGAAATAGACTACTTAAACATTATATTGGAGATTTAAAATATGTTTGTGACAGTTAATAATTCACATACAGCTATTGTGTGAATGAAACCACTGTTATCATGTTAGTCAACAACAATTTAAGCAGTTTATAATAAATATATGTACTAATACTTTTGACTACAGCTGTCTTGCGACACAGAAAATATATTTACCAACATGACACTGCATGACTCGACAAAAAACAAACAAGCAAACGCACACTTTGTGGCGTTGGTGTCTTCTGGTTAAATACATAACACAGGTCACAGGACAACGCGTTTGCAGCATTTCACTTACCTGACTTCCATTCACTACAACCATTGACTCGTTGTGTGCCATTGTAATCAAATGACAGTTCAGAAGGAGAGACGCATCAAACGAGGACCACCACAAAAGTTTTTCAGCTCATAAGACTGAAAAGTGTTCTTAATGTTTTCAAAATAAACTTTTAAACTACGCTCCGAATGAAGCTTTACGTCTTCCGCGTGCTCATGTCAGCTGATCTAGGACGGAAGCACGCGCCACTGCTCAAATCTGTTTCAGCTGCTCATAACAACTTCCCGAGCATGTTTCCATGAAAACAATGGCGAGTAGCATTGCTGCTAGCAATACAGACAGCTCTCGTTTGAAAAAGTAACAGTTTTAATCACTGGAAGTTGAGGCAAATTGGTAAAGTATGTGTTTAAAGTGTTATACAACGCATAATAACTCAAAGGTCATATTTCACTGTATTATAATTGCGATAATCATATTTAACTGTTCCAGTCGTGTGTTCATACAAAGCGTAGAGTTAAAATAACACATTAAAGCTTTATTATTAGCGTTGTTTCACAGGGCAAGCAGTATGGTCAGAGACGCACAAACGCCTTGACGTCACCGCGGAGCCTCCCACAGCGGAAGTTTCGGACGCGTCGCGCGGACAGTGAGTGTGGAGGCAAGTAGGATCTCGCATCTTATGCTCGCGGGAGCGCACCATAATAAAGTATTCCTTATTTGCTGGCTAAACGTGCTTCATAGACGTCACGGTGAGTGTATTTAATTTCATACTTTATAGAACCTGAGAAAAACACCCCAGTAATCTCAGGAGAAACATCTGAGACAAAGTTGATGCTTAAATTAAACATAAATGAGCCCAGATAGATAGATTGGAGTCCATGAGCAATGAACGAAATACATTCAAGTGTGTTAGTTGATTAGACTTGAATCAGTGTGTAATCAGCCATTTTCTCTCTGAGATGGGTTTGATAAGACACTAACTGATGCTAAGTGTTTTATCTTGACTATAACTGAGACTCCTGTGAGATCTGGTCCATTTCCACCCACACAAGTCCACTGGCAATTCAGAAACACATCACAGAACTCCATATGCTAATCACATGCTGGCTGAAGCCTCTGATTGGACGATGAAGGGCACCGGCTGCTTGAACTAGTTTCCCCAGCCAATCACACCATCTGCCTTCAGCGGAGTGAGCCAATAATATGAGACAGATACTCTGACAACCAACCGAAAGGTTTAAAAAACAATCGCGAATGAGTAAATGGCCCATTTTCTGACAGCTTACATATTGCGTAGTTGACATTTACTGAGGGATTCATAACACAGAGTTATCATTTTATTCTGCAGTATTTTATTTTCATTTATGCTACTGAACATCTAATAAGGAGATGAAACAAGAACAAACTTCGGTGTAAATCACTCAATTCAGTTAAATGCAATAATTTACATAAGAATGTTGTACAATCAGTCTACATTGTAGTAAGATTTTCATAAAGTTTCATAAATGAGGCCCATAACATTTAAAAAATAAATAATATTTACTTAAAAAAAAATTAATACAAAATTAAACTAATTCGATTTCACCATCAATAATACTTTTGTAACATTATAAATGTATTTACTGTCAGTTTTGATCAATTTAATTCATCCTGGCTGAATAAAATATCTTACGGCCGCACTTTTGGCATGGTACTGTACACAAATAAACTCAAATAATTTATTTGTTAGTAAGTCTCTTAATTCAAGGTATGTGTCTCCTCACTGTTTCTCAGCAACTGAGTGCTGGCGATATTTGGCCCCTGCAGAGGAGGAATTTACATAATCAAATGACACATCAGAAATTGAACTTAATACAGCTGAGCTCAGGAAACACATGTAGAAATGGACAGAAAAGTGCATTTTCCTTTTGCACAAAGATCTGAGTGTGGAAATGGAACCTCATATGGTT
>JADLZN010007912.1:0-32500 GCA_018155175.1 Sinocyclocheilus anophthalmus
TGCGTTATCTCGTATTTTTGATCATTCGGAGCGTCCGTCCCTGCCCGATCCCATTGTGCCAAGGAGACTTTTTATTTTTTGCGGTCACATGGGAGATCGAGTCAAAGGTCTGCATGGCCTCTCAAGGGGTAACGCCCCCGTCTGGGTGCCCACCGAACCGGTTGTTCGTGCCAGAGTCCGTAAGGTCCGATGTTATCCGATGGGCTCATTCTTCCAAGGTAGCCTGTCGTCCTGGGGTGAGACGTACCATGTTTCTGGTTAAACAACGTTTCTGGTGGTCAGGTATGGCTCGGGACATTAGTTTATTTGTTTTGGCCTGCTCAGTCTGTGCTGTTTTTAAGTCTTCCAATCGACCCCCCGCTGGGCTTCTTCAGCCGCTGTTGGTTCCTTCGCGACCCTGGTCCCATGTTTCGCTAGATTTTGTCTCGGGTCTTCCTCCTTCTCAGGGGAACACGGTGGTTTTGACCGTGGTGGACCGATTCTTGAAGGCAACTCATTTCATTCCTCTGCTGTTTCTCTGGCTGAGGGTAATTTGGGCAGTTGCTGTCATAGACCACGTTTTTTGTTTACATGGCCTCCCGGTAGACGTGGTTTCTGACAGGGGGCCCCAGTTTGTGTCCAAATTTTGGGGAGAGTTTTGTAGGTTGTTGGGGGTGACGGTTAGTCTTTCTTCCGGGTTTCATACCCAGAGTAATGGTCAGACAGAGAGGGCCAACCAAGATTTATAACGAGTGTTGCGATTGTTTGGCTTCTCAGAACCCCTCCTCGGGGAGCCAGCAACTCTCATGGGTTGAGTACGCACAACTCGTTACCAGTCTCTGCCACGGGTCTATCTCCTTTTGAGTGTAGCTTAGGGTACCAGCCACCACTTTTTCCCAGTGTGGAATCCGAAGTCGCGGTCCCCTCTGCCCACGCATTCGTCCAGAGGTGCCGACGCACCTGGAGTAAGGCCAGGTTGACCCTCCTCCAGGTGGGGGCGCGCGCCAAGGTCCAGGCCGATCGCCACCGTTCGAAACCTCCCGTTTTCGTCGTCGGTCAAAAGGTGTGGCTTTCAACCAAGAATATTCCTCTCCGATCCGTCAGTAATCAGCTTGCTCCCAAATTCATTGGCCCCTTTTACTGTCACCAAGATATTAGTCCGGTGGCAGTCCGCCTCCAACTTCCTCCAGCGTACAGGAGAATTAATCCGTCGTTTCATGTATCCAAAATTAAGCCTGTTTTTCATTCAGCCATTAATCCGCCAGTCCCGGTTCCTCCACCGCCGCGTCTCGTAGACGGGGAACCAGCCTATTCGGAAAAGTGTATTCTGGACTCAAGGCGGAGGGGAAGATGATTTCAGTACTTGGTGGACTGGGAGGTGTTACGGTCCGGAGGAGAGAAGTTGGGTACCTGCTAGGGACATACTGGATCACTCTCTCATCGATGAATTCGATCGACAGGTCGGTCTTCCTGGGAATGTCAGGAGGCATTCCTAGGGGGAGGGGTACTGTCACGGTTCATGGGTCCGGACGGTCCTTTTGCGTCTTGTCATGTGGTTGTATGTGTACGTCATTCGTTAGTGGTTGCAGCTGGCGCTCAAAGCGCGCCAGCTGCAACCCATTAGCGATTCCTTTATAGGACACCCTGTTCAATGTGTGTTTGTCGGTTCGTTATTCTCATGTTTCTGTCTCCCTGTCAGTTCTCTGTTTCCAGTTCACGCTCAGTCTGGGTACGGATCTTCAGCCCTCTCCTTGGTTTGGTCAACGCAGTGCTTGAAGGGATTTCTCAGTGGAGCTCTGATTCTGACCAGGACCCGAGGATTATCACCTTGTGTCTCCGTTATTGTGATTACTAAATAAACCTTACCTTTGCACTCGCACTTGGATCCTGACTCTTCTCTGCCGTGACCTAAATATTACCTTATAGAACCGTATCTTTTAACCTGATAGTCGTCACCTGACGTGGATTAGAAATAAAATACCTTTCAACAAGATGAAACTAATGTTCTTCTGGAGGAGGTGGAGATGTCAGATGTTTTCAGCAGATTTAAAGGACACCATACAAATAAAGAAAAACAAAACATATGGGAGGACTTTGCTACAGAATTAACAGAGATCAGGGAAGGAGGTCCGCAAGAAGTGGCAGGACTTTGCAAGCCTGGCGAAAAGGAAGTGCACTGCAGAAAATGGCAATTAAAAAACAGATGGTTGGACCAATGATTGCATTAACCTCCACGGAGGAGTATGCCTCAACCTGAGCCGGAGTCAGTCTAATGAGCTCTTCCAAGTGTTTCTGAAGTCAATGACTAATGCTTGATGGTCATTTTCAAACATAAACATGTAAGTTTAGATAGTATTAATATATAAAGTGTACATATTAAAGGGTTAGTTCACCCAAACATTTAAATTAGCCCATTAATTACTCACCCTCAAGTAGGGGTGTGCAATATATATCGTCTGCGATAATATCATAATTGTTGTTTTAACGATGTGCAATTTGACATTATCGAGTATTTTGCTAGAACCATTCAAAACACCCCTACAGAGCGCACGCATACATTACGTGAAGCCTAGACTAGTGTGTGTGCGCATTTAGTGTGTGTTCTTTCACTGCATGATTCAGGCTATTAAAATGCATTTAGAATGAGCACAAATTCAAGACATGATGGCAGAAAATGTATATATTTATATAATTTCATAGTTAGTCAATATCACACAAAGAGTGCCGTTTTTCTCCAAAAATTACCATGATTACAAATGTGACATTGAATTCAATAAACAATAAGTTAATTAAGAGACTTACGTTTTAGACACCATATTGCTTGTTTTTACTCTATTTCGCCAACAAAAAAACATTCCAAACACAGCCAAAGTACAGTACTGTTCTGTGTCTCTGAGCAACATGACGGTGTTTCGTTCCTGAATGAATCACTCGTTTAAATGATTCGGGTCAATCGCAATGACTCACTTATTAACAGTGCTTTGCTGCCACCTGCTGGCGGTTTTCATTTCACATTTCGGCTTTTTCTTTCTTTTTTTTGTGGTTGATTTTTTTCATGTTTTAAATCATTTCAAATATCAGTATTCAACGTTTTGTTTAATATATCAAAACATTATTTATGCATTTGTAATTGCAGGTTAAACTCATTCATGTCTTGCATTAAACAAAATACATGTGTGTAAATACATCTAAATGCCGCTTCAGATGCAGCTTCTGTGTGGATTTAATTTGCTCGGTAACAGTCCAAATGTCTTATTATTCGAATTCACTGATTAAATGTAAGAATTTGACTCAAAAGATAATGAACACTTTTAGAAAAAATGCCTTTATCAAGGTAAAAATGCCCATAAAATGCAAAAATCAGTTTAAACTTATTGGAAAAGATAAGGTACCAGCACAATAACACACTCAGCAAAATATCGTTATCGATAAAATCCCAAAAAATATCGAGATATATTTTGTCAATATCGCACACCCCTACCCTCAAGTCATCACAGGTGTATAAAAAAAAACATTTTATTTCGCAACGCTGACCTCATACGTCCTCCGCCCAGAGCTGCTTCTGTGTACAACTGCTGGCACAAGCTAGATTAAAGTGAATATTACGTTTTGAATATGGATATTTTTCTTACAAAAATGCATCAATTCACTACAGGATGCCTTTGTTCACCCCCCCGGAGCCGTGTGAGACACTTTTGTTTGTGGAAGGGTGCTTTTTATTTCACGTCATTTGAACCGAAGCACTGCAACACCCGCCGAGTACAACGATAGAGCTTAAAAGATCAAAGACCATTTTTAATATAACTCCGACTGGATTCGTCTGAAAGAAGAAAGTCCTATAAACCTAGGATGACTTGAGGGTGAGTAATTTATGGGCTAATTTAAATTTTTGGGTGAACTAACCCTTTAAGGGTGATTGTAGCAGAAATATTTGTACTTCATCTAGCCAATGCATTTCTACAGGTACAGACAATAATTCTTTCATTTTTTAATTCATTTAAACTAAGAGTAACAAAGAGAAGTACAATCATAAATGAATAAAGTTAAAGGTGCAATCTGCCTCATAACTCTGCATAACTCTCATAACTTTTTCTTCCAGAAGCACCTAGCAACAAATGTAGCAATTTTTTTTTTATTTGGCTACTTTTAGCAACTTTTGATACGTGACTAAACCATAAAAGCACACATTTTCCATCTATATTTCACAAAAAGAGGAACCCAAAGGCGCCTAGCAGTACATGCATCACGTGAATGAAGTTACTGCTATTTGCAATTATTCAATTTGATAATAATAATAATAATAGTTTAATAATTGTTCATTTATGATACACCTAGTACATTAGTAGCTTGTACCTGCGACTGTTGATCAGTTAGTACACTGTAAGGAAAATAATCTATAAAATGAAAAGGTCAGGCCACTAGTAATTTTTCCATGACATATTCGTTAGCTGCTGTACCCCTGAAACCGAAAACAACTATATACAATGCGTAATTTCAAATGCGGTAAACCCTGTGAATTAACTTTATAGATTATGCCCTGCTTTTACAGACTTTTCTTAGAGTGTAGCACACTAACTACTAATACACTGCTTAAAACTAGAACTGCTCAGAATGTGTAGTTTTACTAGTTTACTAGCTAATAAAAACTTAAATTGCAATCGTTCAAAAAGTGTTCAATAATTCATTTGTCCCTTTTAGACTTGCACTCTATTCATTTACTGCTTGTTTTCTTTTCTTTTTTTAAGTAACACTAGTTTTTCTAATCTTTTTGTATTCTTTTTATTTATTATACAATTAACAAAAAAAACAGGCATCTAACACTAGCTTGCTTATTTTACTACTATTTGTTTTCTTTTTATTTATTATATAATTTTAAAAAAATTCCTATGTGTGCTGCGTTAAGCTAACTGAGGCTTGTTGTAGCACTTGTGTATTATTGCTCTTTTGTTAGGACGATAAAAGCAATCTCTATTTTGATTGCTTCTATTGTCCTCATTTGTAAGTCGCTTTGGATAAAAGTGTCTGCTAAAAGACTAAATGTAAATGCAAATATGTCAAATGCCTTGATGGCGAAATTCAATATGAGGGGTGGTGGCCAACCTGAAAAGAAGCCATTCAAAGCTACCCTTTTATACTATGATTCAAAGTAATTTTGGCCTTCAAAAACACGAAATTCAAAAAATCTCTTGTTCCTTGTCTATTATTTATATTGTGTATATTGTTACCTTTATCTATTCAGGGGACGTTCTCTAAAAGACCACCAGTCTTCATCAGAAGTGTCCGGTTAACTTTCACAGAGTTACACCTAGTTAAGGGTCTTTCTCAAGGACACCACAGGGGTATTGATGAGCTGTTTTTTCACTAATCTAACTATCTATCTTTTACTTACATAAGATTATTCTAGAGTAAAATAACATGTAATACATGTTGATTACCTTTTTCTAATGCTTCATTTATGAAACGGACGCAAAATCTTGTTCCATTGTATTTTAAATTTAGTCTGTTGAACCTTAAAGACATTTTCAAAATAAGTAGGTGCATGTTATTGTTGATTTTATTATTATTATTATTATATATTTTTAATATTCAATTCCTCTGAAGCTGTGAAGAGGTGAAGCCCAAATGATACAGACATGGATGCAGCAGTGCCAGAAGAGCTGAAGCACGCTCCAGAACTGCTGCTTGTGCATATAAAACATTAGCCATAAACAACTTTCACAAACTCTAAAAACATTTACACGTGTGTTAACCACTATCCAGTATTTTTGTTGTTTACTTGTTTGATTAATGGCTGCTTAGCATTAATGTAAAAATGTACTTAACCACATTCTGCTATTTTTATTTTCTTGTCTGAATAGCAGCTGTTTAACAAATGGAATACATTTTTTTTTTAATGTAGTATTCACAATAAAATACGTGCTAAATTAGAACGCTCTTCTTTTTGCTTTAGTCCAGAAATGTGTTATTGTTTGTGCTGCACGTGATTAAAAGGTTTTCTAGACGTTCAGGTCTGAGTGGACCGATGCTGGAGCTTTTCAGAGCATCGGTCAAATTCAGATGTGGCTTCCACGATGCTGCACAGCGGGTGTGCGATGATTTCATATGCAGGCTTATACTGAAATTATGCAGCAACACATCTAATAAACACCCAGAAGATGACGCATGTAGACGTCCAGGGACGCAGAGAACACGTGGAATTCACGGACAGAAGACTCAAAGACGTCGGTTCAATCTTCATTTTGGAGATTTTCTTCCGCCGTGACGGGACGTGTCGGAGGGACGTCTTTTCAACGCTCGTCACACGTGCAAATGTTTGCTGGGATACTAATCTACTGAAGTTCCGATGCTTTTGAGAAGCGCAGGTTTAGTCCGCGTCCTCGAGTCCCGCGCATCATTGCTGACTCTGTTCGGATCGTGAGCTGATTCTACAGCGCTGCCGATCAACAACCTCTCGTGATTTATTATCCATATAGTATCGAATGTCAAACTCGAAGATGATCACTTTGGTACATGGGGCGGCAATAATATAAAACACAGTATTTTACACGTGTTAGCTTCTCATACAGTTCAAAGTGAAAGTGAAACAACTCACTGATGCAGCTCATAGAGTTATTAAACACATTGATGATTAAAATAAACTCATGTTTTAGTGCATCTGATATGAACATTTCATTTTACATACAGACCATTATAAAGAAATGTGATACCTGTCGGTTTCATCATGTATGCATATTTCCTTGATGCTGCCATGAGAGCAGGAAGACGTGTGAATGAGGAAGTGTGTGTGTGTGTGTCTGTGCGTGTGTGTGTGTGTGTGTGTCTGTGCGTATGTGTGTTGTGCAAGTGAGGTAAGTCTGTGTGTGTGGTGTGAGTATGTGTGGGGTGAGTGCAGTGCGGTGTGTGTGCGGTCTGGGGTGCGTGCGTGCGCTTGGGTGGTGTGTGTCTTTGTGTTTGTGTGTGTGTGTGTGTGTGTGAGTGTGAGTGCGTGTGTGTGTGTGTGTGTGTGTTAGTCAGTTTGTTTGTTTGGTTGTTTGGGTGTGTGTGCTGTGTGTGTGGGGTGTGTGTGAGTGCGTGTGTGGGGTGAGTGTGCTTGTGTGGTTGCGTATGTAGTCGTGGCGAGTGCGGAGTACGTGCGCGCGTTGGTTGCGTGAGATGGTGGGTGGGTGGATGTGCGCGTTGGGTTGTGTGTGTGGGGTGTTGGGTGCTGCGTGTGGGGTGGTTGGTGTGGGTGTCGTGCGTGGACGTTGTTGTGTGGGTGTGAGTGCGCGTGTGTGTGTGTGTGTGAGTGCGTGTGTGAGTGCGTGTTTGAGTGCGCGTGTGTGTGGGGTGTGAGTGACGGAGGTGTGGTGTGAAGGGAGTGGCGTGCGTGCGTGCGTATTGTGTGGGTGTGTGTGAGTGGTGTGTGTGGGTTGTGATGTGCGTTAGTGTGCGTGCGGGCGTGTGTGCGGGTTGTTTTGTGTGGGGGTGTGAGTGCTGTGCGTTGGTAGGTGTGAGGTGCACGTGCGTGCGTGCGTATGTGGGGTGATGTGTGTGCGTTGTTGTGGGTATTATGTGGAGTGTGTGTGGGTGTGTGGGTGTTGTGTGTGTGTGTGAGTGTGTGAGATAGAGTGTGAGTGTGTGGGGGGTGGAGTGTTGTGTGGGTGTTGTGTGTGTGTGTGTGTGTGGGTGTTGAGTGTGTGTGTGTGTGTGTGGGTGTGTGGGTTTGTGTGGGTGTGTGGTGTGTGGTGTGTGTGGTGTGTGTGGGGGTGTGTGGGGTTGTGTGGGTGTGTGTGTGTGCGTGTGTGGGTGTGTGTGTGTTTGTGTTTGTGTGTGTGGGTGTGTGTGGTTGTGTGTGGGTGTGGTGTGTGTGTGTGTTGTGGGTGCTGAGTGCGTGCGTGGTGGTGTTGTGTGTGGTTGTGCGTGCGTGTGTGGGGTGTGTGACGTGCTAGTGCGTGGTGTGGGGTTGTGGTGTGTGCGTGAGTGGGTGTGGTGTGTGGTGGGTGAGGGAGTGTGTGAGTGCTGTGCGTGGGTGTGACGTGGCGTGTGTGTGGTGGTGTTTGTGCTGTGAATGGCGTAGCGCGTGAGTGTGTTGGGTGTGAGTGCGTGCATGTTGTGAGTGTGGTGAGTGGTGTGAGTTGGCGTCGGGTGTAGTGCTGTGGTGCGTGGCGTCGTGCGTGCGTGTGTGGGTGTGTGTGGGGTGGTGCTGTGTGTAGTGCGTGCCTGTGTGTGTGCGTGCTGTGCGGCGTGTGTGTGTGCGTGTGCGGGTCAAGTGATTATGAAGCTAAAAACCTTCCTGTCGGTATGAGTAAGGCAAGGCAAGTTTATTGATATAGCACATTTCATACACAATGGTAATTCAAAGAGCTTTACATAAAATAAAATAAAAACAATAATCACAACAATTAAAACAAGGAATTTAAAAAACTTTGCAATAATATTTAAAAAAATAAAAAAATAAAATAAAATTACCAGTAAACGTTTATGCTACAGTCTTCATCCACAATGATCCACATCATTTTAGCCAGAACTGAACCAAAGCAGTGCCATAACCCAACCTGAAGATAGCCAAATCATACAAATAGATGTGGCTGATAGATGAACCTTATAACCTTAAAAGCCATTATTTAACCATATTTATTCTATGCCCTAACCCAGTCCGGGACTCCGAGGCTGGAGATGGAGACCCGCGGCGAACCCACATCACAGCAGCTGAGGCTGAGCTGAGGGTGAGCTGAGGGTGAGCTGAGGGTGAGCTGAGGGTGAGCTGAGGGTGAGCTGAGGGTGAGGGACTGACAGGACAGCGGAGGCGGTGGAGAGGACTGATGAAGAGGTGGAGGGAGAGGGAGGCTGGGGGGGTGTTCTGAGCAGTCCGAGGGTTCAGGGATGGTGAGCTGCGGAAGATCATGCATTAATGGTTGCTTCTCAATTATCGGATCCGGCCCAGCACGAGCAACGGGTGCGTGTCCGGACCGGCCATCACGAGCAACGGGCGCGTGTCCGGACCGGCCATCACGAGCAACGGGCGCGTGCCCGGACCGGCCATCACGAGCAACGGGCGCGTGTCCGGACCGGCCATCACGAGCACCGGGCGCGTGTCCGGACCGGTCATCACGAGCAACGGGTGCGTGTCCGGACCGGCCATCACGAGCAACGGGCGCGTGTCCGGACCGGCCATCACGAGCAACGGGCGCGTGCCTGGACCGGCCATCACGAGCAACGGGCATTATTTAACCATATTTATCCTATGCCTAACCTAGTCCGGGACTCAGAGGCTGGAGATGGAGACTCTGCTGCGGCAGATCATGCATTAATGTTTGCTTCTCAACTCGAAAATGTTCAAAATGTACACCACGGGGCGCGGTCCCGTACCGGCTGTCACGAGCACCGGGCGCGTGCCGGGACCGATAAGTTCTGATGGTTTAAAGGTGAAAGAGATGTGATGGTTTAAAGATTATGCACATGAGTTCCTAATGTCTATATTTTGAAGATGATGATGACGAACGAACGTTTTTGTGTAATTAAGTAGTGTAATGTTATCTAAGAAGTCCGATGTAAATGTAAGTGTTGAATGTTAAACAGTTGAACAATAAGTGCTGTGTACTGATGTGTAACGTTACATATGCAGCTCAGGTGTGTAGGACAACACACGTACGTCGGAACTGCGTTTATTAGAGATGAACATTGATTGCTGTGAGAGTTAAGCTCCGAACAGCACGCGAGGATTTGGGAAAGTTCTGATTGCCTCCAGCTTTCAGAAACATCGAGATCACGAATTATTAGTTCTTTATCACTTTTATAATAGCAGCCTTTTCAAATGTAACTAGTGTTCAGCTGTTACATTATTCAGGCAGCAGAGGGCGCTATACTGTCTCATTCAGATGAACAGAGCTTGAAGCATCAGCTGCCTTTGTTTTGGATTTTGTGCTGTTCTCTGAGGTCCACTTATAATATTATCAAGATTTTTACATAAAAAACATCATACATTTATGTTAATCTTTTAGATGAACTCGTGGGAGGAGTGTGAGGGGAATTCATCGGGGATTCCCCTTTAATCACCGAAACTCATGCCCTTTCAGTTATGAGTGCCCCCGGATTTTTAGGGGGACCCCAGCCCCGGACCAGACCGCAAATGTACCCTCGTCTGCACGCCACTGTTTACTAGCACATAGTAGAGTACACGCCACAAAGACTGTTTTACAAGAATAATAGCAATTGGTATAGTTTGGGAAGGGTAGGGACTGCAAAGGCCCCAAATGCAGGTCTCAATCAGAAGCAAATAAGTCCCACTGTGTCAGAATCAATCAGGGCCGGAGTGGGACTCATTCTCAGCCTGGAGCTTCATGCCGTAGACCGGCCCGCTTTAGTTCACTGACTATACTACAATAATGTAATTAAAACCTCAGTATATACATCTGCAAATACAGTAGCCTAAGTGTCGCTTCTCGGTGAAGATTAGAGCAGTTAATAACAGTGTTCTTTACAACAACACAGTATCAGGATCTATTTTCTGTAAGATTTAGTGTTTATAAATATCAAAAACCTGAAATGAAAAAAGAAAACTTGGGCATAGAAAGTTATATTGAGACTAATGTGATCATGTTTGCTTATTCACACACTGTACTACAACAGCTGAATCATCTGCTATCATTAATGATCTCAGGGCATTGTTCATTACACCATGCTCTTCATTAATATTAATTCTTCTAACTCTTATATTCGCTCAATGACAATCCTACCTGCCCATTCTGGTGTGTTGAGCTCATGACTGGTGCTTGGTAACGTTACTGCGCCTGGCTCTTCACTGTTAGCAGCAAACTGAACTAGAGCCTGCTGCTGCTGAAGAGCTACAAGACAAAGTTTGATGCATCAACATGAACGCTGGTTTGCAGACGACCTCGTTTTGTACAGCTGCATTTCTTTTTATATTACTCTGGCCTTTTCAGCGCCGTCTTTGCGCTTTCTATTATCCTTTTTTTAATCTCTGATTTTTTGCTTGCATATCTCCAACAACTGACTTTTCTTTTTCTGGTGTTGCGGGAGTCAGAAGATATTTGCGGCACTGAGGCCAGGCATTATCATGCAGCAGGAGGAACCCAGGGCCCACTGCACCAGCGTAAGGTCTGACAGCGGCTCTGAGGATTTCATCCTGGTACCTAACAGCAGTAAGAGAACCACTGGCTAACAGGTGGAGGTCTGTGTTATCCTCCACAGATATCCCTCCCCAGACCATTACTGACCCACTGCCAATCCGGTCATGCTGGATGATGCTGCACACAACATGCACACCTGTAGCCTGCTGGAGGTCATTCTGTGGGGCTCTGGCAGTGCTCATCCTATTCCTCCCCATAGGAGCAGACACCGGTCCTGCTGCTGGCTGTTGCTCTGCTACGTCTCTGTCCAGCTGTCCTCGTGTCTCCTGCATGCTCCTCAAACTGTGCTGGGAGACACGACACACTTCCTCATGACGGTACGCATGATGTGTTATCCTGGAGGAGCTGGGAACTCCGGTGCGAGTCGGGGACAGGGTTACAGGTACTGCCTCGTGCTACAGACAGTGAGGAGAACCCGAACCCTAACCCTAGCTCAGATCAATCAGTTTCAATCATAAATACAACACCAGTCCTACTTCAAAGAAAATCTAGCTGACAAAAAGATTGAAACCAATATTTGGTGATAATACAGCATAACAAGAGATTTACAAGCAATTTTGAAAAGCCAGTCATTTTTGACCAGGAACAACACAAGTGTTAGAGGGATTTGAACACAACACAAGGGTTAAACAGCATTGCCTTGAGAGAGAACTCGGTATGGTGTGTGTGTGTGTGTGCCGTGGTGTGCGCCGCGCGGACAGGTTCATTAATGGCGTTTTATAGGTTTGTTTGTTTTTTTTTTAGTACAGGGTTCTCAAGGAGGAATAGCATAACAGATGAAACAACTGAAAATGTTCTCTCACACCACACCACACACACACCACACACACACACACACACACACACACTGTGGCGGGAGGAGCACATGACAGACACAGTGGGTGTGGCGTCAGGCCTCGGAGAGGCTTTTATTAACAGAAAATAACATAAAAATGCCCAAAACAGAGAATAAAGTGTCCAAAGGTAAAGAGTGTTCAAAATAAGCCGGGGATCCGGTGTCCTCGTCGTGCTGCGGGGTTCATGAATGGAATGGCAGTGGTCAGGAAGCAAGGGTCCAGGTAAGGAGTGGAGTCCGGCGGCCGCACGCGCTATACTCTCCGTCCGGGGGCGCGGTGGGGCGGATTCATGCTTCTCTTTTGCTCTCGGCGCTCGGAGGGAAAGACAGCCCAGGCATCCTGTCCCGACGGCAACGAACAGTTTTGCGGGTCTCGGCCGGACCGCTGGGTCCGGACTCACGGCTCTGGCGGCGCGAGAGTCCCTCTACGAACCCCTCCTGGACCCACGAGGACACCAGCGTGCATGCACGGAGAAGAGACCGGAGTCTCGAGGAGAGGCGCACTCAGCATTTAAAGCAGAGGGGACGATGGCCTCCATTAACTTCCAGCTGGGCTGAACCACACGCCGCCAGACACCTGCAATGGTCTATCTCACCCCTCACTGCGTACGGAGCTGGCGGAGGAGCGATCAAGGACGCGTGTATGAGCGATTAGGGGGAAGCAGCCGACTCGCCACAAGACACACAGACACACATAACTCGCATAACACACCCACACACACACACAGAGACACGCTCGCGCCACTCACCACGCACTCACTCATTCACACTCTCTCTCTATCTCTCTCTCACACACACACACACACACAACCACAGAGAGAGAGACACGCTCGCTCACTCAATCACACACACACACACTTGACCTCTTCTCTCTCCTCTCACCACAAACACAACAAAACACACAGAGAGACACCACACACTTACACTCTTCACAACACACACACGCACACACAACAGCCACAAACTTCTCTCTTCTCTCACAACACCACTCAACACAACACTCACTCTCTCTCTCTCACACACACACACACACACACTCTCACTCTCTCTCTCACACACACACACACACACACACACTCTCTCTCTCTCTCTCTCACACACACACACACAGACACAGACACACAATCAGAGGACTTAATCTAGGTCACAGACAGACAGGCAACTGGAAAGCCCCTTCTGGTGTGGCGGATCCAGCTTTGACGAGACAGCAGGTTTCTGTCACCACAGGCCAGTTCTTCCACACTAAATGAATCTGAAATGACTGTTCTTGCTCTTCCTCGTCCTCGTATACGCTCTCTTCCGAACCTCTCAGATTGATGGATGCACTTTGAACTGGCTTATATTTTGTACATTCTTGTTTTGAAATTATTGTGTGTAAATGATGACAGCCGTGTTGCAGTTGTGCTTAACCTTTGCTTTCTTGTGTTTAGGGTTCGAATCCTGCAGCATTGCTGCTCGCGACAGAAGAGGAGCGGCGGAGATCAAACGCGAGCAGCGAGCAAAGCAGGCGGAGCGTCATTTCCTGAACGCGGCGCGTCGTGTGAAGATCAAAGCTTTTCTAGCTCTACAGATCATTTTGTTCCAATATCTCGATTCCAGCTTAAATCATACGATCGAGAACCTTACAGAGACTGAACCAAACATCACTATACACACACACACTCTCACACACACACACACACACACACACACACACACTCTACACACGCACACCTCTTCACACCACATCCACTTCTCGTACACACACACACCACACACTCTCACACACTCACACTCTCTCACACTCTCTCTCTCACACACACACACACACACACTCACAATCTATTACAAGTTAAAATGTGAAAGTGAAACTATTTCTGAAAATAAAAAGACAAATAAAAACGTGTATGCTATAGCTACATATTTCACACTTTAACCGGATGCTTGTCCAGAAGGACCGGAAGAGAGCTGAAGGATTTTCATCCAGAAGCTGCTGGTTTAAGACTGAGAGAGAGCTCGTGACAGCTTTCCTGAAGAAACAGAGAAACACGCAGAGATGAACGCACTGACAGCAGATAACTCTTTATATGAGTCACTGTCCCTGTGTCTCGTTTCCAGCGGAGCACAAGTCAGAGAAACCGAGAACTGACTAACTACAGCAACCCACCTGTAGAACTAGTGACATATTCAATCTGCAAATCTCAATGCAGAGACTTGTTTCTGTGTTCAGTTTGCACACTTGAACATGGGTCGAAGCTATTCATTTTGAACACTCTCTTATTCAGATCTAAGTTTAAGTTTGTGCTTCTGATGAAGCTTTGTTTGGCCATCAGCACTGGGGTTTTTATTAAGACAAAGACATTAAAAAAAGATGAAGTTACATAATTGAAGAGAGTGCAAATGACAAAGAAAGAAACTGTAGCTCATTTGAAACTGAACAAGCAGCCAATTTTTTTTGAGTGTATAATGACAAGAACAATGATCATATCCATACAATAAATACATAAAAGCAAAAACATCTGATCAACTGGATAAATAAATCTAAAAAAATCAGCGGATCTATAAAAATGCTAAAACAATCAAGCATGTTTTAATGATATTATTCTCCTGTTTTTTAGCGTTGTGGCTGGATTATGATTATGAATTATATAAATATATAATTATTGCCTGACAGATTGTGGGCTGGTGTGGTGACTTTATTTTTGCTTTCTTTTCTCTGTTTGCTGTGAGCGTGACTGCGGTGAGAGCACTTGTGCTTTTGGGCTGCTTCTGTTTTCACTCTCCTGGCAACCTGTGGCTTCTCTTTCTTTCTTCCGTTGTCTTTTTTATTTCCTTTGCATGTGGGTATTTCTATTACAGTTCAGAGATGTCATGTTTTCACATTGAGTTGCCATTTCAATTTAGGAAAAAAAAAAACTTTATTACAAGTTGTAAGTGCTTATAGTTCTACAAATTATACAATTTGAGTTTACTTAAATACTCTGCGTTGCTTGAAATAGGTCTGTTTTAAGCAGTATTCATGTATATTATTTATGCATTTATTTTTGATAACATGAAAATGCATTTATATGTTGCACGTTATTTTTGCATGTGATGCGTAGAGTATATTTACATTTAAACTGTGTAGTTTTCAATATGTACATTATTTAGAGGACAACATTCTGTAAGAATATTAATAAACACAGGGAATTCAAATTGACCTTCACATTTCATTCATCAAATAACTGTTTTATGTGCTGTAATAAGTCATGAACACATGAATGGTGTCATATGATGCCATTACGTCACACTCCATCAGACTCAGTATTGGTTTATTCTCTACAGCACTGCATCTCTTATTGCGTGCCAAAATACTCTCCTCTTATAGAGTTCAGATTATACTGGACCTGTGGGAAGAGAAGGAAGCAAAGAGTCAATGGACCACAGCTCTCAGTCACACACACCACATGTGCCCTACATCAATAACAAATAACTTGAAATAAATGCTGTGAATAATACAGGTCACTCTTTACCCTCATCTCTACATTAATGCAGTGAAGAAAGGGTTAAACCCAGAAGACTTCAGGACAGGTGCTCTCACACAGGCTGGCTCCTCAAACACAGAGAGAAGAGGAAAAAACCCTATGCTTAACACATTAAAACCAATGGATTAAACCATTGCAATTATAAATCATGTGCTAACTAGTCTTGGCTCAACATGAACATTAAAGTGCTACCTATTTCAATACAATATAGTCATGTAATGCACTCCCACATATTTGGCTATGCTAACTGTGCTTATTTCCGTTGCTGGTATAAGTGGCAGGGGGTGGTAATAGACTAGAAATGCACAGTTTCACACCTTAGAGCTGATAATGTTCACATTCATCAATCTTACAGCCTGAACCACTGCAGGGAAAGCACCCTTTCAGCTGCAACACTTTTCCAATAGATCAGTCCTCTCTCTCGCATGCTGCGGCAGCCCCGTCTCTGTCAAAATTATGTCCTTAATCATGCCAGAGTAATTACAACAGCAGAGGCCTACACTGAAGCTCCTTCAGGAGGTGGAGACCCACACCTTTCTAATGCTGCACCGTCTGATGGAGCTCAAAGAGCCCGTGGGGGTAGCTTTAGCCAGTCTGGCCACTGAGAGACCCCCACTGAGCTCTGATGAATCCACCTCTGCGAGTGCATGCCTTTCATTGCTTTCTGGCTTTAATGGTGCCACCGTGGAGCTGTCAGAAGAAAAGAAGGCTTCCGGCTCTAAAGTAGGGCCACTGCTTAAAATGCTAGACAAAATGCTGCAGGAACAGATGACAGATACTGTATGGCAGCTCCAGTGGCAAGACAAATGGGAGAGCTTAACAGTTAAGGGAGAAGCTGAACACGTTGCAGTCTATGAGCATCATGTGCACTTGCAACAATGCTGGACCCTTGCTTCAAAGCGATAGGGATGAATAGGGATAGGAACGATCTGGAGGACAGCGATGGAGTCAAGGGGAAGGCAGCAGACGCTACTGTGGAAGTCCAGCGGTAGCTTACAGAACCAAATACTGGGCGACTGGACCCCTTCAGTACTGACAGAAGACTACATATTCACATCTGTATAGGCTTGCTGTCGAGTATTTATGTACCCCGGCTTCATCTGTGCCTCGCTAAAGTGTGTTTTAAAGGCAGGAGAAGTTTTAGTTTTAATGCTCTTAAAAAGAGCTTCAATGTTTCATGAGGCTTCATCTCGCCACCACTACACTTTACTTAAAGCTGCGTCAATAAAACAAACAACCAAATCAGACAGAAACTCGACAGACTTGCACTTAAACGTAGAGACACTCACCAACATCAGCAACAATTAACAAAGCTAGACAACAGACAATGGGCACATGAAGGCTATATATAGCAAACAATAGGGGTCACATGACAAACTAACCAATCAAAACCTGACACATGCAACAAAGAAACCAATGAGAACAAGACACAAGAACTAAAGGATCACATGACAGGGTCAGGGATTTTATAAAGAGCTATACAGAGATTTAAACTGAGCTTCATTCCAATTCACACACAACATACAGGAACAAAGTCACATTATTCCAGAATATTTCATCATGTGAACTTTATTCATTCACTCTTCTAAATGATGGGACACTTACATACTTACAGACTCCAGCTACAGATATATTCAATCAACACTCACATATCTCACATAAAAGCATCATGTTGTGCAGGATCAGTCGGGACTGTGAGTAAATGTTTGCTAATCTTACTTGCTAAATTAATAACGTTAACATAGGGCAATAATAATACCATCTGCTGTGCACGAGGCTTGTTTTACCCACACTTCAATTTTGACAAAATTGTAAAACTTCCAAATTTAGACAGATCATTGTCATTAATTTAGAAATGTGATTATTCTAGTATTCCCTTCCTCTTCACTTTTCTCTTCATGAGGGACCCGATGGCGAGTCACTGAGACACATTTCCAGCCGCACCCAAACAGTCGTATAAGAGACCAAACCAACAAACAAAAGTAAGACTAAATGTGGGAGGAACAAACTTACTTACAAACAGAAAACAGCACCGCTTTTACCTCACTCCCTATCGAACCAAAAACAGCAGAAAACACCATTAAGAAAAGAAAACCCTCTCTACTGCTTCCACAAAAAAGACAGCATTCAACAGTACAGTTCAAATGAGAAACAGTTCAGCGTTTAGTTAACTAAAGAAGCACTTAGTAGCACAAATTCAAGACTGCAGGCTCTCACAAACACATAAGCTCAGCAATCACACGCAGGAGGAAAGGCTCTCAGCTCATCAAAAGTAAGCGAATACAACCGTAACTACTTGCTCAAATGAGTTTATGTGTATTCCTCTTATTAGTTAAAAATGTAGTCATTTTCTTTATTATTTTTAATTTTTAATTTAGTGATTTTAATTGAGTGTTTTTAATGCTTTAAAGAGCAATTTTATATTGTAATGTTTTAATGTTCTACTAATAACCATAAAGCTCAGCTGTCGTAAAACCAGAGAGAAGGCTGCATGGCTAGAAACTGCTGATCAACTGAATGCACATGTAGCAGCATGTTCAAATGTGTCCAAATATCTTAAAACGAAGACATTCAATCTTGGACACAATACATTAAATACAGTTGGTTGTAGCCTATATTTGTATATATTTGATTTATTTAATTTGCATTTTCTGTATACTTTTATTTTTGGACTGAAAACGTCAAGTAATAGTGTGAGAGAGTCAGTGGTAATATCAATGTGTTCCTATTGGTCGGTGTTAGAGGAGCTCAGCTTAGCCTGCTCCGGACCAGGCTAGTTTCCCAGCATAAGCTGCCAGAGCGACTGAGCTTGAGCTTTCTGAAACCAAGTCAAGTGACAATAAGTCCATTTGGGAAACCTGTTTTATGAAACAGCCCCCTGAGAGAGAGAGAGAGAGAGAGAGAGAGAGAGAGAGAGAGAGAGAAAGAGTGAGTGAGCGAGAGAGAGAGAGAGAGAGAAAGAGAAAGAGAAAGAGTGAGTGAGAGAGAGAAAGATTGAGTGAGAGGCGGAGAGAGATAGAGAGAGAGAGTGAACCGTAGGAGAGAGAAATATGGAGGATCGAGAAAGAAGAAAAGAGAGAGAGATGGAAAGAGAAAAGAGAGAGAGAAATGTGAGTGATCGAGAGAAGCGGAGAGAAGAGAGAGAGAGAGAGCTGAGCGCAGAGAGAGAGGAGAGATAGAGCAAGAGTGGTGAAAGTGCGTGACCTTAGGAGGAAGCGCGAGAGAAGAGAGATCGGAGAGAGCGCGAGAGAGAAATAGTGCTGGAGCGAGAAAGAGAGGAGAGAGAGATAGACAGCGAATAGAGCGATAAAGATAGAGATAGCAGGCAGAAAGCGTGAGTGTAGCGAGGAGAGATAGATAACGAGAGAGAGAGAAAAGTGAGTGAGTCTCGCAAATAGAGAGAGAGAGAAGAGATAAATAGACGATAGACGAGACAGGAGAAAGAGGCGCCGCTATCTAGAGATACCGAGTTGAGTGACGCTAGAAATAGAGAGGAGAAGAGAGAAAGCTAGGCGAAGAGAAAGAGAGAGAGAGCAGAGAGAAAACGCTAGAGATCGCCAGCTGTGCGTGCGTTCGCGCTCCAGTGCTCTAGAGAGAGCGCGAAGCACAACAACACAACACCACAAAACTAATACAGCCATATTTCACAAACACAGAGCAGAATTGTGTAAACAGAGAATTACCCTAAGACATTTGCATGGCCCTTATACGTAACGTGAGTTTCTGATAACAGATCTAAAACAGCCTGAAGCTCCAAAGCCTTCATGACGCGTGCCGCGGGGCTCAATGTGTGCGATAGCAGACCAGGTGATTTCGCTGTTAGTCAGGTTATTGTTAGTCAACCACAATGTTCACAGAGCTAAAAAGCACAGAGCAACAACCCGGCCTTTACATATGACAGAGACCACCAGATAAACCATAAACCTCATAAAACATTAACATCACCAGACACGTCTGTTTATGGAATGAGACATAGCCCTCACTGAGCTGAATTGAACTCAACTAAAAAGTCAAAATGAGTTCTTCAAGCAAAGCAACACAAGCTGACTTGAAAACACAGATGGAAGAGTCTTGGCTAAAGTGCAGAACCTGTTCATGTTTCTGTGAAGCCCTTTTTGCCCGCTTTGACCCTTCAGGATGTCGATTAATTAATTATAATCTATTGAAACAAGAAGTACAAATTCTAGTGGCAGACTGGATTCAAGTCACAGGACAGATTTTACACAGCCTTATGACTTGATCATGTTTTGCGTAGCTTGTAAACAGACTCCGTGTCTCCTGCTCAAGATCTTCTGCTTTTAATTGAAAGGATTTTTATTGCCGCTTTCATTGGACACCAGTGTATTTAACAAACTCACAAACATCAGTGTGCATTTAACAAATGTCTTTTTTCCTAGTAATTCATTTAAATGTCTCAATCCTGCAATACATGTCATGTGGTGGAAAATGTAACGTAATTAGATAATAATGAGCTTTTAGTAATGTAAAAGGGGCGGGTCCCAACATGCTGGTGTGTGCAGAGGGGAGGAGGCAGAGGTTGCATTGAGACACTTGTTACACATTGGACCTGTTCTACAATTGGACTGCGTTGAAAACACAGCCTGCACAGCCTAATTCAGCAGCCTGTTCACTTGAATGGAGTACAATTCATCATGTAATTGTGTAAAGAGATTTTTTTGAATGTTTGCTGAAATGTTCTCTTTAAGGGAATGTTTATTCCAAACTGTGAAAAAAGCTGAATTACCTCTAATTGTGTATACACTGTTTACTGAAAAGGGCCCAAGGGTTGATACATCTGTCATTATTTTCTGTTTCTGTTGGTTTATTCAGTTTTTATTTTATCTAACTGATTTTCCAGATTTCAGGTTAGGCTGACATTTTTTTTTTTGATTTCCAGAAATTAAATGGTTGATTCTGAACCAGTCAACTTGCTTTGCGAACATCAACCCGATCTCATGAAAGCGCTTATAAATAATACGCCACATAAAAACGAAAACTCGTGGTATTGACACGCAAAAATGGACTTTGGCGTGTATATGCTACACGATGGTAGGATTTGGGTTGTGGGGTAGATGCGTATCATATGCACGCCAACAAATTTCATATAATATGCACGGCAAACACGTGCGTATCATATACACGCCAAAGTCCATTTGTGCGTATCAATACCACGAGTTTTCGTTTTAATTTGGCGCACTATTTATACGCATTTTCATGAGACCGAATATTCGTCTGCTTGTTCCTGCTGGTAATTTGTTGGTTCTGGGGTAGGGACGTTCCCTTCTGCTGCAGGACATTGTGAGATTGGGGAGATATTTGATGGTTTAGGGCTTTCTCATATGTGCTGTAAACTCCAGATTGGGCCCGTGACAGAATATAAAGCCTGGAGCCCTCCTCATTTTAGCCCAAATATATTAATCAGAATAGTACAGAGCGTATTGAATTTGGAGGCAAGGACAAAGATCCGTGGTCCCAGCAGTGCCGCTGCTGTCCAATGGGTGCCCCCAAAGTCAGATTGGTTGTTTTGACCTCCCCCAAATTAAAAAAGAAAAAAACTACTATAGGGGTCAAAATAGAACTTTAATTAAATATAAAAATAAATAAATAAATTGTAGTTATATTGTATTATTTACAAATTACAACTGTAGCAACCCAAGGCTATGATTTTAATAATAGAGTAATACAGCTGATTTATAGCTCAAACATTCAAAATTCAAAAACCCAGAAAACCTAACAGTTTACTAAAGATAAAACAATGGTTATTTTTTCGTAAGTGTGTGAATGTTCCACAATGGTTTTAGATAAATGTGAAATGGAGGCTGTCGCATTTCTTTTCAAAAAGGTGGCCAAAAACGAAAGATGAAGTGGATATTTGAATGAAATGTTTGGTCAGTATTAAAGGATCTGATCGTCCTGTAAGTGTAACAACAGCAGTTTCAGGCCTTCGGCACGCTTTGCAGGCATTTGTAATAATATGTAATGTGCATACATTTTTTACTTTGTATGACATTAACAGTGTTATTCAATGAAACCACTTAATTATTAATTAACCAATCATTATTTCCTCATTGTTTTATATAATGCATTAAATAATTTTAAAGGCTGTTGTTGGCATCGGTCTGAACCACACAAAAATATTACCTTAACCGATATATAATTGTTCATGAAGGCTGGAAGTGAAAAACGCCTTATATTCTATATTCTTATATATTTTTTTCTTTCAGGTTATGCAGAGCGAAATAAGACGTGCATTTACAAAATAATTCGTGTTAGCTTTGCTATTATTCTAGAATTTTCAAACTGCTAACACTTTGCACTTTTCAGTTTCGAATTATGCCTTTACTGTACGACCACACACGACGGAGTAGTGGATGTGTGCCTACACAGTAAATCACGTCGGGTTGTTTTTTTAACCCAACCACTGGGTTACACATATTGGGTCACTGTGTTGGGTTATCTTTTAGATAGACAGTTACAATGTTCACAATTGTATGACATCTTAACAATGTTAATGATGTATCTAACAGGGGGGGGGGGGGGGGGGGGGGGGGGGGGGGGGGGGGGGGGGGGGAACTGTTAACATTAAGTAATGTGTACTGAAACGTTAATTAAATCCTAAAACTATTTTTAAAATGAAGTTTTTATTCACCAGACGAAAGAGCACAGCCGTAAGACAATTAGAAGTCTTATTAGAAGTCAGTGTATCAGAATTATTTGAAGGTGTTATTTTAAGGTAAAAAAAAAACCTTACATACATACAGTTGTTTTAATATAGCCATGCATGTTGTATTAAATCCATTACAGGAATAATGGAATAGCCTGTAATTATAGTCTTTTTTTTTTATGAAGCTATAACAATTTAGCATTTATATTAAATGTGTTATACACGTTGGCATGTTTGTCATACGTGCCAACTAAAGTTTATTTATTCTTTCAAGGTTGTACTAATATGGTGCACTTCCTCAACAATGAGACAAGCCAGGATCCACATGTCTTGGTGCTTGGAGACAAAGAAAATTCCTCCCAAGTTTTCATCATTTTCAGTGGAGAGGTAGTTGAAAAGGAGACCTTACTTCAAGCAGTGGATGTATGCTTCAAAATGTTCTACATCTATGACATAAACTACCCAAAGCCCTCTGCTCCCAAAGTTCTTGCAGCATGCAGTCTATAATATTCCTGGAGGAGTTCCTTCTACACATTGCTGTCTCCTAAAAAAACTTTGTATTCAATGTTACTGATCATCAGTAGATCCAGTAGCCAAAACACACATTTAGGTGTTTATAACACAATGCATATGGTGTACACTGTAGCATTTTTTATTAAGGATATGTTTATTTCTTGAAGTATTATAAAATTTTACTTTTCCGAGTTTTCTTCTCCAAAGCATGAAACAGATGATGATGATGATGAGAAGAGCAATGATAAAAAAGCAGACAGCCACCACAACTGATCTATAAAAGCAATGCAATACAACAATAACATTATCAAATGAACTGAATTAATAAACCAACAAAACCTGATGCATAAAAACTGATAAAGCACAATAAGAAAGCAAAAAACGTCTTTACTTTCACTAAAGTTTGGACTGAGTGTGTCTTGTATCTGACTCATGCAGACATGATTTCCATCATCAGCTGAACTCACATGAGTTTGGGGTCTGTGTCGATCCGCTGATGGGGTCCGTCTCATTCCTCACTGAAAAACACAGGGACAGGTGAAATTAATCTTCTGTCGTCATCTTCTCTCTCATGTCCTTCCAAACCTCTATGACTTTCACTGTGTGGCAGACATTTCTCAAAGCAGCTTCTTTTGTGTTTGACAGAAGAAAGTCAGTCTGAGGGATATTGTGAGTGAACTGTGCCTTTGAGGATCATCTGTCTCTCATAAACATCATCATGAGAGCCGAAGTGTTTCTCTCACCTCTGAACACGGTCTCCAGTCTGAACTGTGATGAAAGACAGAAGCATTAGAGCAGCGTTTATAAAGAATTAAATATGAAAACTGATAAACGTGATGTTGAGAGAGAAATCATTTACTCTTGAAGCATCACAGATGATCTCATGATTCAGATTCACACACTGAGACGTGACGAGACGATCAGAAGAGACAGAAATAACAGGATCAATCAGTGTTTGAGGAGCTGATGGATCTGCATCAGACGATCACCTGAACAAATAAAACAACAGCAGATCATGTGTGTGTGTGTGGGTGTGTGTGTGTGAGAGAGTGTGTGTGTGTTGTGGTGAGTGTGTGTGTGGTGGTGAGGAGTGTGTGGAGAGTGTGTGTGTGTGTGTGTGTGTGGTGTGTGTGTGTGTGTGTGTGTGATCTCATGATTCAGATTCACACACTGAGACGTGACGAGACGATCAGAAGAGACAGAAATAACAGGATCAATCAGTGTTTGAGGATCTGATGGATCTGCTATCAGAGGATCATCCTGAACAAATAAACACCATCAGATCACTGTGTTGTGTGGTTTGTGTGTTGTGTGTGTGTGTGTGTGCTGTTTGTGTGGTTGTGAATAGTGTGGTGGTGTGTTGGTGGTGTGGTGTGAGTGGTTTGTTGTGTGTGAAGAGTGTGTGTGAAGAGATGTGTGTGTGTGTGTGTGTGTGTGTGTGGGTGTGTGTGTGAGAGTGTGTGTGTGTGTGTGTGTGTGTGTGTGTGTGTGTGTGTGTGTTTGTGTTGTGTGATCTCATGAAATCATATTCACACACTGAGACGTGACGAACGATCATAAGAGACAGAAATACATGATATTTGTTTCTAGGATCTGTAATGGATCTGCTATCAACGATCTCCTGAACAAATAAAACCCAAGAGGATGAAGTAAGTATCTGAGTGAATAGTTTGAGGACAGAAACACACTCACCTGTGAATACCAGCTCTGCTCACAGTCAGGATTGTAGGTTTGATTCAGTAAAACAGGCAGAATCCCGTACACAAACCCCACAGGAGTCTGAATCTCTGCACACGACACTGTGATGTTATACATGATTCAAAGCTGGAAAAAGAAGCGTATTTTAATTACTATTGCATGGACTCACACGATTACGACCAGTTTGTGTGTGTGTGTGTGTGTGTGTTTTTTTCAGGCATCTCGGTGTATTATCATACGAATAAAGCGTGCTAATTGACATATGCAATAAAATCCTGTTTTTACATTTGTATAAAATGCACGATGACTCAATGCAAACTGAACACAGGCTTTAATATACATATAAATATTCCATACCTCAAGCAGAGTCTTTCCCAAAAACCGAGCAGAAAGCAGAATGAAGCTCCTGAAGCTGCTGGAGGAGCTTATATGCGCCGGCGGCACACTCTGCTGTGATTGGTGGAAGGAGACTGAGAGGGCGGAGCCTCAGGAGACATCGAATGCAATGTAAGTCACTTTGGATGAAAGCATCTGCTAAATGCATCAACACGTAAGAACTAGTTCACTGTAAATACACAACTGAACACAAACGGACAAACTGGTTTGCACACCTTACCGGAAGTGGTATTTAGCTCTTCCTGTAGCTTATTCCTGAGAAATGCAGAGCATTTTGCTTCAATGCCGCCACGCAACAAATGCTACAGATCTCCTCTTCTTTTACTCATACAAACAGGTTTTATTCGAAACCAAACAGATTTGAGAATGGACTTAAAATAGATGAGCACATTTCACTATTAATATTAAATCAGTTGTGTCATAGGCTAAATGATTTAGGAGATTTTACATTATTATTCAGATAGATTCCATTAAAGAAACCGAGCTTTAAACACATTAGTGTAATATTGTTACCATATGTTTTTGGAGTAGACAGCACATAACATGTTTTTTTACAGTGCGTGTATGATTAATGCTATATGCTTTTTTTATCATCTCACACATATTGTGTAACTAACTCAAGTGTAACCATAATCAGATATTGCCATTAAACCCTTTAAATGATATGCTAACTAGATTCAACATCAACACTTCAGTGTCGGTCACATAGCAACGCTCTCCCAAATATCTGCTTGTACTTTTATTGATATCAGTCCACGATCTGAAGGCTTGCAGCCTGGAGTTAAGCCACACAGACATGTTCAGTTTCTCAGTTTTACAGCAGCATGCTGGGAACCTTTCACTCTGCAATCAGCCTGAAGCACTGCAGGGACACCAGCTTACACGTGTGCCATCAACAGGTCTGTTGGTCAAGAACAGAACCGCTTATAAAACACTCATGAATACTCCGACTCTGTCATTAAACATAATTCTGCACAGAGCCTGAGTAAGAGGCATGCCTTCCAGCGGCGCACTTTAGTTCACGACTGATAGCTATCTCTATAATCTAATGAAACTTCAGCAGATGTAAGTCTGCAATAGCGCACTGTTCTCCACAGACTCCTAATTCATTAATAGATTTCTCTACAGCTTGGTTTTTTTACTGGCCTTCTCAGCGCTTTCTCTTACACATGTTTTAATCTATTATTGTTTGCTCGCATATCTCCAACACAATATCTGTAGGCCTACTGTACCATAATGTCTGCCTGCAGTTAAACAGTTCTCAGAAATAATAACATTTGTTTTGCTTAACCTATATTCTAAAACAATTGTCGGCCTAACAAAAAAGAAATAGGTCATAAGTCATCGGCCTGAGTAAATTCTACCATTATAAAATCGTGCGTTCACAAATAAAACCATATTTTGCGCATAAATAATGATTAATTATCAACTGAGAAATATATTTCAACCCCATAGCAGTGGCTTGACAGTAGCGGCCCTCGCGGCCAGAAACAGAAACATATTTAATTTGTCTTTTATATTGTTTTTTATTCGATCAGATAACATTTTAAGCGGTCATATGATCGTGTTACAACGCGCCCCTCAGATGCTACAATGCACCCCACCTACGGGGCATGTTGTCACATTTCGCTTCCATTCTTTTGGGGTAAATAAAGAAAAATGCATATGAAACAAAGCGACATATTTGTACTAGACAAGTGTGAAATTAATGTGCATAAAGAAATACTCTGAACCCCGTGTGATTTACACAAACTGAGAAAGTCAGTAAGTGTTGGGTTGTGTCCCGCGCTCATCTAAAAATGTACACCTGATTATTTAACAGCCAAAAAGTGTCCACTGTCTACATTTGTATCTGCTGACATCTGCATGGGTCATGAAGAGCTGAGACTCAATGCATTAGGCATTTGATTAACATTTAAGCACACGGAGTGTAAAACACATTAGCTTTCTAAAAAATATTATATTATATGTTATATATATACACACACACACACAATAAAATTATATTAAAAAACATTGACTTTAATCTTACAATTCATGATGTCGCAGTGTGACTTGTACGAACGCTAATGAGAGAAATCCAATATGTTGGGAGATTTGTCACCATGGGTGTTAAACTTATTACTTTTCGGGTGAACATACAGGTCCATCTTTGCTAGTGTTAAAACAACACTGACAAAAGTGTTTATTATACAAACACTGTGTTAGTGTTTCATTTTAATCACTCAAGGTGTTGAGAAATTATTACTTGCAAGTGTACACATTTAACACTTTATGGTGATTAATCTCACACACCCAGTGTATTTATTTAATGTTGATTTAATGTGAATTTTGTAAATATTTAAAATGGTAATGCAGATTAAATTTAAAACATAAAACTATAAATATTTAATTATATAATAAGGTCACTTTGTGTTTTACTATAGATTCTGTTTAATACCAACACACATATTACAGTAAGAACTACCACATGCCTATGTCAAAACAGCTCAAACTTTATATTCACACATAAGCACTAAATACTGTTACAGATTTACAATACCACACATATAAAGCTAGAACTATATGAAGGTATTTTTGGTGCAAATCAACTGAGTGACCGTGACAGCAGAATTTGTAGTTGTAGAGAATAGCCACACATGTGTATCAATAAATTTGAAGTCACAGACAAAAGTTGCAAACATGTAGATATTTTTTTCTCTCCCACAAAAACAACACAACAGTTACACGTTCTTGAATACTTCACTGCAGGTGCACAAATCCTAGACTACGAATCACAAATCAAGAAACTCGTACGCTCACAAGTTTTGCTACTCTTGCTGCAGTGAATATGGTGCAAAACACATTCACACACCTGCATCAAAAATGTGAAGTCACAGACGAGTTTTGTACATCCGCAAATCAGTTTGTGAATTCTTGCAATGAGATTTGCACGCTTGTAGAATGTTTTCTTACATATATATTTTTTTTCTTGGATGGTTTTTCTAGCACAAACACAAGTGCATAAATACAACGGCGTGAATCTGCTGCTACGTGTCTCAAACACTGTTTTTCGCTTGCACATGATAAGTTTCACGCTCTCTCCTTTATGCACCGCCTATCTGTGTGATAACTGGTGCAAAAGTGATTTGTGCATCTGTAGAGGCAACGGCGCGCACTGTTCAGAGAGCAGAGAATTTCAGCCAATCAGAAGAGCTCATTTGGGCGCCTGAAACACGCCCCCTGGTTTTAGTCACAACCCCGAAAAATCGCGAGCTGCGAGCATCTTTACAGCGACAAGTATCAGAAAAGGTACGTGGCTATTTTTTTCTTTCTGAAATCATTTGTTTATAGCTTAACTATAGCTACGTTGGTAAACAGTGTTTCTTAGTTAGGTTAGCAAATCTTATTTCACGAAGGGTAAGCTAACGTTAGCCTACCTGCACTGTTAAGTTTGCTATTTAATCGTCTCGTATTAAATTACACTGTTTAATATAACGATTTATTCCTTGTATTGTGTTATGCTTAACCTTATAGAAAACTAAAGGTAAACTAAAAGTAATTTACAGCAGGCAATCTATAGTAGTAGATATTGAGCCAAAACACAAAACAAGGATTCTCAAAGGAATGAAAACAGAGATAACTAAAGTAATTAGAATCCTACCCAACACTGAGAGTAATAATTACTAGACAAATTACCTACTATAGATTGCCTGCTGTAAATTACCTTTAGTTTACTATATTAGGCTGCCAATAAAAGTACTATTTCACCAAGAAAAATAACATGGTACCCTTGGTGTTACTATTCACCTGCGAAGATGGCCACCTGGATCTGTCATTTTTCTATAAATGTAAAGCATAAAATACAAGGCCCAATCGTATCTTAACAGTGTAATTAAAATACAAAGATTGAATAGCACACCTACAGTGCAGGTAGGCTCCGTTAGCTTACCTTCTCAGTGAATAAGATTTTCTAACCTAACTAAGAAACACTGTTTACCAACGTAGCTATAGTTAAGCTATAAACAAATGATTTCAGAAAGAAAAAATACCCACGTACCTTTTCTGATACTTGTCGCTGTCAAGATGCTCGCAGCTCGCGATTTTCGGGGTTGTGGCTAAAACTAGGGGTGTGTTTCAGGCGCCCAAATGAGCTCTTCTGATTGGTTGAAATTCTCTGCTCTCTGAACAGTGATTCTCTGCTCTCTACAGATGCACAAATCACTTTTGTACCATTTATCACACAGATAGGCGGTGGATAAGGGAGAGAGCGTGAAACTTGTCGTTTGCAAGCGAAAAACAGTGTTTGAGACTCTTAGCAGCAGATTCACGCCGTTGTAGTTATGCACTTGTGTTTGTGCTAGAAAAAGCATCCAAGAAAAAAATATATATGTAAGAAAACATTCTACAAGCGTGCAAATCTCATTGCAAGAATTCACAAACTGATTTGCGGATGCACAAAACTCGTCTGTGACTTCACATTTTTGATGCAGGTGTGTGAATGTGTTTTGCACCATATTCACTGCAGCAATAGTAGCAAAACTTGTGAGCGTACGAGTTTCTTGATTTGTGATTCGTAGACTAGGATTTGTGCACCTGCAGTGAAGGATTCGAGAAGGTGTAACTGTTGTGTTGTGTTTTTTGGGAGAGAAAAAAAAAATCTACAAGTTTGCAAATTTTGTCTGTGACTTCAGATTTACTGATACACATGTGTGGCTATTCTCTACAACTACAAATTCTGCTGTCACGGTCACTCAGTTGTTTTGCACCAAAAATACCTTCATAGAACTAAGCTGTACAGAAAGAATCCCTCACGTCAGGCCAACTAATGCACGTCTGCTCAACTAATACTAACACAAATTAAGACAAAAAATGCCTCGGCGGGAGAAACACACCGGTTGACCCGGTCTCGAGTTGCTGTCTGTCGGCTGATGCAGCGCTGCCCTCCCGTACTTATCGCTCGAGCACGTTTTTGCGTTTCTCAAGAAGAAATATTTTTTTCGACTTTTTTGAGCGCTGTACAGACTGATCGGCCAATGTTATCAAAGTACCCCGAGAACGATGCTAGATGTCCTCATCGGCCGATATCTCGTGCGTGTCTGTGGGTGCTCGGCTGAATCACACGCCACACGAGAAAATACTATTTCAAGAGCAATTCATTCGATTAACGTCTGCTTTCTGGTTTGCATGACATTTCAAAACAGCAGAATTAAACCCGTAACGTTAGTTACGGAATGCAAGATATAAACGGAATTATAAATGTTGGGAACCCTATAAAAGATACTTTCACCAAATGACAAATAAACCAAGTTTAATTATCCAAATCATGTCAGTTTCAAAATTTCGCATAATGTTGGTATAACACAGAAAATGCTTAAACTGCTACATTATTTAACACAACAATTAAAATGGAAATGGACTTTGTGTATTAATCTTGCATACATTAGAAATAATCATAATTTACTTTGACCCTGTCAATGTTTGGGTAAAATGAGGCAAATAATAAGTTATTTTTCACACAAACTGTATAATATAAAACAAATACAGTTTGCTTGAGTGGTGATACACATTCATAAATAAAATCACAAGTTGATAAATTAATCCTACTATAGCTTGTAAGCGTTGTGCAGGCTAATCCATAAAGGAGAGCGCGTGATGAGCGGGGAGATCGAAAATGCTCTGCGCATGCGCAGATGTTGCTTACATGAGAACACCCAAAGGAAACACTGTGCATTATCACTAAACAAGTGATAAAGCATTTCATATTTGTAAATGAACACCAGATTTTATCACTAGCTGCACAACACTAGGTTTTTATTACTCGTAAGTTGCTGTGCAGGTTTGTGTTAAAGATGTTTAATGTGCTTGTACTGATTTTGGGAATGGCACACTGGAAGATCAGGGGCCTGATGTATAAATGTTGCGTACGCTCATAATGGACATAGAAATGTGTCTAAGCAATTTTTCCACACGCACACACACATGTCGGGATTCATAAAGAATAAACTAGGCTTAAATATGTGTACGGACTCTAGACATGCGCGCGCACTCTTTACTGCAGCGAGCGAAATAATGAAGGAAACAATGAGTTTAAAGTCTGTTTTACATTTGATATCCCCTTAGATTGCATTCCCCTCATTAACGGGTTAAGACTGAAGTACATGAAATCATTATCCAAAATCTAGATAAGGTTGCACCACAGCAAGAGCATTGCCGGCGCTTTCAAAGAGCTAAGACATCTCCTAAAACTTGAACAAACCTTCAACAAAACACAAAGCTTTATAGTAATGGTCTTTTAAAATATATAATTTGAAGGAAACTGTAAGATATGCACATTTTATATTCAAAATGTTTCGTTATTAACGCGGCGAGTCAGTTATTTACACTGTAAAATATAATAAATAATACAAATGAAAAAGAAGGCCCATCTCTTTCCATTAAAATAGCCTATAAACATCCTAAAATATGCTTACCTTATAGGCATGAATTTGATTTGTTCAAACAATGTAAAATACTATTTGTCCAGTGGACAAGAAGGAGAACACTCTCTGAAATGTGTTTAAGGACACTGAACAGCAGTGTAATGACACAAAAGGCATGTATAGTCCGTATTTTCCTCATGTAACGCAGCTTGGATGGGCTATGCATGGAAAGGCTGTGCAGATGAGGTTATGCAGTAAAACTAGGTGTTGTAAGCTGCGTCTGGTTATTTCGGGTGAGATGCATGTACTCACAATCTTCTCTTGACTGGGTATTAAAAAGTGTTCTGGTGCATGGCTTTATTAATCTGAAAGCTTTTGTGCGAATGCAAACTCTAGCTAGGCAGAGCTTTCTGATGAAATCTATGTAAAGTTGTCTAGATGAGGCGCTGGTGAAGAGAGGAACTGCTGTGAAAGAAAGGTTTGGGCGTGTTTTAAGCTCTTGCACGCGCTGCTCACAGAATACTCCAAACTCAGATCAGAACCAGTTTAAGGTGAATATTTCCCTGAGAACTTCTCCTGTGTGTACCAAAACCAAATAATCCACACAATTATTATGAAAAAAAATTACGAATAGTAGGCCTACATTTTCCGCTTTTTAATTTTTTTATATTGAAGCCTACACACACTCAGACTCTCTCCCTTACAGTATTATAGGCCCAATGTCTCTCTCTCATCGTCTCTCTCTCTCTCTCACACACACACACACACACACTCTCTCTCTCTCTCTCACACGCACACACACACACACACTCTCTCTCTCTCTCCTCTCCACAACACACACACACACACTCTCTCTCTCCTCTCTCTCTCTCTCTCCTCTCTCTCTCTCCTCTCTCACACACACACACACACAGCTCTCTCTTCTCTCTTCTCCTCTCTCTCAACACAAAAAGAAGCCACACAACTCTCCGCCTCTCTCTCACTCCTCCCTCTCTCTTTCTCTCTCTCTCTCCCACACACACACCCACCCACACACACACACTCTCTTCTCCCTCCTCCACACAAAACACACACCCACACACAACACTCTCTTCTCTCTCTCTCTCGGCTCTCACTACACACACACACTCTCTCTCCTCTCTCTCTCACAAACAACAACCTCTCTCTCTTCTCTCTCTCCTCACACACACACACACACACCACACACACAACACTCTCTCTCTCTCTCACACACACCACACACACTCTCTCTCTCTCACACACACAAACCACACACACACACCCACACACACCCTCTCTCCTCTCTCACAATCACACACACACACACACACACACACCGAACAAACCGCCTTCTCTCTCTCTCTCCTCTGCCACATCACACC
>JADLZN010007912.1:35000-45907 GCA_018155175.1 Sinocyclocheilus anophthalmus
AGTGAAACATGCGCGTGTGTTATCGGTCTGTGCTTCATCATAGATCTCCACATGTCCACAGAGTCATGATGTAAACCCAGTAAGCGCTTAATAAAACCCAGGACCTCCTCCTCCTCCTGCTCCTCCTGGATCCGGTAGATCTGACAGTGCATCTCGTGCAGCTGTTACTTCATCACAGACTTCAGCTTCATGCTTCCTCTGTTGTTCCTGAACTTCACACTTCATCTTTCCCAGCACAGTGTGTCCAGATGAGCGCTATCTCTGGATTCTGTGTGAAGTTCAGAATAGAATTTCAGTTGCTCCATCTATTCCAGCTCTTTGAAGGCGCGTTTATTCTTCAAACACCAGGAAACAGAACACGTCACAGTCGATGAGGAAGCACGGAGAGCCAATCAGCATTCGAGGCGACACTTTTTAAATCTTTCAGACGAGATTTGATTAATCAGCAAAAACACGCGTCTGAACTTCCTGAAGCTGGTATTCGCAATAACACTGACTGTATCGATCTATCTATGATAAAGCAACTCATGCTAATTCATATTTGTTTTTCTTTGAACACCCATGGCACATGTGTTATGTATTTGTTGTTTAAGCATCAATTAAAAAAAAAGCGCAAGTCTGAGAGTGCAGAAACCCCAGTCCTCCACACAGAGAGAGGAACACGGCAGACGATCTCAGAGGAATGCATGGCTCAACAGAACTCCTTCACACAACACATAAGAAAGAAAGTTACCCAATCTATGTATAGAGCGAAATAAATACACAGAGGAGACCGGGGATGATAGTAACACTTTGTGTTCGAGGGTCAGTAACTTAGTGCTTGCTCATGCTAGATCTCTCAAACTTTGATACATTGTAGCCACATGTGTCTGCTACCAATACAACTCACTTGAGCTTGTACTACACGATCACAGATTCTGTGAGTTAATGTCAAACACAAAGAGTTCCGCTGTTACAACCTGCCCACTACTATAACACTAGCTGAGGAGAGATCTGGTGAAACAATATACACACTTTCCAGATCATGCAACAACTTTATTGAAGAACAATGTGAACAATTTAAACTAACAAAAATATTCTGGAACTTTAAACTTAATCACTAAACAAAGTGCTGTGTGTGTGAGTGGAGAGAGTGTGGTGTGTGGTGTGTGTGTGTTAAATGTGTGTGGTGTGAGTGTTGTGTGTGTGTGTGTGTGTGTGTGTGTGTGTTGAGTGTGAGTGTGTGTGTGTTGTGTGTGTGTGTGTGTGTGTGTGTGTGTGTGTGTGTGTGTGTGAGTGTGTGTGTGTGTGTGTGTGATGGGGTAAGTGTGTGTGAGTGGTGTGGGGAGAAAGAGAGGGGGTGTGGGTGTGTGTGTGTGTGTGTTTGTGAGAGTGTGTGTGTGAGTGTGTGTGTGTATGAGTGTGAGAGAGAGAGAGAGAGAGTGTGGTGTGTGTGTGTGTATGCATGTGTGTGCTGATAGTGTGTGTGGTGTTGTGGTGTGTAGTTGGTGTGTGTCACATAATAAGTTTTTAGTTAACATGTTTAATTTAAGGGTATTTTACCAATATTACTAATATTTATTCAGCATTTATCATCTGTAATAGTATCGTGTAACCACTAGATGGCTGTTTAGCTCTCTCTGTATAAACATATAAACATGACTGTGTTCCTGTAGTGGCTGGGAACCTCGGATTCCCACATAATTAGTTATATTTAGACATTATTAAAGACATATTTATCAAAGTGTTTGCATTAGTCAAATCTGGACACAAAGAAAGCATTTTGTTACTCATTCTTGCTTCATATATTAGCTTGATCAGTCACATGAAAGTAATCAGTGTTGAATATAAACAGAAACATGGTCTGAAAAATGTACAAATTCATATTTAAGTAGTTTTATTGGTTTAGTAAAAAGGTTTTTCAAAGTATAGCACTCTGATACCATAGCGTTGAGCATTGTCACATAACATCATGTTGATTATAAAGTTTAACATCAGCTCACTGGTGTAAGCAGATTATAACATTTCAATGTAAAGCCAAACCAATAATGTTTACCAGCAGCTCGCAGTTCAGTGTGGAACACACGAGAGTCCAGCTAAAAAGACACCGCTTTGCAAGAGCGATGTTTTTAATTTAAGTTTGTATTGTATTACTCTGTGTACATTAAATTTACTTTGAAGTAGCATTAAGATACCTAACTCAAATTAACTAGATAATGGCTACATTAATATTATGTAAAGGCAACAAAGTTTTTATCTACATTACAATACATGCTAAGGAAAAATACTTCTTAGCCTGGAAACCACTTTTTTAGTGATAAATCCCAGTCCTTGCTCACAGACAACTGCCCTTCTTCTCTTCCTCTAAACGTTATTATTTTATATTGTAATATCCTGTAAAACAGCAGAATGTGGAGGCCGAACTAGATATAACTCTACTTTACTCTGCTGCAGTGAAAGCCTCTGTTAACGAGATCTCAAACACCACAGATTACACAATACTCAATACTTTCACTACACCGCTTCCTCTGAATTAACACTCCCGATTCCCTCACAACTCAGTCAAAGAGACAACCCTTTTTTTATTATTATTATTTAGGAACTTATCCCCTGTTTTTAAGGTAGCCCAAGACGATCCTCCGATCTCTTGGCCTCCCTGACACAGCCCAAAAAAGAGGATCGAAGAGCTTTCGAATCATTCTCTCACCACGCTTCCCTCTGAAACACCTGACAGCAGATTGCATCTGATTATCACACTATTATATTAGTTTGAGACCTGCAACCCGACCCTGATTGAAATGAAGATGAAGTGAGATTACTGACCCGAATTGAGAATCAGCACTCACCGAAGATCCGCAGGCATGAACGATGATGAAGATGAAGATGATGAAGAGAGCACACAGCCACCAGAACTCAGCGCTGGACATGGTCTGACGACGACTGCAATGAAAGGTCATCATTAACAGTGTTAACCCCATTACAGCGGACTGTGAAACACCATCAGGACTCCCTCTGTAGACATCTCTTTATGCTTCTCTTTTTTGAATAGGCCACTCACAAGCGATGGTCAGCTTTGTATTAGAAATTAAAATGAAAAAAAAACTCTGTATGTGTCTGTATTTTTTGAATGTTTCTTCACATAAACCTTACTAAAACACTTTGTTTTAAAGATCAATTCTCACTATTAACTAGCTGCTTACTAGCATGCCTAATATTAACATATTGGCTGTTTATCAGTACTTATAAACCACATATTAATGCCTTATTCTGCATGACAATATTTTAGATCCCTTAAACCCGACCCGCACCTAAACTAACAACTAACCTTAAGAATATTAATAAGCAGGAAAGAATTAGGAGGTTATTGAGGAAAACACTCGAATAAGTGTTCCCCATTCTAAAGTGTTACTGAAATAATCATTATTAATACATTAATAATTAATAAGAATACAACTCGTTTGTTAAAGTGCATACATTTGTACCAGTCCCAGATATTGCTCTGAAGATTTGTAATAAATGACTGATAACTGCAGCACATGTGGATTCACGACTCAAACACATCAGTGTTATTATAGATGGTCAGGCTTTAACCAAAAGCATAAAAAAGATGCACACATCCCACAAACCCACACAGGGCTCAGGAGCAGGACAAAAAAAAGTCAAACTATAGCAAAAATACAAACATATTGTCCGCACACTGATATAACTGCTCCATAAAAATTATTTATTGCTGCAACGTTTCAACCATCAGGTCTTCGTCAGGCACAAATTACGTGAACTGTGGTACAACTCTTTATAAGTAACAGGTGGTCATCCTAATACGACACGTTCAAGCACTATGCAGGTGTACTCCCACAAAAATAAATACAGTGATACGTAAAAGACAGAGAGAGAGAAGGAGAGAGAGCGAGGAAAGATTAGTAGTACAATCAATCACTTTCACCACTCCCCCCAATCCTACTCGACCCCGCACATGATTCTACCCTCTTTCTCGAATAGTAGTAATGATTGACCCTTGAAAAAATACAGCTTTGATCACAGAAAAAAAATTACAGTTTAACAGAGATTAACATAGAAAGCAGGTTTTTTAAAATAGTAAACATATTTCACAATATTACTGCTTTTGCTGTATTCTGGATCAAATAAATTCAGCCTTGGTAAGCATAAGATACTTCTTTCAATGTAGGATGTGGTAAAAAATGGGTCACAAACACTAGTGCCGCTGTAGATCTTAAGCAATGCTATGTCCTCTGTGTTTTCTCTCTGAGACGATTCTCGACTGATCTCTCTCTCTCTGTCCCCTGTAAGAAAACAGAAATAATCACCGATGTAAGACGACAATAATGCCTGCTGATGACGTCACAGCTACAGATTTCATTAGACAGCAGTACACTGATATAAACAGTGTTAAAAAAATCTGACCAAAGACTAATCTGAACATTCAAGATTCAAGATTATTATTTGTCAGAATACAACTTGCGGTGAAATATAAATCTCGTCAGCTACTCAGACTGTGCATTAAATATATAAAAAGAAAAAGACAAAATAATAATTAAAATATGCAAAAACAGTAAGTACAATTTTGCAGGTAAAAAGAATAGTAAGAAAATAGTTAAGTATGGTAAATGTGCAAAAAGAGGAGTATTTAATTGTCAAATTTCCCTCTTTATATATATATACTCATACACACACACATACAGGCCATTTATATATATATTTTTTAACAGTGGGACACTGACAGGACGTCAAAATTTAACTATTTTATAATTTGTACTATATATAACTAGCAGTTTACTGCTTGCAGATTGTACATTTAACAACTGAAGATTGATTTCATTTAGTGGAGAGTTGTGTGTATTTTACAGCATCTAAACTGTTCCCAGAGATCATATTATAATGATTGATAAGGTGAGCTCCTCACCACAGACAGTAACTCTGAATCGCTTGTATCGGGTCTCTCTGCTGCTGATGATCTTGAGTTTATAAAGTCCAGCGTCTGTGTTCGTGGTGCTTGTGATGCTCAGAGATCCGGTCCGAAGGTCCAGCTCCAGTCTGTCCCTGAACCGTCCACCAGCACCATCATATGTAGATATCTTACGGTTCTCCAGGTCAGCTTTAGCTACGAGACTGTCTCTGGGGCCGAACATCCACAGGATCAGAGCGTCTCTCTGTAGCTCACTAACACCAGTGTTCAGTTCGGCTCGGTCTCCCTCCGTCACTGACACTGTGTTTTCTTCATTTCACAACAGCACCATGTAGAAGACAAAGAGACAAACGTGCTAAATCAAACATATGTATATTTAAATAAAATTAAGATGAAAGATGTTTAGATAAATGTCATTGTTGTTTTATTCTCCTAATTTAAGATCTGCTTTTATGAAATTGAGATTTGAGGGCGAGTTCATTTCAAAGCATACAAATTGTAGTTCTGTAGATCGAAACACACTGTAAAAAATGACCGTGAATTTAAAGGTAAAAGACTGTAAAAATACTTCAATAAAAACCTGTTAAATGGTTAACGGTAAATTACCCTACTATATACGGTGTGAAACACAACTGCTCATTGGACATTACCACTTTTATGGTGATATACGGTTTTGGAGTGAAAAAGGCACGATAATTACAGTGAATAACGTAAAATTGAAATTCCCCAGAGGTTACCAGATTCAAAGGTATGAGTTTTTTTTTTGTTGAAATATTTGTTTCTTATCAGTTTTGTATATCAGGGTTGTGTGTGTTACACCTAATGTTGTTTAAATGAATGTTTACTGCATATGTCAGTTTCAGTGTGTTACAGTGATGGTGATTTAGGTTGTGTGAATGAAGTGTGCACCTTCAGCTATGGTATTATTTAAAAGATGCTTTGGTTCATCAGGTGACTTTCTCATCACCACCAGTTTTTGGTGGTTATCAGCAGTGTAAAAACTTTTTTTAGAAGCGTACAAGACAGATGTCAGTACTTCAATTTAGTGATGGGAAGTTCGGATCATTTTTACTTGGATCTTTGAGTCTCGTTCAGCAAAATGAAGGAATCTTTTTTTCGAGTCATTTCATTCATTTCGTTCATTTTAACAAAATATAATTAAAAATGTTACGTGTTACTTCCCTAATGTGTCTACTACTTACGCAAACGTTGATCACACTACAAAACTGCTATAAGAAACAGAAAAAAATAATTAATTGTTTACCTGAGTCTTCAGTATATGATTAGCTCACCACCTCTTATCTGACAAATCTTCGGGTTTGGGCTTATGGGGCTGTCACGTGATGAACGAATGACTCGGAAAAACCCGAAAAATCGAGTTGAACTAATCAATTCTCTTTCCGGCTCAGACTGCGTAGGGTATGCTTATGGGTCTGTCACGTGATGAACAATCGACTTGGAAAAACCCAAAGACTCGAACCAGGTTAACTACTTGACTAATTCCAGTACAGATCCTATAGGATGTTGCGCATGCGCGACAAAATGAACGAATCATCCCCGAGCACGACTCGTTCTTCCCGAAGTCACATGAAAGATTCGTCAAAACAAAAAAAATCGTTCAAGACCGATACCCAACACTACTCAATAGGTGGTAGATAACAAGCTAGAAATCCCCAGCTCTCTCTGGTGAAGCCAACAAGGAAGTGACTAAAACTGTAATTCATGGACTGGCCGCTAGAGGCTGGCCTTAAAAGGGAGTCAGTCCCATAGACTCCGCATGTTAAAATGCCCAAATTTACAGCAAAAAAAAAAGCTTACAGCCTAGTACAAAAAGTGGTTTTGGTCTATATAACAAATTTTGCCCCTCCGGGACACAACCCAACGTGAGCGGGGGTGTTTTTTTTTTTACATAACTCATCGTTTAAAGTATATTAACCTTAAAGTGCTGCCATAAATTAAGGGAGGTGGCCACTTGAGTGACAGGTCGGATCTGCCGCCTGCCCCCTCCTGGCCACCCACGGTTGCGGAGACTTGTGGGCAGTAGGCTGCAGCAACCAGCTCCCCGCCCTTTGCCCCATTTTTCGGATTATCCTGGAGTGACACGCGCCTGATGGCGGTCGCGCGGCTCCGCCCCTAACTTATAGGCTTCAAACAAACATGCCCTCCTTCGCGAAACCTACGGGTGACGTCATGGACACTACATCCATGTTTTTATACCGTCTTGATCCATTCCTTACCCAATAGTATCATCCAGTTAACTGTAAGTACCAAGGTATTTAACCCCTGTAAATTAAGTTAAAACCGTTTAAAACCTAAATGGTTGCCTAACGGATTTTTTACAGAATTCCGGGCAACCACAGCCGACGTCCTTTTTACTGGAAATTTTACGGATTTTAGTTTTTTGCGAGATGAATCATTATTAAATTAAAGGAAACGAGATCACTCACCATCAAAAATAAGCACAAACATCTTTTTGAAATTTTGCTGTCTGCGGATGCTGATCTGTAGTTTATAGACATCGAATGTGTGAAAGCTGAGTCCAGATGGCAGAGATCGGTCGGTGACCAGCGCAGTCTGTCTCTGAATCTTTAGTAATCGTTACCACGATACAAGGAGTTTATTTGGTGGGCTCTGTTGAGTTAGCAAATGCAATGCAAGTTTACTGATCTCCATGGGTCACAGTATCATTACTGTCATACTCTATTCAGTCATTCACAGTGTTTAGAGGACGGAGTTCCCGCTGTCACTTTTCTGTGGCATCATGTCCACCGGCACACATGCAACAGAACCACAGAGAAATCATCGCATGTAGAAGAGCCGCTGCAGACGCGAACATCTACCGGACAATACTTGCACTATCAACATCACAATTCCTGAAAACTCACCACAAGACTACCTCAGCACATAAGTCAACTCTAAATTCTTTAGAGACTTTCTTTGCTGCCTGAGTCGTGCACATGATAAACTCCGGAACGTTACTGTGCTCTTGGTGTTCGCTGATAATGAGAGGATACGGCCTCATGCATTCATCTTATCTCAGCTGCAGTCGTATCAGAATCTCCAAATTAAGCCAACCGGCTGTATGATTCGCGTGTGCTGTCTCTTTTAGCTAAAACAGTGCCTCCTTACAGAATCCCAAACAGTCCAGAGCACTCTGATCCATCCATCTGTAGTTCACTCAAACACACGGTCTATAGAGTGACGTTCTTCCCACTCCCGAGAACATCGCCAGCGACGTCAACCTGCACCAAAACACCACAAAACATCACGAATTTAAGAATATGAGCATGGAAACAAATAAGAGTGAATCTGCTGTGAAAATCTGAGACGGGGCCATAAAGAAATAGAGTAGCGAGAACGGTATTATGCACAGCAGGGAAAACCGCAGTGTTGCCGCATGTCCCAAAAAAAAAACGATGTGTTGAATGTTCCTGGCTATGCAGCTTCTATCCACTGTACACAGCAATGAACTTAAATATTAAGGCACATACGGAGAACTGGGATAGTTTGGTGAAACTTACAAACACCATGGTATAAAAAGACAGAAAAGAAGGGGGGGCTAACATACGACCTCAGCGACCCCTGTGGTCCCTAATAAACTGCATCACAGACGCAAACCAAGTGCCGTAGCAGCAATGATTATATAGACTAGTTGACCGTTACTCACGAACCATAGAGAAGCAAGCTGAAATGTTTGGGCCATATGGCTCTTCTCTGGCTGGTGAGCTTCCAGCTGCTACGTCTCTGCACCTGGTGATCGAACCCTTTAGGAACCGTCCTGATGGTCCAAAGAAATCTCCAAGTCCTAATGTCCCAAGCCTGCAACCAGAGGTCTATGAAGACTATCCTCATACAGAACTGGAAGTTCTATGGTCCCTTTCAGGACACTGACGCGAATGGATGGAGACTCGCAGGTCCGAAACTCAAGAGTATGTGCTCAAATTCCTGTGGTTCACCGTTATACCAGTGTGTAGAGTACAGAAGCTCCTCTGCCACTTCTTTGTCTTCATTTTATCTGTCCTAACACACAGAGTGGGAAAAGGACATTTTTTCAGAACGTGCCTTTATATAAAGTCAGTAAACAGACACAGATTCAGCTATCATGTGGTCTGCCACTTATTTTTGCCCAGAGTTGATTTAAGTGTATAAAATATCCAAAAAAAATTAGAACAGAAGTGTGAATTACCTAAATAATAAGCACACTAAAGTATTGCGTGAGTTTATTTAACAATGTGAAAACTAATTTGAAGTGAGGTGGAGACTGAAAGAGTATCTGTTAATACTTACCTTGAGTCGAGAATATCTTGAGGCGAGAGAACAACACGCAAGCCGCGTTCCAGCTGCAGCTCACAATCACCAGCCCAAAACACAGATCGTGCTAAACCCAATGAAGACCAGAACTGGTTCAGGAGCATCGCTCAAACACACAGACAGCCATCAAGTTCACGAGTCGAGCTTCTACGAAAACCGTGAAATTAAATAAATCAAATAAAATATCAACAAATCGGAGGGATAAATCTGATTTACGAAATAGTTTGTTTTGATCCGAAACCCCCCTAAACTTCACATTCCTCAGATTTTACAGAGTGTTGGTGTAACATAATTGAAAAGCAAGTACCTATCACGAACTCTCTGGCTCGCGTCAAATTTTGGATCTTTTGCACTATTTTTGTCTTCCGGGTTTAAAATCTACACAACTGATTACAGTAACTCAATGATATGTGTTATCCTATGAGAAGATGCTGTCTCTTAACTATTGATGACAGCGCTTGGTGCTTTCCAATGACAGACGAGTCAAGCTATCATGTGGTAGCTGAAAGAGCTGTTCATGGGTCGGACTTGGGCTTTTATAATGTATTAATCATTAGCATGACACCAATTCAAACATGATTAGTTATTATTATGGTGCTCTTACAGATTTCTTAACCTGTAAACATCACCATCGTATGCATGTCTGCAGTTTGATGTGAAGCAACCAAAAGCTGACACAATTACACTAGATTACACTGCTATAATGTGAGTGTTTATAGGAACGTGCATGAAACCGCCATGTTAATTTACTAACCAGCTGCAAGTCATTAAAATAATCAAGTTTAAACATCTGAAGCTTAAACAAGTTCGACATTCTTATGCAAGTCCTGACACCAGTTTCAACGTATTTCCAACAATATATCATTAATAAAATTATTATACATGTTAATTTTTTTCACATGTTCTGTATTGTTAGCATTGATTTAAAAGCATAAAAATATGATCTACTCACCGACAAACACATTGTATCTCTTGTAGAAGGTCTCTTTGCTGTTGGTGATCTGCAGCTGATAAACTCCTGTATCTGTGCTTCTGCTGTTGCTGATGGTCAGAGATCCAGACTGATCATCCAGCCGTACTCGGCCTCTCAGTCTCCCATCATCACTATATGAGATCTGACCGAGTGCTGTGTTAATTTCAGCTATAAACGTGTCTGGACTCAGCAGTCCGAACAGCCACAGAATCACATCATGTTTCTGTATTTCATGAACACCAGTATGACGAGTGACGGAGTCTCCCTCTTTCTGGTTTGTTAAACCAGCAAAAAACACATCTGGAGAGGAAAAGCATGTTTCTAGATTTCACTGAATTTCTAATCCTTTGCTCTGCTTAATAACAGCAAAAGTGTCATATTAAGCGATTAAGTGGTGCATTTTTGTAAGTAATCTTTAAGTAAGGGATAACCCACGGCTAGCTGTGCATTAAATAAGTTTAATGTGCGACATGGAAGCAAAGAACTGTCCGACGCGAAGCAGAGTGCATTTACATCCCATTTATACCATGGTCTGTTATTGAGGTTTGCAGAGAGAGATGTAACTGCGCTTGTTCAGATTCTCTCTCTATTAGCAACAAAGCTGTGAGGTTAATTACTTCAAAGTAGCGATGTACAGAACAAGCTACCTGTGCAATAAACTGTTTTACTGCACACCTTCCAGCCAATCAGAATCAAGAATTCAGACAGGCCATGGTATGG